>WOXC01002036.1:0-25323 GCA_011680675.1 Gymnobelideus leadbeateri
TTCTCCCTACCTGGGACACTCAGCCTTGGCACCTGCCAGCTGTGTGACCTCAGACCACACTCTTCCCCTCTCTGGACTATTTCCTTGTAAAAATGAAGAAGTTGTACTAAGTCATATCCAGGGGTCCTTCAGGCTGGAGCATGAAATCATCTTTGGTGCTTTCTGGCTCTCCCTTTATGGGGCAGCTAGATGGGGCTATGGACAGTGTGCCAGCCCTGGAGTTGGGAAGATTCCTCTTTCTGAGTTCAAATTTGTCCTCAGACACTGACTAGCTGTGTGACCCTGGGCAGGTCCCCAACCCTGTTTGCCTCAGTTTCCCCATCTGTAAAATGAGCTGGAGAAGGCAATAGTGACCACTCCAGGATCCTTGCCAACAAAACTCCAAATGGGGTCACAGAGAGTCAGACATGACTGAACAACAGCAAAAGCTCTCACTATTAGGAATAATAATAAAAATAAAACATAATTCTCTATTATCTTGATAACTGAGGAGAAGCGAAGTCCTGAGTCATGGGTTCTAAAGGTGGGTTCATATCACTTTAAACTTTCAAGAACTGGATAGATCTGAGGTTTTGTTTTCTGTCATCATGAGATTTATTTCAATTGGATGCTTGATTTAGCATTGCTCTGTATCCTTGGAGGCATACAGAAGGCACTCAATAGATGCTGATCACACTATCCATAGCCCCATCTAGCTGCCCCATAAAGGGAGAGCCAGAAAGCACCAAAGATGATTTCATGCTCCAGCCTGAAGGACCCCTGGATATGACTTAGTACAACTTCTTCATTTTTACAAGGAAATAGTCCAGAGAGGGGAAGAGTGTGGTCTGAGGTCACACAGCTGGCAGGTGCCAAGGCTGAGTGTCCCAGGTAGGGAGAAAGTGAATTGATGTGGAGAATGATGACCTGGAGCAGTCCAGGTGCATCCCTTGCTGTCTTTTTACCATAGAGTCCTCATTTGGAGGGTGAGAGGGCTGTGATCTGTCCTTTAAGGTGCCTCCCAGCATGTCACACTGTCCATATCCATTGTCTTATCTGACTTGCAGGAGATAGTTTTACTTTAACGTCTATTTTACCACAGAAGGACTGAGTCTCAGAGAGTTAATGTGATCTCTCCAGGGTCATACAGCTTGGAAACTAAGATTCAGTATAAATGATACCTCTAAGCTGAGGACGCTGGGTAAGGAAGTGGGAAGTGGAGAAAGTCTTCCAGATGGCCCTTTGAAGACATTTGGAGATGAGAAAAGAGGATTTGGATGAGAATGACCATCTGGCCTGGTCCTCACGGTCCACCCCACTTGTGATGGGGCTGTATGGACCTGGCCCTGAAAGTCCCCAAGCCTGGGAACACAGCAAGGAGAGGCTGTTGTGCCCTGTGCTCCCTGAATCCCCCTCCCCTGTGCTGCTGCACAGCTTTGGAACAAGCCAGTCATTCTTAGGAAAGTAGAAAAGCTGAGGGAAAGTCATGTAATGTTTCTGTTTGATTTTGTTGGCAGAAACAGTGCAAATTCTAGACTGAAATGATATTGTACCAAGTCTGGACCAATTGCCTTGTTCAAACAGAATACATTTCCTGCATTTTGTTGTCTGGATCGATGCTGGGAGGCCTCAGGGAGCACAGGCTCGAAATGGAGGTGGCCTCTTGTCCTGATAATGCAGGCCAACCTCTTCTGCATCACTCTGCCCCTTCCCGGGAGCAAAGTGTTGGGACTGCCAGGCCTCCCAGAAAAGAAACAGAGCTCTCTTTGGTTTGTGGGGAGCTGGTGCAGATTCCAATAACCAACAAAGTGCCATTTAAGGCTTGTCTGTAGTAAAACTGTGGAATCTGGAATTCCACCTGTTGAATTATTTTCCTCCAGAGCAGAAATGACAGGCATATAGGCTCAGCATCATTTCTGACCCGTCTGAGGTGGCCCCAAACCAAGGTAAACATGTGATCCCTGATGTAATTGTTAGCCTTAGCGCAGGGACAGGGAGGAAGCTGAGGCTGTGGGAAACATTTGGTCCAATTCTCAGCTGGGCTAGGAAAGGCCAAGGGAAAATTGATCTCCCTCCAAAGTGATGGGGGAGGGGGCCACAGGAGCCCCAGGGCCCCCAGATCTTACAGCTTGTGGAGGAAAAGCTCTTCTTCCTTCACTGGAGATGCGTATGAATTACAAGGGGCACCTGGAGGAGAGGGACCCAGGGAAAGAAGGGGACAAGCTTAGAACAAGAGGAAGAGGATTCTGATCTGGGGGGTGGGGGAGACAATCCAGAGAGAGGCTGAAGAGTCCTCTGGGGGCAGAAGAATTGTTGAGGTTCACTCGCTTGGCTTCATGGAATAAGCTTTGAATTTCGAGTCTGAGATCTGGGTTCAGATCCTGCATGGTTAACTCTCTTATTAGCTGTAGAGAGGGAAGGGGAGAAACCATTTATTATGCACCTACTATGTGCTAATGGATTAACAAAATAACATCTCCTGTTATACTAATAACTGCCCTACGAGGGAGGAGGAACTGAGGTACAGAAGTATGGTGACAGCTAGCAAGTGTCTGAGACTGGATTCGAACTTTGGTCTTGCTGACTCCGGTCCAGGGCACCACCTGGCTGCCTCAGTCTGTGCTACCAGGAGGAGGTCCTGGCTTTGCTTTTCTTATTTGTCAAATGAGGGAGTTGGGTTGGAGCAAGGATGATCGGCCTTCTTTTGTCTCACGAGACCCTGTGGCAGTGTGCCTAGGCCCTGGATCCTCCCTCAGAGAAAGCTGATAAAGGTAGAAAACAAAGGAAGCCAGTTAGACTGAAATAGAATTGTATATACACAGCTATGTGTGTGTGAGTGTGTGTGACTGTGTGTGATTGTGTGTATGTGTATATATGTTTATGTGTGTATGTGAGAATATGTGTGTATGTGCATATATGTACATGCATGTTTTGTGTTAGTGTGTGCATGTGTGTATGTAGGTGTGTATCTGTGTATGTAGGTTGATGTGTGTATGTATATGCACGTTGGTGTGTGTGTGTGTGTGTGTGTGTGTGTGTGTGTGTGTGTGTGTGTGTCCAGGTCCCAGGTTAAGCTCCCTGAGTTGGAGGACTCCCTGAGCCCTCTGGACTTGCCCAGAGTAACCCAGCCTAGGGCTGAAGCCTTACTTCTGCTGACCAGATCCATTATTTGGGCTCTAGGGAGGAGGGGGAATAGCCAAGAGGAAAGAATAGAGAATGCTTCTCTCTCATTTCTGTGAGAAGCCCCTCCGCCCTTGCCCTTCTCTCCTCTTTTCCTCCATATAGGGCCCCTCAGCCATCTTTACCCTTTACCCTTGGCCTTCACTCCTCGTCCAAAGGCTGTGCTGTGTTTGTGTCTCAAAGAGCCTCTCTCTTCCTCCCTCACAGCCTTCTCCAGAGGCTTTCTGTCCTTAGATCCTGCACGAGGCTTACTTTTTTCTTGTAAAAGCGGGATGAAATTCTCATCAAGAGACTGCAGCCCTGGGTTCCCTCCTTTTCTAAAGGGACGCCCTTGGGCCGTGTCCTCTCCCCTCTGATTTCCCCCATGTAAGGAGAGCGGTTTTGATGAGCCGGTCTTGGAGGTGACACCCACCTCTAAAAGCTAGGCTCTCTTTACCTGGTGCTCAGACCCTGCAGGGGCCACAGTGCTGCATCCGGGCTGAGGAAGACCTGACCTTTAATCCTGCCTCAGACCCTGGGAAAGTCCCCACCACTCCCAGCCTCGCTTTCCTCATCTGTAACATGGTAATAACAACAGCAGCTCCCTCCCCAGGCTGTTGTGAGGCTCAAATTCTGTATCAAATGCAAAATTCGTTTGTGTGTTTTGCAAACGTTAATGTGAAATATAAATGCTGCCTTTTGTTTGTTATGTTTATTGTACCTTACCCACCCCCCCCCCCCAGACTCTTAAGAGCTTGGTGACATCACCCAGACCACCCCTCCCGTTGTCATAGGAGGGGACTGAGAGCTATAGAGTGTCATTCTGGTGGAGGTAATTAATAGCAAGAGTCCGGGACTGAGCTAAGAGCAGAAGCCCAGGGGTTTCCTTATTCTCAGTCATGGAGGACTCCCACAAGGCTTCACTCCCCAGCCCTTCTCTTCCCATGATCTCCCCCTCCCCTGTTGTCCTGAGGGGTATTTGAGGAAGTTCATGGAGAAGAATTCTCATAGAATAAGCTATTCATGAGACACGGAGGGACCCAAAGGCAGACCTGAGATGGCTCTGGACTCAGTGGAGATGGCCACTTGCTCCCCACCCCTGTCAGGGCCAGAGCACTTTCATGTCAGGTAGGATAGCATTGGAGCCATTTGGATCTAGGGTTTTTTTGTGTGGCAGTGGAAGGAGGACTGGCAGAAGATCTGGGTTCCACCTCTGCTACCTTTGTCTCACCTCAGTTTCCCCCACTGTAAAATGAGTGCCCGGGCCTGGATAATCTCCAGCCTTCCCTTTTGGTTGTAATTCCTACGACCTCCCAACAACCCCAGGAGATATGTGGTCCCCACTGTGCAGATGGAGAAGCTGAGGCCCAGGAGGTCTAGGGATTTGGCCAGGGCCACTCAGGTTTCAGAGGTGAGATTTGAACTTAGATTCCCTGATGCCCGAGCTCAAGTTCCTCCCGCTGTCTCGGTAATGACTGGAACAGGCTCCCTCTTTAACGCTCCCCCCCCCCCCCTTAGGTGCTTCCTCTGGCTCGAGGGCTGTCCTACTCACTCGGCCGTTCGCGTTCTCACCCTCCTAGAGTCTCAGACTAGAGGGGCAGAACCCCCCCCCGCCCCCGAGCACGCGGTCTCCCTTCCTAGAATCTGAGATCAGCCAGCCGGCCCAGATTAGTCTGATGGGTTAGGCTGGGTGAGCTCCGACTGCCTGGCCAGGGTCACAGGCAGAGCAGCGAGCAGATGCTTAAGAATTAATAAAGAAAACCTTGATCAATTAAACATTGTTGCTGAACTGATCCCCACTTTCCGAACTTCATTTTGCCTTTCTGTAATTGGAGGGAGCTGGATTTATTCATCTCCTGAGTCCCTCCCACAGGGCGTCCCGCAGACGGTGGGCACCCAGAGTCCCACAGACTCTGGGCACCGCGCCTCCCGCGGGCGGCCGTCACCGGGCTTCCACGGCTTTGGACCTCTAAGGTTCCCCAACTCTGAGGTTCCTCCTACACTGTTCCATGTTCTCCCCTGGCGCCCTCGGCCAGATGTTCCCTCTAAGCTCTGACATTGGACATTTCATGTTCTAAGGTCCTCTCAGCTCTGGAAATCTCCGTTTCGAGGTCTCTCCTAAGCGCGGACAGTTCAAGTCGAATAAAGTCCCCCGGCACTTACGAAGCGCCTACTATGTGAGAGACTTGGTGCTATGCCCCGGGGAAACAGAGAAGGGGGAAAGCTCTTTTCTCCAGGAGCCCACACCGCCCGGGGGAGGTAACTGCGCAGTCCTTGAGAAGCTCAGAAAAGGCTTCCCAGGGAAGGCAGGCTTGGTCAGGACATGGAGGAGGCCAGGGAGGTCAGCAGTATGCGCAGGCCTGCGGGAGGCCCGGAACCAGAAATGGGGAAGGAGGGTCTTCTTGGTGGAAAAACCAGGAAGCTGGGCTCACTGGGTCACAGAGGACGTGTTGGGGATTAAGGTGGGAAGGAAGAAAGGGGCCAGGTGATGAATAGCTGGGGAAGGCCCTGCTCTCTCTTCTCCACTCTCTTCCAGCTCAGACTTTTGAAAGGTCTCTGAGACGTCCGGCCAAGGCCAAGCCCCACCAGTGGCAGAGAAGCCACAGGGGGCTGTGGTAAGTGGCCCCGGGTCTCCTGGCCACACTATATGAAAGAAACCCTGGTGGGGGCTGGAAAGACTTCCCCTCCAGGTCTGCGGGAGGAGCTGCCTGCAGCCTGGGCTCTCCTCCCCAGAACCCCTCTTAGCTATGTGCTTGCAGCTTTTCAATTACTTCGAGGAAAAACAAAACTTTGGGGAGGCCCAGAAGTTCAAAGCCGGCTCAGCTCTGTTTTCCTTAACGGGACACAGGTGGCTCATTCATTGGAAACACCTTACCTCGCCCTGCTCACTTCCCAGAAAAACAAACAGCAGTGACCTCCGGCCTGCTCAGGAAAAAGCAACCTTGAAAGTTGTATGCTTTCTTCTTTACTTGCCCATTTCAATCCAGTCCTCCTGTGGGGCTCACAATGAACACAACCTGACCATCTGGGCAGGGTTCATCGCTGTGCAAATGGATAGCAGCTACTCCAGAACCCTGGGCCTGTCCTAGAAGGCTCTTGAGGCACCCCCGGCCTACTGTGAGGCTGTATCATGACGGCCTCAAGGAAGGGATCAGCTTCATGGGGCAGGGAGGGGGTTCAGGGAGAGATCCAGAATTA
The DNA here is from genome assembly GCA_011680675.1 of Gymnobelideus leadbeateri. Lineage (NCBI taxonomy): Eukaryota > Metazoa > Chordata > Mammalia > Diprotodontia > Petauridae > Gymnobelideus > Gymnobelideus leadbeateri. The sequence continues at coordinate 6,337 of WOXC01002036.1, forward strand.
GCCACAGTCAAGCTTGGAGAGCTCCCTGACTCAAGACGGCTTATTTTCTCTGTCCCCTTTCCCCTGACAATCCTAGAGACACCCAGGGAATGGCCTTCAGTTACCCTGAAGAATTTCTACACTTTACAGCTATCAAGAATATCTGCCTGTCTCACCTCTCAGCCTCCTCCAATTGTAAATTCAGTTGTCCGAATGTAGTAAGCCCTCACTATGCATAAACTCCAGAGCTGGGCACTAGATGAGATACAAAATTTGACAAGGCACAGTCCTGCCCTCATGGATATTACCATCTGGTCAAAGATAAGACACGGGCACAGATAACTATGATGTGTGTATCTGTTTCTAAAAAGCTTGCTCACCCTCTTTGCAAGAAGGTATTAGCCCCTTCCCACTGCCCCCCTTCTCCCTGCCCTTTGGGTAATCTTTTATGAAGTATCCTTCAGGTTATTTGAATATCCTAACCCTTCTGCCCTAGAAGAAGATGGGGCACGGGAAAGTCTAGGTAGGGTGTGCTCACCCATCCCTTTGCCCTGAGGGCGAGAAGCAGCAGAGGGGCTTTACTTGGGCTGTTTTTTTGTGTTCCCAGTACTTAGTACAGCACAGAGTAAGCACTGAATAAATGACCATTTGATTGACTGACTATAGGCTCCATAAACACGCTAGTCATGGGGAAACACAAATTTGTTAGAGAACTGAAAGGTCATGTTCCTTATGACACCCTAAGAGTCCTTGGGTTATAAGACTTGGAAATTGAGGGGATGCCCATCAGTTGGAGAATGGCTGAACAAACTGATATATGATCAGGATGGAAAACTATTGTGCTATAAGAAGTGACAAGCAGGGTGGTTTCAGAAAAACCTGGGAAGATTTACATGAACTGATGCAAAGTGAAGTGAAGAGCCAGGAGAACATTGTACACAGTAACAGTCACATTGTGTGTATGATGGTCAGCTGTGAAAGCCTTGGTTGCCTCTGATCAAGACAATGATCCAAGGCAACTCCAAAGGACCCATGATGGAAAATGCTCTCCATGTCCAGAGAGAACTGATGGAGTGTGAAAGTAGATTGAAGTAAACTGTTTCACTTTATTTTTCTTGTCTTTTTTCTCCCAACATGGCTAATATGAAAACATGTTTTGCATGACTTCACACACATAATTGATGTCATATTGCTTGCTTTCTCAGTGGGTGGGGAAGTGGTGGGAGAAAGGAACAGAATTTGGAACTCAAAAATTTTAAAAATGAATGTTAAAAAAAATTAAAATAAACTATTTTGATAGAAAAGAGTTCTCTGCCATGATAGGGCTAAGGCTATGTCACCCAGGCAAACACATAATTATCAAAGGAATGAGTTTCTCTGTCCCTGAAGCTAAACCTAACACATGTTTCTAGTTTCAACCCTCTAGATCAGAGAGAGTCATCTGTGTAGAGGTATCATTCATGGGGGTCCATAGCTAGAGAGCTAGGTCCCTGAAGAGGGTGATAAATGCCCCCTGTTGGAGAGTGACAGAACTATGGACATAAGCCTTGTTATTGAGATGAGGGAATCACAAAGCTGATGGTGTCAGAGAGAAGTGACTTCTGTTCCTTGGTGATATTAGTTAAGGGAAACACCATGTGGAACAGACCAAAGGCACCTAGGAGTTTATGTATGTAATATTCCATGATAAATAAAAAACTCTCTGAGGTTGGAGGGGCAAGTCTCAATTAATGAGGAAATCAGGGGAGGCTTTCTGGGTAAAGAGGAATTTAAGTTGAATCTAAAGGGTGGTATAAAGGCAAGAGGTGGAAAGGAGACAGGATGATATTTCATGCCTAGACAACAATATAAGCAAAGCCGTGGTGGATCTGAAGTGTGGGACATGTTCGGTACACAAAAAAGAGACCAGGTCAACTGGAGCATTAAGGAGACTAGTATGAAATAGGGCTGAACGTTATGGTGGTGCAGATTGTGGAAAGCCTTGAATGCCAAGCAAAAGAGTTTGAACCTGACAGCTAAAAGGGGAAAGATCTCTAACAATCTGTCTGAGTTAATACATTTTCCTAAATGCAGGTTTCCTTTAAAATCAGAAAAAAAAGGAGCAAGAACTATCCTCAATGAGGGAAAAGGACAAACATCATCCAAAGGAAAGGGAAGAAAGGAAATCCTCACAAGGGACAAATCTCAGAAACAAACAAACAAAAAACAGGAGAGAGGGAGAGGGAAGTAGCAAATAAACAAAGCCTTAATGCAAGTCTGAAACACCCTGGGATAAAAGGAAGTGAGGAGCAATCTCCAGGAGAAAGGAATATACTGTACTAGACCAGTTAAAGTGTGCCTCCCTCCTCACCAGAGCAGACTAAACATTTAAGACAAATGGAAGGGCAGAGAATTTTTGTTCTGAGCCATGATTTCATCAGTGTAGAAAGATTTCTAGTGAGGAAATTCATTTTACTAATGCAAAATATTATTTGACTTATGTTTATTCCCCACATGCTTCTCTTTTATTTTATTTACTAAAGGTAAATTTTGTTTTTAATTAACATTTATTTTTTCTTCCTCCTACCTCCCCCCAGTGAGAAAGAAAAAAAATTCCCAGTAAAAATACTCATAATAAAACAAGACAAGTTTCCAGATTGACCACGTTCAAAATCAGATATCTCATTTATCCTCTGTGTTTATCACTTTTCTCTGAGCAGGTGGGCAGCATGTTTACTCATCAGCTTTCTGGAATCACATTTGGTGATGGTAGTAGAGTTCCGAAGGCTTCCAAGGGTGTTGATTTTTACAGTGATTTTGTTATTTTTAAACTTTTCTTCTGATTCTACTTCATTCTGCATCAATTCATACACATCTTTCCAGGTTTTTCTGAAATTTCCCCTTTTGTAATATCATATAGAACAATAGTATTCCATTCTATCTGTTTTCAGCCATTCTCCAAATGATGGGCACCCACTTAACGTCTAATTCTTTACCAGCTCCAAATGAGCTGCTATAAATATTTTTAACATATGGATCTGTTTCTTCTTTCTTTGATCGTATAGGCATAGGCCAACAAGCGGTACCACTGGGTCAAAGGGTATGCACAGTTTAATAATATATTTCTAAATTATTTTTGCAGAATGGCTAGGCCAATTCAAAGCTCATTCAAAAGAACATTAATGATTGAGTTTAAATACTTAAAAGAATTATCTAAAGTCTCAATAAATTAAATGACTTGTCCAGAATCAAATAGTCAATATGTGTCAGAGGCAGGAATTAAAACCATGTTTTCCAGATTCCAAGGTAAGCTCTTTATCCACTTTGTAACACTACCAGCAGGAAAGAAAGTAGAAAAACAAAAGACAACAAAGAGGGGTAATAATACCATCCTCCCACCCCCATCCTCACCACAACCCCTACCACCACGACTTCACTCTTCCTCTCCCTCCTCCTGATGCTGCTGCTACTGCTTAACATTCATTTATGAATAACTATACGGTTTGCAAAGCACTTTACATATATTATCTCAATTGATCCTCACAATAATCCCATGAAATTGGGATTACTGCCCCCATTTTACAGATGAGGAAACTGAGGCTGGGAGAGGTTAAGTTCCTTGCTTATGGCCATATAGATAAGTGAATAAGAAAAAAAAGAATCGACTACTTAAAAAGGTGGTGGAGAATATTAATAAAGAAGCGGGCATTCTAAAAAAGAGAAGACAGACCACAAGAAGTCATAGATACATCAACAAATTATCAGTGCAATTAGAAAGAAAGACAATGTAAGGTCTTTACCAATAAACACTTAGATATTTAGCTTGGTGGGAAAAAATGAGAATTATTATCTGTCCAGAAAAATGGGGTGAAGCAAAGCACATGCCTAGCATGTTTCTGGAAATGACACGAACTTAAAAGAAATATTGGAGGAAGAAAGAGGACAAACATCAAGAGAGAGAATCCACGGTACACCATCCGAGAGGAATCTCCAGTTGCATTTTCCCAGTTACATTATATCAAGGTGCCAGAGCTGGAGATTTAAAAGAAAAAAAAAAATTAGGCATCCATTAAAGTGCACACTTTCATGAACATCAGTAGCAACTGCATAGGACTAAATATTTATAAGAAATTAAAGGATTTCCTAAAATGTGTTACATGGACAATAATAATTACTTGTATTTATGTAATGTTTTGACACCTGCAAAGAGTTTTATATCCAATCACTTTTGATTTCTCAGAACAGCCTGTGAGTCAGATACTCAGAGAAAAAGAGACACAGGATGTGCCAGGAAGTGATTTGCCTCGGGCTGCACCCAGGCATTATACAACTCATAAGCACCAGAAATAGCAGATTTGATCTCAGGACTTTCCTGGTGAAGGTCTAGCACTTATATCCACTGCCAAACCAGCTTGCATTCTTAAATAAGGTTTTGCAAAGTTTGCATAATACTCAAAGAGAAGCATGCATTTTGGCAAATAGCTAGAAGGTTCAGTGGCTAGAGTGCTGGGCCTGGAATAAGGAAGACCTGAGTTCAAATTAGTCTGAGCAGGCTGGTTTCAGCAAGATCTAGGAAGTCATGCAAAGTGAAATGAGCAGAACCAAGGAAACACTGTGCACAACAACAACAATACAGACATGTATATATGTTGTTTAGCTGTTTCAGTCATGTCCAACTCTTCATGACCCCATTTGGGCTGTTCTTGGCAAAGATATCAGAGTAGTTTGCCATTTCTTTCTCCTGTTCATTTTACAGATGAGAAAACTGAGGCAAACAGGGTTAAGTGACTTGCCCAGGGTAACAGAGTTACTATGTGTCTAAAGCCAGGTTGGAACTAGGTCTTTCTGAATTGAGGCCCAGGGTTCTATCCACTATACCACCTAGCACATAGTAGGCTCTTAATAAATGTTAATTGGCTGCAAGTGGAGGGTTGTGAGCCTGGAGAGGATGGGAGCTAAGCCCAAGGATGTCAGTGCACAGAGTGTCAGAGCTAGAGGAGTCCTCAGAGACTGTCCAGTCTTGCTCGCCCCTTTACTAGACAGGGCCACTGAGGTACAGGTAGAGATAGGGACCTTTCCAATATCACAAAGTGAGTCCCTATCTCCTGCCTGCCAGTCCCATGCCTTTCCCAAAGCCCTGCACTTCTCAAGCTGGAGTTCTGTTAGCTAGATGAGAACATGAATTAATGCTTCCCCCCTGGACCCTGTAGCAGGCCAGGGATGAGATACCTTGGATCACAGCACAGCATTTGCAGCTGCAAGGGATGGGAGCCTTTGGGGCTTCTCCAGAGTAAAGCTTGGTGAGCAGGAGCCCGGGGGGGGGGGGGGGGGCGGGGAGGCATGGATGTGTGGTTAGCGACACCTTGAGCCTGAGGGATGAGGAATGCTTTGGGCATGCACATGGTTTCCTGCTTTGGCTTCCTCTCTCTGGAAGCAGATGGACCTTGGAGACTTCTGCACATTGGGAAGTGGCTTTCCCATCTCACCCAGCCCAGCCTCTCCTACTTGTTAGTTGGGCAGACTTAGGTAAACCACTTTTTTCTTTCACCTCCATTTCCCCAACTATAATGTCAGGCTTAGAAAGCTTGTCATAACTGCCACACAGGGAAGCAGTGAGGGTTAAGTAACGTCCTGGTGCTAGATGTGTGACCTTAAACAAATCACCTTTGCTCTCTGAACCTCGATTTCCTTATCTTAAACTTGGAATCACAGGATCATAAATTTAGAGCTGGAAGAGACATCAGGGGCTACTGAGTCCTACCCACTCATTTTATACTTGGGGAAACTGATGCCATGGAGGGAAAGGTCATGGAGCTGGAACTTGAATAAGGTCCTTTGATTCCCAAAGCTGTGCTCTTTCCACTGCCCAGGAACTGACAGACTGTGATTCCATGACTCAGTGATTCTCCAAGGGGCAGGAGCTTCAGTGACAGGAGGTGGTGTTATTAGGGGTGTATAAATGAGGAGTCCTTGGTGTCTTCCTTGCCTTCCTATTTTAAGGCTTATTCAATCTTCGACTCAGGACTGTTGGTCTTCCTCAGAGCCACCTTAAATCCCTCAGGCTGAGGGGAAAGGCTTTCTTTTAATCAAAGCCATTTATACAAATTGTCTATTATGTGCCAAGCACAGTGCTGGGTATTAAGGAAAAAAAGACAAAAATGTAAACATCCCTTGCCCTCAAGGAGTGTACATTCTACTGAAGGGATGGGATACACAAGTAAGGAAAGGCAGCCTATGTACAGAAGAACACAAGGGATTTCCAGTGGGAGAGAGTTTATCCAACTCCTGACCTCCTGGCTTCCTTTAAGCCCCAACTAAATGCTGCCTTCCCCAGGAAGCCTTCTCCAATCCCTCTCCAGCCCAGTGCCTTCTCTCTGTTAATCATTTTCTCCTTATTCTGCAGAGAGTGTGTTGGTACAGATTTGTTTGCATGTCGTCTCCTCCATTAGACTGTAAGCTCCTTGAGCTAAATGGGGGTCGGAGGAGCTGGGGACTGGGCTGGGCATTCTGGAATAATGACCTCAAAGTCAGACGTGCCCTTTGACTCCCTCTGAACCAAGCAGTGACAGGAATCATGAATCCAGAGCAGCTTGTCTTGGGGGAAATAGGCAGCAACCAGCCAATCAGTCTGGGAGCCACGGATGGCCAATCCCCCATTGCCCTGCTTCTGCCCTTCCATGGGAGTCCACTCTCTCTTCTGTGACAGACTTCAGATACTTGGAGGTGGCTCTCAGGTCACCACCCTCACCACTCATCTTCATGACTCATGAACTTGAGGGCTTCCATCCTTCTTGGAATAATTTCCAGTTTATCAATATCTTCCAAAGAATTCAGGGCTTAGAAGTGAATATAATAGTCCAGATGGTCTGCCTGGGGCTGAGGCCAATGGGAGGATCACCTGCTTTTGAATGAAGCCCCAGATCCCATGAGTTTTGCTGGATGCCACATCACTGTGGACACATAGAAAGCTCCGGCTCTTTGTAGCACTTCTAGGGTTAAAGATACGGCCTCCAAAGTCCTTCAGATAGCCTGGCAACAGCCTTCCTTTTCAAGAATGCTACCCCCATTCACCTTTGGGCATTATGGTTCCATAAGCTGGGCTTCCTTCTGTTTTTCCATCTCCCATCTCCTTGCTTTTCCACAAAGTGTTCCCTCATGCTTGGAATGACCTCTCTCTTAGAGACCTGAGCTTCCTTGAAGTTCCAACTAAAGCTCAAGGGACTGCGTGAGGTCCCTTTTAGTCCCCCCAGATGTTGGTGTTACCCTCATTATCTTTTATTCATATAGTGAGACTAAATGTGAGCCACTGAGTTGGATCTCCAGAGCTTAACCATCAGGTTCTAAAGGTACCTCCTAGAGGTATGCAAAAGCCCTTCTGCTCATATACAAATTTTGATCTCCAAAAGTCAGCAAGTTATCCTGAGGTTTGTGGGCTATATATATATATATATATATATATATATATATATATATATATATATATATATTTATAGACCATGCCTTAAACCCAAACCATTCTGGCTCTCATTGATTGGCCAACAAAGGCTCCCTTCCCAAGCTTCACTTGGTCATGTTTGAGTTCTGCTAGCTCAGAGTGAGTATAAATAGCAATTGTTTCTGTTTGGGCCAGAAACCTTGAGGGTCTTCCTCTCCCAGATTGATTTTGTTTTTGTTTTTGTTCTGGATTTGTTTGTTTGTTTGATTAGTAAAAGAGACAATTACTTGCCTCATTTCTTACATAGCCTTAATCCCTGAATGGGTTTTGCCTCAGTCAAACTGAGACCTGGGAAAGACCTTAGCTTAAAAAGGTCAAGGTCTCGATCTGTATTCTAGGTCATTTCCAGTCATCTTGATCTCTATCTGGCCACCGGGCCCAGCCAGACAGTAAGACTGGTGACTTTGCACAACCCTCCCCCACTTAAAACCAATTCATCCTCTAATCTAAGTCATGGCTTCACCTTCCTGGTGTCATGGTACTCTTTGAGCATAAAGGACAGACAACAACTGCTCATATTAGCCTGAATATCAATACTTGTACAAGCTTGGTGAAAACAAAAAAGTATCATTAAGAGCATTTATTAAGCACATATTATGTCCAAGTCTCCGTGCTTTTAAATATCATCTCCTTTGATCCTCCCAACAACACTGTGAAGGATCTACTATTAATGTTATCATTTTACAGTTGAGGAAACTGAGGCAGAGGCTAAGGGACTTCCCAGGGTCACACAGCTAGTAAGTATCTGGGGCAGGATTTTAACTCAGATGTTCTAGATTTCTTTTACTCTCTATTGATTAAGTATGGAAGTAACTTAAATGTCAATGTTCAAACAGGGAAATGTATGGATTCCATCCCCAAAGGAACTCAATTTGACTTGTAAAGGAAATACCCTAGAAGATTGCTGTCTGATGGCAGCCTACAATTAAGAGAAAAAATATCAATGAGTTTCTAGAGGTTTTCCCCAAACTAGGAAATCTAACTGGTGGAGAAACTCTCCAGTGGTTCTCTTCAAAGACCACAGGCCCTAAATTAAAAAACAACAACAACAGCAAGATAAAGTCAAAATGGGTACATGACTTAGATATAAAGATTGATACTATAAGCAACTTGGGAGACCAAGGAGTAGTTTACCTGTCAGATTTATGGGGAATGGGGAATGGAAGAATTTATGACCAAACAAGGACATTATGAAATACAAAATGAATAATTTTGATTACATTAAATTAAAAAGGTTTTGCACAAACAAAGCCAATGCAACCAATATTAGAAGGGAAGCAGAAGGCTGGGAAATAATCTTTACAACAAATGTTTCTGATAATGGCCTCATTTCTAAAATATATGGAGAACTGAGTCAAATTTACAAGAATACATGAATAGGCAGTTTTCAGATGAAGAAATTAAAGCTATCTATTATCACACAGAAATGCTCTAAATTGGGTGGCTAGGTGGTTCAGTGAATAGAGCACCAGCCCTAAAGTCAGGAGGACCTGAGTTCAAATTTGGCCTCAGACACTTAATGCACTTACTAGCCATGTGACTTTGGGCAAGTCACTTAACCCTAATTGCCCTCCAAAAAAAATAAGCAAGGGGTGGATGGCCTGCGTATTTTTCACTACCTCTTAAGAGAATACTGAGTAGTGACTGATATTGTAACTTAATTGCACCCCATGGGTGGAGGACTTTGACTATTGTACTTTGTGTCCCTTAAGAAGGCCTTCCCTCCTTAAAAATGAGTGAGTTAAGGATTAAGGAGGCTTTCTTCCTTAACACTGATTAAATTAAGAATGATTGAATGATTGAGTTACTAAATGACTGTTCTTTGTTGAAAACTATGGGGCCGCTTTAGTGATAAGTTGTTGAGTTGTGACATGGTGAATGTGGTGTTTTGCTTTTCTGTGGTGTTCTAACACTGTGAATGCTCTATCTTGATTTTCCGTGAATGTTTGCTCTGAGTTGTTATTGAATAGAGAGCTTGCTGTGTAATCAGAACCTTAACGCTGTTCACAGCAGCAGCAGTCCTCTGGAAAGCTGCTTGTGCTTGGCTTTGCCGTGAGCCTCTGGATTTACTCTTCCAGCCTACATGCAGGCTCACATTCTCATGTGGTCTCTGCTTACCTGGCTCCCCAGCCCCTTCAGTTCTGGGGACCTCCATCGAATTTGACTGGAAATTGTATCTGTGCACACTGTCTTGCAATGTAGATAGTGCGTTCCCTGAGGGGAGGGACTGATACGCTTTTCTTTTCCTATAGTAAGTGCCCAACGCAATATGTAGAGTCCAGTCGGTGCCCAGTAATTTCTGGCTGATTTGTTGCTCACCCTCTATGAGGTAATAATCTAATAATCACTTGGAGATCTCTGTTTGTTGGGAAGCCCTCACTTCTACTGAGCTGATACCTGCCTTCATGCTCCTATTCTGCAACTGTCCCCAGTCAGAGAATCATTTTTCCAGATGCCTGTGAACTTTGGGAGCTTAAAAGCCATGTTTTAGGGAGCTGGATTGGTGTTCAGGATGAACTGAGAAGGGAGGGATCCTAGAGGCCAGGGGCGATCTCAGGCCATCGGGATCCTTCACTTCCCAAGCCCCCAGGTCTAGGTGGATGCTCCAGCAGACTGGCTGAGATACTGGATGCTGGGGTGCTGGAGGCTGGCCTGGAATACTGAGGATGGGCAGGCAGATGGTGGTGCGGAGGTGGCCTGAAGGATTATCTGAGTTTGGGAACTTCAGCCGTGCTCCCTTGATCCTTTCCTGGAAGCCATCCAGGAGCCCTGTGTGTGGAAACACAGGTTGTTCTTAATGATTGCCACATGGAGTATCAAACCACAGCATTTTTTCCCAGTTTGCTGATGTCTGTGGCACAAGAGTCCTGGGCCTTGGCTCCAAAGTGCTCTCATGCTGAGTAACCGCATCCCAGTTACAGAATTTCAGAGCTGGAAGGGGCCAGAGAAGCTGTCCTGGCCAGTTTATACCTGACCAAGAATCCCCTCTGCATCAGACCTGAGCAAGGCCCATCCAGCCTCTGTTGGACAATCTCCAGGGAGGGGGAGCCTGCTACATCCCAAAACAGACTCTTCCACACTAGGAGAGTTACTTGGGACGAAGTTCTTGTTGATACAACCTCACATCTACCTCTCTGTAACTTTGACCCATTGTTCTTGGTTCAGTCTCTGGATTCAAGCAGGGCAAAGGTAACATCTCTTCTTGTTGGAGATGGCTCAGGCCTGGAGTCAGGAAGACTCATCTTCCTGAATTCAAATATGGCCTCAGACACTGACTAGCTGTGTGACCCTGGGCAAGTCTCTTAACTCTGTTTGTCTCAGTTTCCTTATCTATAAAATGGGGATGATTATGGCACCTACCTTCCAGAAGTGACGTGAGGATCCAATGAGACGATATTAGTGTAGCACTATGTGAGTGCTGGCTGTTATTCCGTTTGATGTCCTTTCCAAAACTTGAAGGCAGCTATCATCTGCTGTTACATTTTGTTTTCCCCATTGACAATTCTTTTCACTAATTTCTGTTGTTCATGAAGTGGACACTGTCTACCACCCTGGCTGTCTCCCTTAGATCAATATCGTCATGGGGACAAAAAGTTCTGGGTCTGGAGAGAGAGGGGGCTTTAGTTAAAATTCTGGTTCTACTCCTGAATGCCCTTGTGATCTTGGGCAATTCACTCAAAAATGTCTATATCTCAGTTTCCTCATCTGTGGAATAGAGGTGGCCTAGAAGAAACTAATCTTCTATAGCCCTTGAAGGCTTGCTAACAACTTTACATCTGACCTGTCCTACTTCTGGGGTCCCTTCCAAGTTCAAATCCAGGAGCATCCAGACTTTCCCCAACTGATCAATGTTATTTCTAAAATGTGACTCTACAAGGACAGGTTAAGGAAAGTGATGTTTAACTTTGAGAAGACAAGACTTGGGGAGAGAGGAAGGATGACAAAGTCTATCAGCCCTCAAAGACCTACCATCAGTTAGTCACATTCAACCTTTATATTTTTATTATATTAGACTGTGCACTTTATTAAGTACATACTATGGACTAAGCTTGGTGCTAAATGCTAGAGATATAAGGAGAAAGAATAAAATCATCCTTGCTTTAGGAACTGGCATTCTTCTTTTATTTTAATTAAATTCTATTTTTAATTAAAAAGCATTCATTGTCTTTGCCTCTTACCACCTCCTTTTGAGCACAGAAGGGTGGAGCCAAGATGGCAGGGTACAGGCAGCAACCCTGTCAAATTCTCCTGACATTTCCCTCTAAACAACTTTAAAATAATGCCTCAAGATGTATTCTCTAGCATCAGAGTCAATGAAAGGTCAATGTGAGACATTTTTCCAGCCTAACACAGCTAAGGGTATTGGTTGAAGAATCTGTGACACCAGGGTGGGGATCCACCCAGAACCTGGGAAGAGTACCGGTGGACCTTGGAGGTGGTAAAAGCAGCAGCAGCAGCAGCTTCAGAAACTCCTGCCCCAGAGAAAACAAAGAGGTTGTTGTTGGTCAGAAACTGGTCAGAAGGAGATTATGGGGGAGCATTTGCTGGTATTGGTACAGGTGGTGCTGATTGGCATGTCTTTTACTCATATTCAATTCTTGGTCACAGTTTCAGGCCGGAGAGGAGCACTAGTGCTTGCAGTGCAGGGGAGCAAGAGCCCTTCCTGGGTAGAAACCAGAACTCAGACCATAAAGGCAGTGACTACACCTATCCTTAGATCATACCACCTTGGAAACACTGAAAACCATATCAGAACTACATCTGAAAATAACAGCATGAAAAAGCCTGAAGCTTGGGATAGTGCCTCCACCCTGCCCCCCCCCCGCCCACACACACACACACACAGGTGAGCAGAGCCCAACTTTAACATGAAGTTCAAAATCAAGAAATAGACTGGAAAAATGAGCAAACAATAACAAAAAGAACATAAAAATTAAAAAGGCTACTATGGTGGCAGGGGAAATGAAGGCATAAACTCAGAAGAAGACAACAATGTGAAAACAGCTACAAGCAAAGCCTCAGAGAAAAAATGCTAATTGGACTCAAGCCCAATAATGATTCCTGGAAGAGTTAAAGAAAGTGATAATAATGATGGAGGAAAATTGGGAAAAGAAATAAGTGATACAAAAAAATTAAGAAAAGAGAATTAACAGCTAGGTAAAACTGGCACAAAAGAAGAGAATAACACCTTAAAAACTAGAAATGATCAAATAGAAAAATAAGTACAAGAGATCATTGAAGAAAGTAATTCCTTAAAAATTAGAATTGGGTAAGTGGGAGCTAATGCTTCCACTGAAACCATGAGGCATCAAGAAAAAATAAAACAAAGTCAAAAGAATGAAAAAATAGAAGAAAATATGAACTATCTAATTGGAGAAACATCTGACCTGGAAAATAGATCAAGGAGAGATAATTTAAGAATCATTGGACTACTTGAAAGCCCTGATCAAACAAAGGAACTAGACATCATATTTCAAAAAAATTGCAAAGGAAAACTTCTTGATATCTTAGTTCCAAAGGGCAAATTGAAATTAAAAAACAAAACAAAAACAAAAACTCCACCAATCACTTCCCCAAAGAGATCTCTACATGAAAACTCTCAGGAATATTATAGTCAAATATTAAAGCAACCAGGCCAAGGAGAAAATATTGAAATCAGCCAGAAAGAAATAATTCAAATATCATGAAGACACAGTTATGATCCCATAAAATTTAGTAGCTTCCATGTTAAAGGGGCAGAAGACTTGTAATATGATATTTGGAAAGGGAATGGAGCCGAGATTACAAATAAAAATATCCTACCCAGCAAAATGGGATATAATTCTTCGGTGGAGGGGGGTGGGAAGTAGATATTTAATGAAATAGAGAAACTTTCAAGAATGCCTGTACACCAGAACTGAACAGAAAATCTGACAAACATGACATTTAAACGAAACATAAAAAGGTAAACATAAAAGAGAAATCATAAGGAATTTACTTGTAACTTAATTGTTGGGGCAGTTAGAAGGAACATACATATACAAAGTGCATGAATATGAGTGGAATATATTGGGATAATCTCTTTAACAAAATGAAAGAGGGGTGCACTGGGATAAGAGAGAAGGTAGAGGTAGAATGGGGAAAATTTTCTCACATAAATGATTCATGCAAGGAAGGATTTTTATAGTAGAGGGAGAAATGAGGGAGTAGTGGACAATGTTTGAATCCCACTCTCGTTGGAATTGGTTCAAAGAAGGAAGGAATATATATCTATATCTATCTTTCTATCCATCTACCTAGCTATCTGACACATGTACATTCAGTTGGGCATAGAAATCTTTCTCACTCAATAGGGAAATATGAGGGGAAAGAAATAAGTGGTATAATTGGGAAATGATAACAAGGAGGGCAGATTAAGTGGTCAGAAGCAAAACAGAGATGGAAGGATAAATAGAAGAAAATAGGATTGAAGGAAACCCACAGTAACCATAACTGTGAATATGAAAGGGATGAACTCACCCATAAAATGGAAGCGGATAACAGAATGGATTAGAAACCAGAATCCAGCAATATGCTTTCATAAGAGACACACTTGAAACAGAAAGACACAAAGTTAAGATAAAGGGCTAGAGCAGAATTGAATATGCTTCAGTTGAAGCAAACAAAGCAAAAGCAAAAAAAAGACCTAATTAAAAGGGATCATCAGTGAAACTGCGTCTTGCTAAAAGGTACCACAGACAGTGAAGTAACATAACATTTTTTTACAACAGGCTTCTCTGATAAAGGCTTTGTTTCTCAAATATATAGGGAACTGAGTTAATTCTATAAAAATGAGAGCCATTTCCCAGTTGACAAATAGCAAAAGTTATGAACAGTTATCATATGAAGAAATCAAAACTATCTATATCATATGAAAAAATGTTCTAAGTCACTATTGGAGAAATACAAATTAAAACAACTCTGAGGCACTACTTTACACCTGTCAGAAAGGAGAAATGCCAAGGGCATGAAGGAAAATAAGTATGCTACTAAATTGTTGGTGGGGTTGTGAACTGGTCCAATCATTCTGGAGAACAATTTAGAAACTTTACATGCTCAAAGTGCTAAAAAACTGTGCATATCGGGGCGGCTAGGTGGCACAGTGAGTAAGAGCGCTGGCCTCGGAGTTTGGATGACCTGAGATCAGATCCGGCCTCAGAAAATGAGCACCCGCCCATAAATAATGACTAGCCGTGTAACCTTGAGCAAGTTACTTAACCCCAATTGCTTATTAAAAAAAAAAAAACTGTGCATATCCAATGACTTGGCATTACTATTATTATTTCTGACCCCAAAGAGATCAAAGAGAAAGGAAAAGGACCGGCTTTTACCCAAAACGTTTATACCAACATTTTAAGATGTCAAAGAAATGGAAATTGATATGTTCATTAATTGGGGAATGGCTGAACAAGTTATGGTATATGATTGCAATGGAATACTATTGTACTATGAGAAGTGAAGAGTGAGATGGTTTTAGAAAAGTAACTTGGGAAGATTTGTAAGAATTGATACAGAGTGAAGTAAGAAGAATGGGGAGACTGTTATGCACAGTAATGACAATAATGTAATAAAGATCAACTGTGAGAGACTTGGTTACTCTGATCAATACAATCCAAAATCATTCTAAAGGACACATGATGCACAAGTGTCATTCATCTCCCAGAGAGAACTGATGAACACTGAAAGCAAAGAGAAGAATCACTTTCCTGCTTTTTTTGGCAATGTGGTCAGGAAATCTGTTTTGGATGATTTCAAACATATACCTGATTTCATTTTGTTTGCCCTCTCCAAGAGTGGAGGAAAGGTAGAAGGCAGAGAGAGAATGTGGAACTAAACACTTAAAAAGAACGCTAAAAATATTTTTTTTTGAAAAAGAAAGTAACGTAAGTCTCGCATCACATTTGCATAGTCAAACAAAACACATTCCCGTGTTGACCATTGTCCAGAAATGGGTCTCATTCTGCATCTTGAGTCTTCATTAAAAGACCAACAGTGGATTTCATCAGCAGACCCATTGAAACATACTGACTACTGCAGTGATCAGAATTCTTCAGTTTATCAAAGGTGTTTTTTCTTACAATGATATTACTGCATACATTGTTCTCCTGGTTCTGCTCACTCCACTCTCCACCAATTATTATGAATCTTCCTAGGTTTCTATGCCTTTGGTCATTTCTTAGCTCACAGCCGTAGTCCATTATATTCATATACCACAATTTCCTCTGTCATTCCCCAATCTATGGGCATCCTCTTTGTCCCCAGTTCTTTGTCTCCACAAAAAGAGATGCTATGATATATATATATATATATAGATAGATAGATAGATAGATAGATAGATAGATTCTATATATGAGTTCTTTTACTCTTTCTTTGGCCTCTTTGGAGTATACATTATTGGTGATATAGTTGGGTTGACGGGTATGTGACGTTCACAGCATAGTTCCAAATTGCTTTCAAGAACAGATGTCCAACAGGAACAGCAATATTGGAAGGGTGATCAACTGTGAAAAACTTAGTTACTCTGATCAAAATAATCATCCAAGACAATTCCAAAAGACCCAGGATGAAAACCATTGTCTCTCTTCCAAGAGAGAATGAATAACCTCTGAGTACAGATTGAAAGCTCTTTTTTCTTTTCTTTATCTCTCTGTTTGTGTGTGTGTATCTTCCTTTGCAACATGAACAATGCAGAAATATGTTTTGCATGACTTCGTATGTATAAGCAATATCATATTGCTCGCCTTCTCAAGGGGTAGGGGAAGGGTAGAATGGAGGAAGACAATTTGGGATTAAAATGTAAAAAAAGGATGTTAAAATATTTTTACATGCAATTGAGAATATTGAATGAAATAAAGAAAAATATATTTAAAAAGTTGTACCAGTTCGCAGTTCCGCCATTTGTGATTATTTGCCCAAGGTCCTACCAACATTTGTCATTTTCATTTTTTTGTTCTCTTTATTAATATGATGGGTGTGAAATAAACCTCCAAATTGCTTTAATTGCATCTTGTTAATTTGGTGATTTTGAACACCTTTTCATATGGGTATAGACAGTTTGGATTTCTTCCTTTGAGAACTGCCTCTCCATGGGGAGCTTACATTCTAATGGTGGGAAAAAGGCACCTACAGAAGAGTGTCCTGAATAAATCTGATGAAACAATAAGGGTTAGGAGCAAGTAACTCAATGTTTCCATTTCTTCACATGTGAAGTGGGGATAATAACAGAACCTGCCTCCAAGAGTAGCTGTGAGGACTGGATAGCTTAGGCCGTGTAAAGCACTCTATGAAACACTTTGACTTTTGTCTTATTATTTTGCCTTTTGCTTTCCTGCTCTCCAGCCCCTTTCATGCCATGCTCCTTCATTCTTCCCTTTGTCCCCCACCCGCTTGGCATTGTGTCTCCTTCCTCTCGATCCATGGGCTCCTGGTTGATGAGTGTCCAGACTGATCCAGACCCAGAACACTCCTTTCTGGCCTCCTTCATGCAATGCTTTCAACAGAGAATATTTCCCTCCCTTCCTCCCTTTCTACCTCGAGCTCAGCAAGTCAATGCTACTGTCCATTTAAGGATGGATCACCACTCGCCATCTCAGTGACTCCCATACATTGTCTAGCGACCATTATCTCGTTCCTTACGGTTTGCTGGATACTTTATAATTATTATTTAATTTGATCAACACAACAACCTTGGGAAGTAGGTGTCATTACTATGACCATTTTACAAATGTTATGAAGTTGACAGAGGGTTAAGTGACTTGCCCAGGGTAATAGAGCTGGTAAGTGTCTGGGGCAAGATCTGAAGTCAGGTCTTCCTGATTTTGGTCTGGCACTCTGTCCATGGATGCTTTTTATATTTTTACTGATAATTTACCAATACAAGTTTCCTTTCACTGAAATTCCCTTTGTGATAATGAAAAACAGCCCTGGCACCTTGGTCTTTAATTATTGACTTTTTCACCTTCTCTTAACAGATGATGCTGTTAAAGGCCTACACTCAATCTGCTGGCAAATTTGGAAACTCAGCAGTGGTCACTGGATGGAAAAGGTCAGTTTATGTCCCCATCCTAAGGGAGGACAATGCTGAGGAATACTCAGATTATCAGACAATCACACCAGCAAGGTTAGGCTTGAGCAATATGTGAACTGAGAATTATCAGAGGAACAGGCTGTTTTTTTAAGAGGCAGAGGAGCTAGAGACCAAATTGCCAGCATTGACTGGATGATGGAGAAAGCAAGAAAGTTCCAGAAAAAAAGCCACAAACATCTGCTTCTGCTTCGTTGACTACCCTAAAGCCTTTGACTATGTGGATTACAGCAAAATGTGGCAGGTTCTCAAAGGGACAGGAATGCAGATGATCTTACTTGTCTCCAAAGGAACCTGTATGTGAGTCAAGAAGCAACAATTAGAACTGAACATGGAACAACTGATTGCTTTAAGATTGACAAAACAAACAGAACAAGACAGTGTATTGTCAACTTATTTATTTAACTGATATGCAGAGGACATTGCCTGAAATGCCAGGCTGGATGAGTCAAAAGCCAGAATTCAACACACTCAGCTTTGCAGACAATATTACTCTAATGGCAGAAAGTGAAGAAGAATTAAGTATCTTGATGACCTTGAAAGGGGAGAGTGTGAAAGCTGGCTTGGCATCAGACTGAGAATATATCAACTGGTCCCATCACATCCTAGCAAAGAGAGTGATAAGAAATGGAAGCAGTGGCAGATTTTCTATTCTTGGGTTCGACATCACTGCAGATGGAGACTGCAGCCATGAAACTTAAGGAGAGAAAGCCCCGAGAAAGCTGGACTTCGCCTTGCCAACAAAGGTCCACGTAGCCAACATTTCCAGGAGTGACGTGGGACTGTGAGAGCTGGACTGCTGAGTGCAGTAGAATTGAATCTTTAGGATTGTGGGGCTGCAGAAGGCTTCTGGGAGTCTCTTGGACAGCAAGGAGATGGGGTCAACCCATACCCAGAGAAGCTAAAGCAGGTCAAAGGTCAGGTACCAGAATGAGACAAATACTTTGTGGGACATAATGAGAGGATGGGGATCATTGGAAAAGCCCCTGATGTTGGGAAAGAATGAAAGCAAAGGGAGAAGGGGATGAAATAGATAGGTAGTATCATGGAAGCAGTGACCATGCGCTCAGACAGACTTCAGGAGACAAGGGAGGATAGATAGAAGGGACTGCTGTGCTATGGGCTGGAGGTCAGTCACACACAACTGAACCATTGAACCACAGGCACCTTCTCTAACTCAGTCCTTGGCCCACTGTGCAGATAGCCCTGGGCAAGTCTTTGGGATCCTCGCCACTTGCCTGCTTACCCCCCCTCCCCCTGCCCCCCAGCCCATGTGCATCTTCATTAGAATCTAAGCTTCTTGAGGGTAGGGCCTTTTGGGCTTGTTTTTATACCACCTTTGTTTAGCACAGTCCCTAGGGCATAGTCAATATTTAATAAATCCTTCTCCATTCATTCTTTCAAAAGCTGACCCTAAAATGACTATGAGGTT
>WOXC01002037.1:0-394405 GCA_011680675.1 Gymnobelideus leadbeateri
GAATGGGAACTTCCCCATGAAAGGACACACACTCAGGAGGGGATCTGAATTACGGCATGGCTCAGAACTAAAGACCTTCCTCCACTGAGGCTTGTTTTGAGGTAACCTTCCCATTTTGAATAGTCAGGAAAGCATTTCCCTTTCAAAGCGTCCAAGAAATAGACAGCCTGAGATGTTTAGGGGCTTTGGGACCAATAGGTGGAAACAGATGCTCCATTTATGAAAGAGCACCGCTATCTCTGACATCTTTCGGATAGTTCAGATTTGGTCTGCGGATAAGACAAACACTCAGGTACTTAACTGTAATTATAAAAGAATCTTAATACAGACAAAGCTTAGCTCTAAATAGAACCACGAGGAATAGAAAGCCATTTTGCATGGTTAGAGGCACCTGGAGTCATGTTTCAGGCAGGGAGTGACCTTACATAGTATATACTTATCATATCAAAGAAAGTCAACACAAAAGCACTGAAATTATGAAAATGCATCCCTTGGATGCTTAAAAGTTAACAAAGTCAGGAGTCCAAGCCTCTTTTCTTCTTCTTCTTCTTTGAGTCTTTCCAGCTATCCTCCATAGGATAGTCAGTACAGGCCAACTACCTAAAAGTGCTGGAGAGAAGAGGGTATTTTTCTCTGAGTATGAGAATACTCAAAGTTAAAAAAAAAAAAAAAGTAAATTTTTTTTTCAAAATAGGCTCACACGATTTGAAGGACTTCCAGTGCTTAAAAATTGGTCACAACAAATATAAAAGAAAATGGAAACAAATAAACAAATACTTGGGAGGGGGCAAGGTACAAGGAAAAGATGGTGGCCAAAAGAAAACAAAAACAAAAACAAAAAAAATTAAAAGAAATGAAAACATCATCAGTTTCCAAAACCCTGTAGAAAATGTTCAACATGGATTGTTTCTCAAAAAATGCACTGTCCAGTCACGTTGCAGCATGAAACTGTCCAGATGAACTTGGCCACTTTACTCCGTAGGAGAGTGTGTGATTTTGGCTTCTCCTCATCAAAGTCCAGCCTTTCTTTAGCAACCCTATCATACAACATGGTGACCACTAGCTTTCCATTCCTCAGAGAGAAGGTCTTTTGTTTCAAATATCTCCTACCTCAGAAGAACCACTGGACATCTCCGCCATCTTTCCAAACCACCCATGTTTTCACTTGTAAAATTCTTTTTCTAAAATTTATTTTAAATTAAAAACTTTTTCTTTTGTTCTCCTCTGGGTGTTTGCTTTTGTAAACCTCTTCCCTACTCAGTCACACAAGAGACAGCGTGTGATGCTGAACTTGTCTGCCTTGCACATCTTCACGGCCAGGATCGGTACAAGGAAAACTGTTGGTGGGCAACAGGGCTGGCACCTTGTGTTTTCAACCAAGGTGGCCCATGGGACCCCACAAAGCTGGAAGCTGTCGCTCTGCAGTCAGGACTGCAGCTCCCTCAAAATACAAGACCTTTTTCGTGTTCTTGCTTCACGGACTTATCTCTTTTTGGCAATAAGCCACGGTGTGACCCCCTTGGGAATGACAAAAGGAACAAAGTCGTTCAGTGACTGGGATCAAAGGTGTCAGCAAGCAGCGGGTTAGCATCGGACAAGCAGGTTGGGCACACACTTCATGCTCTTTTAGTTTTATCTCAACAAGTAAGGGGGAGGGCATGGGTCAATGGTGGTGAATGTGGATGAGAAGACATTCAGCTCTACATACAATCAGTCAGTACCATACATTTCATAGCTTTTAGTCCATATTTGGTCACATTTTCATGTAAACGACTAGTTCATAGAACTTATTGTCCATGGGAGTCCAATGGAAGGGGGTGTCATGGCAGGCACAATCACGCTCTATCTCTGCTATTTCCACATGGCTACATGTCGTCATACCAGAGAGCTCTCAATCTCTGTGTTTTCAGGTTTCTCTCCCCATGGTTTCCTATACTTCCTAACTTCAGATGTAAGTGAAGAAAAGATGTACACATGGCCAATTCGGACGGGTAGAAGCAGCTACATGTAAACATATCTCAGACTTGTAAAATCTATATTTCATTTTTCAACTATAAATACAAAATGTAGAGCATTATATACACAACTTCATGCTTGTAAGGTTAGATTCATCACTGCAGGGAAACAAACAGAAACAATAGGTAATATTAGTAGTCTGGAAATTAAGTCACAGAAATCTTGGTGAACAAAACAATAACCTAAAGAATAGAGACTATTGGTTATCAACTAATCCCAAACTGGATTACTTCTAGAGAAAGGTTACTTTTATTTTAGAGAGCTCAATACTCGGCAGGTGGGTAGAACAATGCATAACGATGGGGTTGGGGACAGGAAGACTTGAGTTCAAATATGGTCTCAGATACTTCCTAGCTGTGTGACCCTGGGCAATTCACTTGACCTCTATCTGTTTCAGTTTTCTTATCTGTAAAATGAGGATAATAATGGCATTTATCTTCTAAGGTTGTTGTGAGACAAAAATGAGTACTTTGTAAACCTTAAAGCACTATATAAATGCTAGCTATTATTACTAAAGCAGCTAGGTGGCGAAGTCGATAGAGTGTCAGACCTAAAGTCGGAAAGATGCATCTTCCTGAGTTCAAATCTGACCTCAGACACTTACTAGCTGTGAGACCCTGGGCAAGTCACTTAGCCCTGTTTGCCTCAGTTTCTTCATCTGTAAAATGAGCTGGAGAAGGAAATGGCAACCCACTCCAGTATCTTTGCCAAGAAAATCCCAAATGGAGTCACAAAGAGTCAGACATGACTGAAACAATTAAATGACAACAAAATGATTACTAATGAAATCCTATTTCTGGTTCAAAACCAAAACCACTGGCTATATTCTATGTGTCCAGCCCTTTACTATGCTGGTCTAGCCCTCAAAGAGGCTATGAAGACATCTGCCTTATGCGGATGGTGTATTTCCTTTTGCCACTAAGTGGTTTGTAATTAAAGCATCTCCTTTTGTCCTCTGACTTGTGGAGACATTGGAATCACACAGTATAGAAATGTGCTGGATCTGCAGTCAGGAAGACATGAGTCCAAACCCTGTCTCGGACACTTAGTAGAGTGTGATGGTGAGCAAAGCAGTCAACACCCATAAAATACGGTAGTTTGACTTGATTTCCTCTAAGGGCCCTCCTAGCTCAAAATCTAGGATCCTCTGACCTATTTGAAAGGATGTGACAATTTCCTGCTGTATGGCTTCATTCACAATGGAGACTGGAGACTTGTGACTGCCTAGAGCTAGGGGTGGGGAGCCTTCAGACTTGAGGCCACATGTAGCCCTCTAGGCCCTCAAGTGTGGCCCTTTGAGTGAATCCAAACTTCACAGAACAAATGCCCTTAATAAAAGGATCTGCACTGTAAAACTTGGACTCAGGGCTAAACTCAAGGACCTAGAGGGCTGCATGTGGCCTCGAGGTCACAAGTTCCCTACCCCTGAGTCCTAGACCTTCTCATGCTTCTCCCTCCTCATCTCCACCTATTGGCTTCCCCAGCTTCTTTCAAGTCTTCATTCAAATCCTGCTTACTAGAAGAGGCTTTTTCTGATCCCCCTCAAAATTAGTGCCATCCCTCTGAGAGTACCACCAACTGATTCTGTATATAACTTGTATGCTCATAGTTATTTACATGTTGTTTTCTCATTAGACTGGGGGCTTCCTGAGGGTGGGGTACCAGTTCTTAACTTTCTTTGTATCCTTAGTGCTTGGCAGAGAATACTTATTGACTTGACTGACACCACTCATATATTCCCTGTTAGAATATAAACTGCTTGAGAGTAGTAACTCTACCTCCCCGGTCTCTCTGTCTCTCTCTCTCTCATTCCTAACATCCAGCACAGTGCCTGGCACATGTTGAATATTTAATAAATGCTTGTTGACTGATCATATAACCAACTTGTATTAGCTATACAATCAAGGGCAAATAATTCATTTAACCAGTCCCCCCAGACAACTCTCAAAGAAACCAAATTACAAATGAACTGCCAATATGCACTGGTGGAAAAAATTCCTGCACTGGAAATTCCCCATGTAGATGAAATCAGGTCTGGATCCCTCTCTACCAACCCCCAACTTCCTATATTATTAAATATATGAGGAAAAGTAGCATGCATTTCTTTAAGATGGAAATCAATAACATTTCAAACATGTTAAACTCATAAGAAAATGTTTCCATTAAACCTCCCTTTTTTCCAAGTTCACACTAATCTGCAACTGTGACGTAATTTTCAGAAAAAAAAGAAAACCCTTCAAAAATGTAGTAGTGTTCAAAGGGTGACCAGCCTGAAGTTAGCCAACTTGGGTTCAGATCCTGACTCTGACACCTTTTAGTTGTGAGGACTCTCTTCTCCAGCACTACAAAACCTACAATAATGCTGTTAGGAAAGTATTTGTAGACACCTTACAGTGATCTATAAAAAGGATTAATTATTAGAGGTAAAAGGTTCTGATGTTCTAAGTTTTCAAAATCCCCTCAAATCCTCAGCAAATCAGAAGCCATCACCAGGCTGGCCTGAGGCTGTAGGAAGTTCCCAAACTAGGATGGTTTGAAGAAGAAAGATCTTTACACATCTGCTAGTTCCTTCTTAGGAACAAAATACAGCTATCTGATTGACCACTCCAGAGTGCCTATTTCATCTCCTGGGGACATGTCACTTAGAAACATGAACTTATAAAGCAGAAACGAAAGTCACTTGAATAAACATCAATTGGCATTGCATGACTCCATAAGACTTTTGACAGACTGAACACAGGAATGAGCAAATTACTGTTGGAAGAGGCCCCGACCAAGGAGACTTGTCTAATTAATCACAGTGATTTATAGGCCGGTGATGCTGGTTCAGATAGGGTTTTCTGGTTTTGTTTTATTTTAGGCTAGACCTGTGATTGTATTAGTATAAGGAGCTTCTGGTGAGGGAACTTTCTCTACCAAATTAACACCAGTCTTAAAACATTCCCTAAGGCATGAAAGGTCAAGTGATTTGCCAAGGCTCACACAGCTAGTGTGTGTTGGAATTGGAGCGTGAACTCATGTTTTCCTCACTCTAATGTCAGCCCTCCATGTACTGCCTCATGCTACCTCTCAAGAAAATGATTAATCACATAGTGCCAGGCCTAAAGTCGGGACAACTCCTCTTCCTGAGTTCAGATTGGGTAATTGTGTGACCCTGGGCATGTCACTTAACCCTGTTTGCCTCAGATTCATCATCTGTAAAATGAGCTGGAAGAGATGAGGTAACAAAGAGTCAGACACAACTGAAATGACTGAACAACAATAAAATACAATCAATAAACATAAGCTCATTTTTATATTGAGTTTTCCGTATGTTAAGAGGTTAAGTTACTTGGCCAGGATCACACATCTAGCAATTATCTAAGAATGGATTTGAATTTAGAATTTCTTGACTCTCCAGCCTTCTCAATCCACTATATCCCCATAATCAATTCTAGGTTCTATTTCTTTCAAAGGCATGCTGATGCTACTGGACATATCCTTGAGCTACAGGCAGACAGGTGTTGCTAGTTAAAAATAAATGTTACAAGTGAGTTAGAAACTTGGTGAAATTAAACCTTTCCATTTTTATATTGAAGGCTTGCAAACTGAAACAGCCAACCTTTTGGACAGTATAGAAAATCATTATAGTACTTCAATTACAGGGAACTGAAAATAAATGGTAATTCTAGCATTGCATGCTATTAAAGTACTCTTTGAATGGGCTATCATTCTCATTGGGTAGTTTTCACATGTAAGAAAGAGCCCATGATGAGTCTAGAGAATCATTTGATCCCAAATGCAGATAGCAACTTATATGATAGCTTGAAAAAGAAGTACAGATAGGAGCACTAAATAAATGAAATCATGAATAGAAAAGCTTTGTTTTCTCCCATCAATTGCATTTCTTGACCAAGTTGGTGAAACTTAGTTTGTTCAAGAGAAAGAGTTGCACAAGGACTGACACACTTCCAGAAATTCCAGTGTGAATGAAAGCTAAGAGCTCTTTTCTATGCCTCCAAAAAGCCCACATGGCTCTGGCCTTTATGAATCTATAAATGAGCCACAGAAAATTGGGGAAATAAATCAAACACATGCTGATGACACTGACTTCATGGTTTAATTTCACTTGCTCCTTTTCTTTTTTGTGCTTTTTTCCCTCTCTTTAGTTGGATTTCTTCTTTTTACTTACCTAGAGACCCTTTTTTCTAGATCTGGACCCATGACTGAATTGGTATAGTAATTATTCTTTAATTTATAGTCTCAGGTACTAACAAGTTAAATGCCCCACACAGGCCCATACAAATGGAAGTGGGTCTTGAACCAATCCAAAGCTATCTTTCTATTCTCTGTGGCATATTCATTCTCTAGTTAGTGTATATCACTTTTTGCAATGACTGTTCTTTCACTAAAGTCCATCTTTGAAACCTTCTCATGGTATGGAGGAACCCTGGATTCTTGGAGATAATATTTGAGTGCCTCTTTCCTCTGGTCTGTCCTACCATGCCGGAGAGATTGAGAACAGGCCCAGAAATGGACTGCTTGTCCAAGGACCAATATAGCTTATTTTGAAGAGCCTTGGTACCAACAGGTCAGTCATGACCAAAGGGGAAAAGAAGGCATCACCTTTAAATTTTCTACCTACTCTGCTTTATAACTTATAGTGATAGATGATAACTGTTTGGACTCCAAAGATTAAGGTGCAAAAAGGTTACCATCCATAGGGGTAGAGAAATTGGATGAAATCAGCCCTCTTTTGATGTGTCAAATCATTATTACATTTTATTAATATGGGATAACAAGTATATTTACTCTGGGTCTGAGTTTTACAATATGGCTACCCACAAGAATTTGGCAGAATTATTTTTTAAAAAATGCCGGCATCAGGTGGACACTGAAAATGAAAAAGAAGGGCTTTCAAAGGCTTTTATCTACTCTAAGTACTTTATATTTTCAAAGAAATATCTTCAAAGCCAGGAAGGTGCAAGGTCTTTTAACAAAAGCAAACCTTCTATGTGTGTAAACTCTTGCCTCAAGCTAGTCCACAGATCTGAAAGAAAAGATTAACTAAATATTTAAAAAGTCCAAGCTGTTTTGGATATTTTCCATGTTCATCTAGTTAAGCACAGCATATTTACTGGAGCAGTTTGCCTACACGGTGGTGATTGAGGGCAAAAAGATGGATTTTGAACTGTAAAGTTTGCAAAGAATTTAATGCATATCTCATTTGGTCCCCACAACAGCCCTGGGAAGTAGAAGTTATTATTATCCCCATTTAAAAGATAAGGAAACTGAGGTTAAGCCAATTCTGGGGATCTAGGAGCTACACAGACAGTAAATATTTGAGTCTGAGTATGAAGTTGGTCCCTGATTCCAATTCCAGCACTCTACCACTCTGCCACCATGCCTCCCCAAAGTTCTAGAAACATAATCAGCATTGGCCGGGACTCAGAGACTTTTCCTTAAATGACAAGGAATGGTTTTAGTTGGCAGTGTACATTACAACTAAACAGTCTTGTTATTCTTCTTATGTCAAGTCCAACTCTTCCCATTTGGGGTTTTCTTGGCAAAGATACTGGAGTGGTTTGTTTTTTCCTTCCCCAGCTCATTTTACAGGAGAAGAAACTGATGCAAACAGGGTTAAGTGACTTGCCCAGGGTCACACAGTTAGTAACAGGTCACATTTTAACTCCACTCTTCCTGACTCCGGACCTTTACCACCTAACTAAACAATGCTTGCAGGTAAAGAAAGTAAGCACCATCAGTTTTCAAAATGGAAATCTGAATTAATGGTCATTTTTGTTCCATTATATATACCAGTGCCCTTTCCTTTAATGTATAGACAAAATCGATGGAACTAATAAAACTGTGGTGCAGTGTTATAGAGGTTGGCTCTGGAATTCCAGCTTTGCCACCTGCTACCAAATCAACTTGAATAAATTAGTTAAACTTATTGGGCCTCAGTTTCCTCATCTGTAAAATGAGGGCTCAGATTGGATGAATTCTAAGGTCCCTTCCAGATCTAACTCTAATTTTTTTAATGGACGGTCACATGCCTTTAGAGACATGTTAAGTTTATCTGACTTTTGTCTAATAATTAATGTAGCATCGAAGGGGGGGAAATAAGCCTTTAGATTTTCTTCTTCATCTGCTTTATAGATCAAACTGATAGAGTTCTACCATTTTCAAACCTAGTGATTTTTATCCAAGCAATGTTTTACCCACTGCTGTTAAGCAAATATATATGTGTATACACACACACACACACACACACACACACACACACGCGTGTGTGTGTGTGTGTGTGTATTGTATAGGA
Source organism: Gymnobelideus leadbeateri (assembly GCA_011680675.1). Lineage (NCBI taxonomy): Eukaryota > Metazoa > Chordata > Mammalia > Diprotodontia > Petauridae > Gymnobelideus > Gymnobelideus leadbeateri. Next base: position 8,315 of record WOXC01002037.1, read on the forward strand.
AGGGAGAGAGGAAGAGAGAGAGAGAGAGAGAGAGAGAGAAAGAAAGAGAGAGAGGGAGGGAGGGAGAGGGAGAGGGAGAGAAAGAAAAAAAGAAATAAAGAAATTGGGAATATTTTAGTCTGACAAATTTTGTGGGGGAGGCAAACAATTACTGTTAAGATGGACTGTCCCTTTCCATGACCAAGTCAACTTCAAAAAAGGTACTTCCTTTTGTTCTTCCAGATGAATTTTGTTGCTATTTTTTCTAGCTCTAAAAAATAATTTTTGGTAGTTTGATTGCTATGGCACTAAATAGGTAAATTAATTTAGGTAAAATTGTCATTTTTATTATCTTAGCTTGGCCTAACCATGGGCAACTGATGTTTTTCCAATGATCTGGATCTGACTTTATTTGTGTGAAGTGTTTTGTAATTGTATTCATATAGTTCTTGGGTTTGTTTTGGCAAGTAGACTCCCAAATCTTTTATAATGTCTACGTAAAAAGGGTACTTTCTAATAAGTGTAATCAGTAAGAATGAGGAGCTGTTTTACATCCCTTTTTAGGGTTGTCCCCTGATCAATAATCTGTGAACAAGTTTACATAAAAGACATCTCTCCCGAAGAGATGACTTCATGCTTGCTCATGATCTGACTTTTCTGAAGGTCACTTTCAAATGCATGAAAAGGTCCAGAAAGCTTTATTTAGTCCACATCAAAGCAGAGGGAGAGGACATCTTAATAGAAATACTCCCTTGTTCTTACCTTTTGCCAACACCCAGGCATCGGTAATCCATCTGGCCCCTGTTCCAAGGAGAACAAAAAGGACATGTTTCAGAACCCCAAAAGGAGAGAGAATTTCATAGTTATGCTCAAAGGCTTAAAAAAAAAGGATGCTCTAACCCTAAAGTTTGAGTCTATACTTCTGCCTTTATTTTCTTACTACGATTTCTTTAAATAGCATATACCATTTCAGTTCAGATAAAGAAAATTCTAGTTTCTTCGAGAAGGGGAATGGCTATATCTCAACAAACAAAATGAACAAAGAAAATAATTTTGAAAAGCAACTAAGAAATTGACAAATTATCGTATGGTTCCTCATGACCTCATCTTTAAACATCAAGTGCTCTACCGTAGTTGTAATTTTCATTATCTTTATCTATATTGAACCCTACCTGATTACAATAGTCTACGCATGATAAAGATAAATGATCATTTCTATCTGAAGCTTACAATTCACAGCATGCTTAAGACCATCCTTTCACTTTAATTTTTCCCTCTTTAGATCATCAATCATGGTAGAATCTACTTCTCTAATTGAATTAAACATCAGGCCACAGTCAAAGAATTCTATTCACCATTCCTTATTTGTATAAGGGTGTGCTGGAGCCAGCTTGAATTTGGCTTGGGAGAGCCAAATTTCGACTGTGAGCATTTATATCTTAAAAATTGGCAAGTGCTAAAAAAAAGCAGGCTTTGATTTATCATTTTATTAATTTAAACTTGAGAAAGTGATGGAGAAAATTAAATAATGAAGATCAATCATAAAAAGCGTAGGTGGACAGTCTTCCTCAGGGAGCTGGTTGTTAACATTTCTTAGCACAGAGCTGTTTGTACACTTTTGGTATAGTACATAGTATCCCATCTCTTTGAAATTTAGCAGGTATTAAATATTCACTAATTTTCTTATTTATTAAATTTGACTGAGAAGCCGCCTAATTTTTAGAGTGCAGGGAACTTTTCTTCTATTCTACTATTCTCCTTCCAATCTACACATTCTACTTATAAGTGCAGACATGCTCCAGATACAAATGATATTACTAAGACCATAACATTTGATATATTATAAAAGCATGCTTGTGTTTTCCCCATGAAAGATAATCATGGATCCAAAGCAAACAAAAGAAAAGACTGGGCACTTTTTATTGTGATTCTCTAAGTAGAGAATTAATATATTCTATTCTGAAAAATCTAATCTTAAAAAGCTTTCACCTTTACAGAAGCATGCTTAGCTAACAAGTCATAAAATAACATGCAAACTAGCTATAATACCTCCCCCCGCCCCAACCTAATTATAAAATAGGCAACTTCAGGAAATACTCTTCTTTTAAAAGTAAACATAAGAAAAGCAAACCAAAAAAATCCTTAAAAATATCTTTAGATGTGGGGGGAAAATTTTAACATTGCCAGATTGGTACCAGGAAAAGGAATCAATGGAAGAATTTTAGTATAAAGAGGAATTGGAGTTCATGTTAACAGAGTAAGGAAGTGCGATGGACTTTGTCAAGTAAAATCTAAAAGGAGAGACCATTAAATTGGAAATGTTAAGCAAAAAAAAGAGCAAGGTATTTGGGCTGCAGACCATTATCATCTTTAGAAGGATGATGAAATGACCCTGCCAATTTTTTTGGCCAAAGAGACTATGTTGCTATTTCATTATTACATTGAATTCTTTTATGTAATAATGCTAACAACACGAGTCTATCAGATCCACCCTAAGAAGGGCAGTGTCCAGAGGACACCCCAGACTTATCACCCTTGAGGTGGGGGATAATGAGTAAAAAGAACACCCAACCTCTATTGGCCCTCAGGTCCATCAATTAGGATTAGCTCAGACAATCCTGGGAAGCAAGAGTGGGCCTACCTGGAAATTCTCAGAACTAGGGAAGGAAATATGTTAGGAGGAATATGGATACATAGGTCCAAGGCAGGGGATTCTGGCATGAGTGGAGGAGGATATTTTTTTCCCTATTATGGACTGTGCACTGATCAAAAGAATCTGTTCATACTAGATCACCCTTCAATGGATCAGCCATTGTAAGGCAGAGCAAGATAAAAAAAAAAAAAATGAATATTTTGTCTAGGATGGGAGCATGGGTACTTCTTGATAAGCTGTAGGAAGCATGGAGATCTGAAATTCCTGACATGGAAGGCTGTGTATGGGAAACACTAGTGAGGGTCAAGTAGAAATTTGGAGCCAAGATGGAGGAGGGTCCTTTTTAGGGTAAGTTTTCCTAGGCCTTGGTAGGTTGAAGGTGCATATTACTAAATGATTGAGTCTAAGTGGTTGTAGGTGAAAAGTTTCTGCCTGGGCCCTCCATTCTCATGAGCCTTATCTAGGACTAGACAAGAAGATGGCTTAGCAAATTTCATGTCAATGAGCCTAGAACTAATTTAATAATAAGGCCCAAACTGAGAAGTTTAGTCAGGAAAGAGACAGAGTTCACAAATATTCTCTAGTTCTCCGGAACTAGGCTTATACCAGAAGTAAAGTATATTGCAAACTTAAAAAAAACTTTTAATATTTCATAGTGCCACCTCTCTTAAATCATATGGAAGTAGGGATTATAGATTCAGATCTGGAAAGGACCTTAGGGGTCCTCTAATTGAGCCCCTTCACTTTATATATGAGAAACCAGAGACAGAAAAAAGGGAAATAACTTATCCAGGATCTCACAACTAGTAAGTGTCTGAGTCAAGATTTAGACTTAGGTCTTCCTGACCCTAAGTCTAACGCTCATCTACCGTGTCACCTATCTATAAAGAAGATTCTCTGAATTTTTCCCTTGTAGGGAGTAAGGAGTTCAGTGGAATCCAGAAATTTGAGTGAAACATGGAAGACTGAAATCTGAAGAAGTCACTGGTGAACTGGAGACATGGGTTTACTGAAGGGGATAAAACAAAGAAAACCATGAGGTTCCTGGATAGAAATGGTCTGATCCCATCAGGTGTTTTAACTCTTCCTTGAGAACTAATAGCCTTTAAAAAGTAAACTTTGAAAGTAGACTTCTAAAGCTTAATTTTCACAGCTTGCTCTTATCCCCATATAGACAGGAACTTGCCAATCAAGACAAAGATTTATTTTTCTTCTTTTTAAAGAAAAAAAATTTAAAAATTAAGTTATAAGAAAGTAATAGGTTTATGGCCTATTAAAGGACAGAAATATGGTGTCCATATCAAGTGTAAGCAAAAGACCAGGGAGTTAATTCACATTTACTGATAAAAAACAAAAACAAAAAACCCCAAACCCACCTCTCCATCTTGCATTAGTCTCTGGAGAAGCCAAATGATCCATGCACATGCATGAACATGTAAAGCTTGCTTCAGAAAGGCTTGCTTTACATTGTTAAAGAATGATGTGATCACACAAAGGAACCACATGCAGGATTGGTAGGAAAGAGAAATACTGTACCAATTGGCAAGGGGCATCCAGCCCATCCAGGCCAGGCTGACCCGGCTCCCCTTTTTCCCCCTTAACTCCACGGAATCCCTGTTTGATGGAGATTAACTTGTAACATTACTGACAAAAGAAACGTCTTTAAGTACTGAGGCTGCTTAAGAAAACAAGAGTTTATAGCCACGAAAAGACCAGGAGAGGAGCAATTCTGGAGTAGCTTTCGATGGTGGATGGCTGGGAACAAACCTGGGCACAGCTCCATGAAGGTTAAGCTTTTAAATGACTTCCCTTTTTTAAGCACCAAATTGAGATGCTATTCAGCCCATGCTGTTTTCTCTTTCAGTCTTAGCTGTGTGTTGGCGGGGGCGGGGGGCGGGGGTCCATTTTAAAATCAGTTCTTTAGGATTATTATACTAAGGTACTAGGCTTGAGAAGAACAGATCCTGTGGTAAGAGCAGGATCCTTAGGACTTGATCAACATCTGTAATGGCTGTAGCAACATACTTCCAGTTTGTTCCTCTCCCATTTTATTCTTTGTCTTATATTACGCTAGACATCAGGACAGGCTTCTATGAATGAGACATACCAATGGGCAAGGTGCATCTAATCCAGGGGCACCCTGTTCTCCTTTCTCCCCTTTGGGCCCCTTTTTGCCTTTCTTTCCCTTTTCCCCCTGTGGACATAATAGTTTGGAAAAAACAGAGATTTCATTTTGGGGGTGAGGGTGGTAAAAATAAATATATACTTGTTCAAAGGACAGTTTTAGCCAATAGAAGCCTGAACAGACATTTACCACTCCGTTCTGATTAGGATGAAGAATGAATGGAAACCCAGTTGTTAATACAGCAGCAGACCACGCCAGCTGCCCAAATGAGTTGTGGGCATCTGAGTGTGGGGCAGGGTTTGAGAGATCTGAGCAATCTTGAAATAGAGAAATGACAGACAGAAAAAGCAGAAGGACAATGCTGGTGTTTACTTCATCCACAGCAGCCTCAAGGATGAAATGTTTCAGTGACACACAGCTTGGCGGGGCTAACATATACAATAACAGGGCGGTAGTCAGTCTCAACAGGTGCAAGCCAGCAAAGTAGGTCCTGGAAGGAACCATTAATTGTGGCAAATGAAGTTCCCATGGAGGCCAGCTCGTTTGTTGAACTTATTTCATTTGTGGGCACGGACATTTTTAACCTTGCAGCAGCAAACGGAGGTCGTGCTAATCTAGGAATACTGGAAAAATTGCTCTAATTTTCAGAAACGATGCCAGATGTTTTTGCTTTCTTTTCCAACTGTTGGTACCATTTTATAAGGCCATCTAAAAATTGTCCAATATCTTAAAACATATGGATATTCAGTCACAGACTCTATTAACAATGGGATCCTTTTTCCAAAAGCTAGTATGGCTTTTATGGATGGGTCACTGAAACAAGTCACTGAAAATGCTTTTTGTTTATTGGTTTATTTTCCTGAAGGTCAATTAAAGAGTCAGGAATATTTATATGTCTCAGGTTTTGTGGGTTTTCCCCCCAGTTATTTCCCCATTGATCCCTTGCCAGATGATCAGAGTGGTAAATGAGTTTCTGGCTTACTCTCAATTTAGCAAAAGCAAAAGTTATTCTGTTTAAAATAGGAAAAGCAAGGTAGACTTGGTGGTACTAATACTAAAAAAATGAAGGAGTCAGGATGATTATGTGGTGGAATAATAGCCATAGGAAATTAGTATCAGCTGTCAAGGTAGAGGTGGTAGGGAATTTAATTGGCAAAAAGGGTTGTTTGGATAAAGGAATTTTTAGGAAAGGCAGCAGAAAGAGGAAAAGGAAAGAATGCCCCTCTGGATAGGGAAATATAGTCAGCAAATAGATAATCAACAGTTTTTACCAAGGCAAAAACACATGGATAATCTATATGCAAGACAGAGGTAGCTTTTAACACTTTAAAAATAATTTATAAGGCAAATCAGTATTTAAAGGAGAACACGAAATGTAATGAATTCCATATTTAGATTAGTGTGTTAGTTTTGCAATCAGGCTATAAAATGAAATTAAGCTTAAAATAAATGCTGAAGTATATAATCAGACTCGTTAAAGAACATATACACAGGGACCACAATGTACTATATGAGAAAGATTCAAATATATGTGTTATTTCTGCCAGAGGGTGAATGGAAAATTCCTCATCTGGCTCCTGGGTGCCAAAAAGAAGTCATCAAAAGGCTTCAAATCAAAGCCCTGGATAAATATGTCTTACTTTAATGCTGGGAGGAGATGAGAAAGTCTCTGAACAAAGACAGGAGTCACAGGCCGGATCATTAGGAAAGCAGATAGACCAAGTAAGGATAATGGGAGTAATGTTTTAAGACTGTTCAGTCTTGCAAAGTGAATGCTTGTCTTGTTTAACACTTTTTTTGTTTTAGTGCAGCAAAGTGGATAGAGAACCAGGGCCTGGGTTCCACATCCTACCTCTGACACATACTGTCTGTGTGATTGTAACCTCGCAAGCCCTTTAAACAATTTTCTAAAACTATTTGTTCAGTCATGTCTGACTCTTTGCTTACCTATTTGGGGTGGTCTTGGCGAAAATATTGCAGTGGTTTGCCATTTCCTTTTCCATTTCATTTTATAGAGGAGGAAACTGAGACAAACAGGGTTAAGTGACTTGAGCAGGGTCACACAACTAGTAAGTATCTGAGGCCAGATTTGAACCCATGAAGATGAATCTTTCTGACTCCAAGCCTAGGGCTCTGTCCACTTTGCCACCTGGTTGCCCTATTCTATGGTTGCAAAATAGGTGCCAACCTTCACTGGCAGAGAAATGAAATTGCTAGTCTGGGCCCTATGTCTATCCTGGAAAGAGAACTGATTTTGGGTTACACAGCTCATCTCTCTCTCTCTCTCTCTCTCTCTCTCTCTCTCTCTCTCTCTCTCTCTCTCTCTCTCCCCTCCCTGCCATAAATCTATATATAAAGACTGTAATTTCATTAGCTTGGGAAACCTCCTGGTGTGGAAAAATCTCTCCAGTAAAGTAAACAGGCAGTTGTACTACACAGGTGAATAAAGTCTCCCTGTGCTATATGTGAACATGACTAGATGTCATGGGAGAGAATTTTGCAGATTTCAATTCATGTTATTTTGAATTCAAGTACATTGGACACAGACCATCCAACCCTAGAGTTTGATGTTGCCAAATGAATGTCAGTGGGGAAAGAGTTTGTGAATCAAATCAGATGCTAAGCCACTGGCATGCTTCAGGCTCTGGGGGAAAGAAGCATTACTCTACAAAGGCTAAGGCATCATTGTCACTGTTAATCATCACAATTATGGAAAATCTGTAATGTCTTTTTGTGGAGCTCAACATATCTGTCCCCAAAGGTAGAGTGCGAGTTTGCCATTGCTAATTTCCATGTGCCATGCTGAGGGTTGAGGCATACATAAAGCATTCAGGCTTAGCCTACAATTCCCCAAAAGATAAAATTGTTACTCCAGTCCTAAAAATTCTAAAATATTCAAAGACTATGCTGCTGTTGTTCAGTTGGGTCCAACTCTTCATGATCCCATTGGGGTTTTTCTTTGGCAAAGCTAATATAGTGGTTTGATATTTCTTTCTCCAGCTGATTTTACAGATGAGGAAACTGAGGCAAATATAGTGAAGTGACTTGGCCAGGGTCACACAGTTAGTAAGTGTCTGAGGCCAGATTTGAACTCAAGAAGAGGAATCTTCCTAACTCTAACCCCCTTCCCCACCTGCCTCTCTCTGTCTCTGTCTCTCTTCCCCCTCCCTTCCATACATCTATACATAAAGACTGTAATTTCATTAGCTTGTGGGAAATCTCTCCATTAATGCAAACAGGCAGTTGTACTGTACAGGTGAATAAATACAAAATTGAAAAACAATTAAATTCACGATTTAGGAGATTAAAGGAATCATTTTCATAATACAAATTAACATGTTCTCTTCTCTCTGAGATAATTCAGATCCTTGCCAGATATCCTTGCCACCTTGGTTGAGTCCTACGGAATAATTTGAGAACAAGAATTTAGAGCTATTTTAATAGAAATGTGTAATGTGAAGGTAACTTGTCTTACAAAGTTGCCTGGGGCATTGAAAGGTCCACTGACTTGCCATTTGTCAAGTAACCTAGTATTTATCAAAGGCAGGTTTTGAATCCAGGTTTCTTCATTCCAAGACTAGCCTTCTATCCTCTATATCACACTGCCTTATATTTATAGTCTAAAAATAAACTCAATTTTATTTTTTAAATAATAGAAATCTTTTAATTAGCATCTACCTCCCAGGGTTATTATGAGGCTCCAGTGAGAAATATAGAAAATGCATTGTAATCCTTAAAGGGCCATATAAATGCTAACTATTTTATGTTTATTTTAAGTTAGAGGATTGAACATTGTATTTTAAGTGAGCTAATCTTTCACTATGACTATTTTATCCATGAATAGTTGAAAATTAAACTTAGACATCTGTGTTTATAGCCAGATTAACTTTTTGGTTCTAGAACATACCTAATAAAATGATAAGATAGATGGAAAAGGGAAAAAACACATTTTCTTTTAATTCTCTAATATTTACTTTTTTCATTTAATTTGTTACCATCTGAAATCTAGTGATGCTGACAGGCACACACTCACCAGGGCCAGTGTCCCCTGTGGACAGGACTTTGACCTGTTGAATAAAATACAGTACCAGTAGTGGATGGCTACACACGTGTGTCCACAGGTTAAACTGCAGCTGAATCAGTACTGCCAGAAAAAAGAGATATCAAGTGTTCCCCAATTCTTAATTCATTTTTTTCTTTTTAAACAATTAATGCTGTTACGGATGCTAATGATGTCAGGACAAGGCAAGACACAAACAGTCCTACATCTTCTCTGCAGTATAAACATGGAAAGTTTTTATACTGAAGTCTGATACTACTTTTGTTACTAACCCATTACAGCTAAAGCCATGAAAACGTCTTTCTGCCATTTGAATTTCTACAGCCTGATTCTGATATCAGTAATGTAGAACCCAATCATATCAACTATAAAACATGTAAGATTTCCCATTTAAAAACTCCTATTTTCATTGAAACTTCAGAAAGTGGGAGAGCCTGGTTCCTAATCTAATATAAATTAATTTTATAATTTAGGGTAAAACAGTTACTCAGCCTGCTCCTTACTTTCCCTACCTGAAAAACAGAACTGTAATTCTTTTTCATACAAAGGGGTTTATGTTATGAAGATGGAAAAGTATCAATGATGGGTACAATTTAACTCCATTCAATGACTGATCAATGTCATTAGCCTTCATTTGCCAGAACCTGTGCCTATCAACTATGTCTCACAGCAAAGACTGGGGAAAATATAGTCTGATGAGGACAACAGGGGTTAAAAATCTATCCTTCATCAGACACAACATTAACAATAGTTGGCTACATAGGCTTCTCTAGTCTCTCTCTGAGCCTTGATTCTATAGGGTCTAGCATCTGCTTATTTTTGGCACACAGGATGAGGAAAAGACTAAGCATATGAGATAGTTATGAGGCTGGAAAAACAAGAAGGAGTGAATGGAACAGGACGAAACAAAACAAAGCAATTGCCAGCAGCATCAAGGTCACCTTTTCTCCTTTCTCTCCTAAATCACCCTTCTCTCCTCGAGGACCAGGAAAACCCTGTAAGAAAAAAGGAAAACAAACAAAACCAAAAGTATCCATTGGTCTAATGCATGACCATTATGCTGGGGAAAATATTCATATTTATTGTTTTTCTACAGATACAGAAAGAGTTAAGGGTATCCCAAATAACTTCAAAATCAAATTAACAACAACAATTAATAATAGCTGACACTATTATAGTGTTTTAAAGTTTGCAAAGTTTACTTTACAAAATAGTGACTGTCAAACCATATATGCCAATCTGATCTATTTCCTTAACTTGTAAAAATTCCATTTGGCTCCTGCATTGATGCTTTTCAATGAATTCTGACAGCTTCTTGGCTTGTCCTTCATAATCTTTCTCAACTAATATATTCAATAGAATGTAAGATCCTTGAGGGCAGAGGCTGTTTCAATTTTTAGTATGTGTTCCCAGTCCGTAGCATAGTATATAGTAGGTGCTTAATAAATGCTTATTGGTTGCAGGATGCTCAACTCTGGAGACATTCATGGCTAGTATGTTTTGTGAGATATAAACTAGGGATAATATACAATTTAGGTCAATCTTAGATTAAGAGAAAACTGAAAAATCCTTGAGATAATGTATATGAAGCTTTATAAACCTTAAAACAACCTATGTGTCAACTATTATTGTTAATAATGTTAATTATAATTAATAATGATATTAATAATGGTGACAAACTACATCAACAACTCTGTATCACCACATGTGAGCAGTGAGTACATTCTTTTACATAACTTGGCTCTGACTCCACCAGTAAAATCATAAGTAAGCTTTCTCTCATTCCAATTCAATTTAATTTAGTCAACTCTTATTAGGCAGCTGCTGTGGACTAGAAGAACCTTAGAAGTCATATAGTTCAACATCTTTACATCCAGATTAGGAACCTGGAGCCCATAGAAGTTAAATGATTAGACCAGATACCACTGGCATTATTAAGTCTTTTAACTACAAATCTAGCAGTTTTTCCATGACACCATTTCTATTTGGGAAAGTAATTTTAAAATGTTACCATACACTACCCTATGTAAACTTTCTCCCCTCTGATTGTGTCATTGTCCTATATTCATTACACACACACACACGTAATACATTTCATAACACTTTCTAAATTCCTACTATGCACAGTGAATGGTAAATAAATAAGCAATATCCATGCTGTTATAGCCACGAAGAACACTAGTATCTGTTACTACAGAAATATGTTCATTGTATGCTTTACTTACATCAAGACCAGGTTCTCCATCCTTCCCCTGCCAAAGAACCATATGAGCTACATTATTGTTCCTAAGCTTAAGCTATTGTTTTCCCTGCTGAGGACACATCCTACTCAGGATGGTTGTGCTAGCATGTGAGCACACAAGTATCAAAAGACTACATTGGAAGTAAAGAAGCTGTGTGTTTTAGTTGAATCACACACTTTTCTTCCACTAGACAAATGAAAGATGATGATTCATAATTCCTATGAATGTTACACACTTTCTTATTAAAGCTTCATGAATTGATTGCATTTTTATGATGTTCAGAGGTCAAATGTGAACTTTTTTTCTGTTTTTGAAGCTTAGTAACCATATCTCAGAGCTGATTTTATGGGGGAAAATGTCGGTCATTTTAAAGCCATGTTAAATTCTGAGTGTTATGTGTTTCTTAATGTTTCTGCATATCTTTAGCATGGAATGATAATAATAGTTAGCATAAACAATGCTTTAAATTTTGTAAAGTGCTTGACAAATATTACTTCATTTGATCCTCACAATAATCCTGGGAGGTGGGTGCTCTTTTTAGCCCCATTTTTGCAGGAAACTGAGGCAGATTATCAGTAAAGAGACAGCTACAGTCACATAGCTCATAGCTCTGGGAGGCAGAATTTGAATTGAGGTCTTCCTTACTACAGGTCTTGTTCTCTATCCACTACACCTTTTAGCACCCTCTAAATTAGTAAGATTCTAGATCCTTCACAGTGCAGGAAGTGAAATATGTTCCACTGGTAAATGTTATATTGATTTTTGTTTAAGACACACTTCTGGTCTCTCTGTAAATGAAAAAGGCATAAAGGGAGAAAGTTTTTAAAATGCTACTTTTAAAGCAGATTTTGTAAATAAATGATGGCCAAAGATAAAAGAAATCACAGGCTGGTGGCCTAGTGATAGTCAATTCATCCTTTTTTAGAGTATAACACATACTATTAAAACAATATATTTCCCCTGTCAAGTTCAGTGATCCATTCAATTTTAGCAAGAAATCTACTTTGACTCTACCAATAATTTGGTGGTTCATTCAAAATCAGAATGTGTTAAGATGTGTGAGAATTTTCTGAAGAGAAATGAAAAGACAGGGATGTGTTAGATTTAGTTGTCCCAGGAGATAACTTATTATTCTAAGGATAATTTTTTTCTTCACATTTGTAGAAGAAAGGAATTGTAGACCCTAGATCTATGGACTGGGCAAAGTCCTCAGGGCCTGTATATTCAAGCCTCTTGAAGCTGTGAGGTCTAGGGCCCCACTACAAAACAGAAATGGAGAAACAAACATTAACATCAATAATTTCGGAAGAGCTAATTTTTTGAACAGTAATAATACGTTCTATATAACATTGAAAAACATGCTTAATGCTATTCAATGTTAGTCTCTTTTAGAGATAACTGGGTAAAAAAATACTAAGTAGTAAGCTGTTAAATTCTAATTTCTTGGTACAATTCCTGTATCTAATTTTTATGCACTAAACTTTTAATGATGGGTGCCAAATAAAATACAAGTGAAGAATTAGAAATAATTTGGACCCTATATTGCACATTACTCTGTTCCAGTGATAATCTTTGGTATTTTCCATTGTGTGTGTGTGTGTGTGTGTGTGTGTGTGTGTGTGTGTTCAAGAAAGAATAACGGTATTGCAGAAAGAAATAGGCATAATTAGGGCTGTATTTCAGAAGATTATTTTACTGTTTTCCTTGAATGATTATTCTGCTGCTCAAGGAAATGACTGGGAAAATAAATGACATTTCATCAATGTACAGACTAATGAAAGGTACAGTCAACTCACAGGCAAACCATAAGGTCCCCTGGGTCCAGGCTCTCCCACTGCTCCCTTTTCACCCTAAAAGAAAAATAATAATGCAACAAAGACATTCAAACACATATATACACACTTTATTTTTGTAATAACCTATCCTTAAAATTTCTATTTAAAGTTTATCCATGCCATTCTGTCAAAATTCCAGAGAAATGGCCTCAACTGATCATTTCAAGCAATTTATTAGTAACTCACAGCTGTAACACACAGAACATACTGTACTAAAATCACAGGTCCTATGGTAACCAGCTCCCATCAGCTCTGTCCAAAAGCTTATTTGTGTAAAATACTGTAACTGAACTTCATTTGTTACAGGACTTCCCCCTCCCCTGACCCCCGATTTGTTAGTTTATTATAAATGCAAGGATGAAATGTTCTATCTTCTACTAGAGTCCGGGGCAGGGGGAACCTGTGTCCTCAAGGCCACATGTGGCCTTGGGTGTGGCCTTTAGACTGAGTCCAAATTTTACAGAACAAATCTTTTTATTAAGGGGATTTGTTCTGTGAAATTTGGATTCAGTCAGAGGGCTACACCTAAGGACCTAGAGGGTCACATGTGGCCTCGAGGGTGTAGGTTTCCATCCCTATATTAGACCCAACTGTAGTGTTGTAAATTTGGTGCCTCTCCTCCAAAGGGCATCTAAAAACTCTTCTTCCTCCTTCCTAGAAGTTGTTGGCAAGACCTAGGCCTGGGATTCCGTTAATGCAAATGACACCTGTGAGCATAGGCTAGGAATATGCTCGTAACCTAGAATCTTAGAGAACTGTCAAGGCTACTTAGTAGTTAAGTCACACAGCTATTAATAGCTAATACTACTAATAATTACTGATTATGATTATTAATTAGTGATTAAAATATTACTAGTAACTACTCATTATGATTACTAGTGATAACTAGCATTTATATAACACTAAGGGCTGCAATGTACTTTATAAACATTATTTCATTTGACCTTTAAAAGTAGGTGCTATTTTTATCTCCTTTTAGCAGATGAGGAAACTGAGGCAGGCAGAGGTTATATGACTCACCCAAGGTCATACAACTAGTAAGTCTGAGGTTGGATTTGATCTCACATCTTCCTGACTCCAGGCCCAGCACTCTATCCATTGAACCTAAAGCAAGGCTTGAAGTGGTTTTATGGTATGGATTTCTTTTTTAGGGGGAGAAGGGGGGTAATTTGTGATTTCATTGGTCTACATAATTTCCAGTGAGGAAACCCCTTTCACTAGTGCAGATCTTACTGTGGAGTTGGTGGTATTAGAGAGTTGCCTGGGGAATGCAGATCTTAAATCCTCCTCTTCTGGACTCAGAAGCCAGATCTCCATCCACAACAGCACACATAATAAGACATGCTCATCAATCAAAATCTTTGATAGATCTATTTCTCTCTCTCCATTTTGCTTTTTTAAACTAGGCAATTGGCTTCAGGCAATCTATGAGAAGTCAAAGAGAGGATCTAAAGATCAGTTGAGCTGAACTATCCTGATCCAGGCAGGGAGATGGTCTCATGACAATGGGATGACCATGACAATGGCTGAGGAAGCAGAGGGTAGCTCTATTTCAAACACCACTTCCTTCTGATTCTGTTTTGCTAAATTAAACCTTGTCAGTGGTGATTAGCATGTGGTATGAAGACTTTGGCTGGGAAGCCAACTTCTAAGGAGATGACCAGCCTCAATTCTATCAAGCCACCATGTGGGAACCAATTCATGGCAGGATTTGAATGGTTATCAAATCATATCTCTGGAATGAAATGTAGAATGCAGATACTAACCTTCCCCCCTCATTCTGGTATTTTAAAGTTACTTTGAAATCTTTGGGCTCTAAGATAGGTTCCTGATTGGGCAGCCATTTTCTTGTACAGCCTCCACCTTCATTCACCTTGATCTCCATTCTAACCCTTACAGTTGGATCAAGTTCTTTATGACTGAGGGAGGGTAAGTGGTACACTGGCCCTGGAGTCAAGAAGGACCTGAGTTCAAATCTGGATGCAGCCACTTAACACTTACTAGCCATGTGACCTTGGGCAAGTCACTTAACCCCAATTGCCCTGCCTTCCCCCCTCCAAAAAGAAAAGAAAAAGTTCTTCATGGATGAAGCACAGCAACAGATCTAAGGTTATAGACTTGATATTAAGCATTCCCGAGTTCATACATCTCCATGAGTATGGCCTTAAACCCTTCCCCCTTGAGAGGGGGAGAGAGAGAGAGAGAGAGAGAGAGAGAGAGAGAGAGAGAGAGAGAGAGAGAGAGAGAGAGAGAGAGAGAGAGGAAGTATACACAGACCTAGAGCTGGAGGGACCATCTGGGGCCACTTGGTTAAGTCCTTCATTTGACAAAGAAGGGCCAGAGAGAATGACCAGGCACTGTACTTCAGTACTTTACAGATATAATTCCATTTTATTCTCATAACAACCCTGTGAGGTAGGTACTATTATTACCTCCATTTTATAATTGAGGAAAATATAACAAAGATTAAATAACTTGTCCGGGTCCACACAGCTATTGTCTAAGGTTGAATTTGGACTCAGGTCTTCCTGACTCCAGGCTCAGTGGCCCATCTTCTGCACCACCTTGCTGCCTAGGTACCTTTATAAGATGAAAAAGTTTTTCTTTTTTAAACTCAGTATTTTCATCAGAAGTTCCTAGTATTTCCAATGTCATTGGAATCAAACATCCAGTGTCAGGGAATAACCCAGAGAGCTAATATTGTTCATGAAGATCTGCTTGCCTAAAAGCCTGAT
This sequence comes from Gymnobelideus leadbeateri, assembly GCA_011680675.1. Lineage (NCBI taxonomy): Eukaryota > Metazoa > Chordata > Mammalia > Diprotodontia > Petauridae > Gymnobelideus > Gymnobelideus leadbeateri. The sequence continues at coordinate 23,945 of WOXC01002037.1, forward strand.
TTCATTTAGGCTGGCTTAATTTCTCTGGGGCTTTCTAATGTGCTCTAATGTCACTCTCTACAGTCCTGTATTAAAAACATGGCAACAGAGCTGAAGCAGCACCATACCAGATGAACAGCCACAATGTCCCCAGTGTCCTGACGACAGTACTTCCAGAGACCTGATCCTGGGTTCTCTCCTGATACTTGAACATTCTGAATGAACTCTCCAGTTCGGCTCTTACACTGACCATGCTCCATTTGGATCCAACTATGCTATCAATGGCAGTCTTGGCTCCTACAGATGATCTCTTGATTCTTTCTGCTCCAGCAAGGAGACCTGATACTCTTGTGATACATGAGGAGCATCGGAAATAACAGCTGATTTGCCAAATGGTCAAATCCTGCTTCCCCCCCACCCAGCCTCAGGGCATGCTACCAAAAGAACTTAAGAGATTTACTGATCTGTTTCTAGAAATAGTCACTGCCTTTCTTGACACTACACTGGTAAGCCCAATCCTGTGGGAAACCTTGAAATTAGTTGTGTTTAAATGTTAAAATCTTTATTTTAAATTTAGATAAATAGTGCCCCTTTTACCTGTATAATTCACAGGTCATATTGTAGATTGAGATAATTGCACCTCTGAGGGAAAAGATACACTTTTATAAAGACCTCAAGACCTTAATATTCACCTCCATGGAGAAGAGATGAAGAGAATAAACAATTATTAAGCACCTACTATGTACCAGGCATGGAGCTAAGTGCTTTGCAAATATCTCATTTGATCCTCACAACAACCCAGCATAGCAGGCATTGGTATTATGCCTATTTTACAGATGAGGAAATTGAGACAAACAAGAAATTAAGTGACCTGCTCCAGATCATACTGCTTGTAAGTGTCTGAGGTTATTATATTTGAACTGAACTCTTTCTGACTCTAGATGCAGAACTCTGTCCATTGTGACATCTACCTGCCTCAAGTTATCTTGGACCTGCCAGCTAGTCAGTTAGTCTACTAATATTTATTAATCAGAAATAATATGCCAGGCACTCTACTAAATACTGGGGATACAACAAAAGCCAAGAGACAATCCCTGCTCTGGAGGAGTTCATGCATAAGAAGGATGGGTGTGGGAAGGCACAATCTAAGACCTTTCTCAATTCCCCAGCTACTAATATCACCTCCCCAAATCACCCTGTACATATTCTGCATAGATGTGTGTGTGTGTGTGTGTGTGTGTGTGTACGTTTGTGTAAAGTTCTTTGCGAATGTCAAAGCTCTATATAAATGTTCTTATTATTATAATTTATTTTTATTCACCAGACAACCAAAGAGGTCTGTGATACAAAAAAAAAAAAAAAAAAAAAAAAAGGGAAGAGGGAGAGAGAGACTCTCTGGCTAGGTGACTAATTTCTCCTGTTGCTGTAAATTTTACTATTGGTCCCGTGGTTCACAACCAACATGTGAAGAGAGTCTCTTCCAACTAGAGTCTAGGGAAAATTTTGCCCTCTTCAAACTCTGAAATTGTTTCCTTATGGCTAGAGAAGGAAGAGGTTTTTTTGAGAGATGAAATGGAAGAAGATTCATTTTTGTTGATGGTGGGGATGGTCGTGATGGTTTGGGCTGTTTGATCTTCACCAAGGGAGAATGGGGAAGAAAGCTCTGGTTTTCTCCTCTGAATGAAAACGGTAGCTTTCTATGAAAGGTTGCCTTCCAAATCCTGGAGATTTTAGCCCCAATGACTAAAGCTCTCTGGCTTAATGCCATGTGAAAACATCTTCCTTATGGTTGCACAGCTGTGTATTTAGCTATGTAAATCTCGGTATTATATAGCCTTTTGAGTCACCTTCTAGTGTGGGGGTCTCACCTCCCCTTTTCTTCATAGAAGAGAACTTAGGACCCTCTCTATACTTTATTGACTGACATTGAATAGCTGTATGTATTCTCCTGGGGAGAAAAAAGATGTCCTTTGTTTTGAAACCTTTACCAAAGAACTCTTTTCATTCCATAGATCCATTTGAATAATTGCCAAAACATAAGAGGAACTTACTCTTTCTCCTTTAGGACCTGCAGGTCCATGGGGTCCAACAGGGCCATCTGTACCCTAAAAAATAAAGAAAATGCAACAAATATAACTCAAAAGCTACTAAAAAAACTGTAGAGGTTTAGTAATTAAATGTTGCCTTAGGAAACCATGGAGATATTTTGATGCTCCTCATCTTTTTCTTGTTTTATTTTTTCATACTAACGACTTTTCACAGGTTTATGTGACTGGCACATTCCAATAAAGGTAAAAACCTCTGTTGTCATTTATTCACATATTTTCTCTCCTTGTGTGTCACTCTTCTCCCATGCTCTATTTTTAAGGCAGAAATATAGGACTTTCCTGACCCCCCACACATTATTTTCCTCTGGTGGGCTGCCTTGGTTGTCAGCAGCAGCTGGAGCTCCTCTGAAGGCTTGGCCAGAACATTTGGATGAGAATTGAACAACCTTATTTGCTGAAAGTCAAGTGAAGTGTGATTGTTAACAAAGTTTCCCTGCCCAGATCAAACCTTCAGAGGATCTTTTGAGGAAGTGGGGTAGGTGGAGAAGAGTGAAGAGTAGGAGGAAGAGAACAGGGTGAAGGAAAGGAATTATTCCCCTGGCTATGATCCCTAGGGTTATCCTGTTAGCAGCAGCAGGCAGCTTGGACAACTTGCTGGCAGGATTCCCTTCTTCCCTCCCATTTTAGTGGTAAAATAGCCACGAAAAGAAGAGGGAGTTATGTGAATAAATATAGCATATAGAAAGAAACAGAAGTCTCAATGAAAAGAATGATGGTCTAAAGGCTGTTTTGTTTTGTTTTGAAAAAATAACAGAGTTTGGCCTTTTATACAGTTTTTCCTTTCAGCTTCTAGAAATACTACTGGGGGCATCTGATGAAACTGCTACTTCTAGAGAGACTGTTAAGGTTGCTGATAGAATGTAAGCTCCTTAAGGTCAGGTCAGGGACTATTTGATTTCTGTATCTGTATCCCAACCACCTAGCACAGTGAATGGTATGGAGGAGACTCTTGAGAGATGCTGCTTGGAAAAAAAATGCTGTTTGGAGAAGTGAGTTCCAAGGTTTATTTTTAAATATATGGAGTCTCAGGAAGGATTTCAGAATCATTCCTACTGATTCTCTACTTTGTAGAATGCATACTGGTAAAACTGATGAAAAGGCAATCTGGATTTAAAAACGAGTCTCTAAAAATCTAATCCAATATGTTGGTGAGCTCTTAATCTCAACTGGTTCTGTGTTTAGCTTCAAAAGCCACTCTCAAAACACTTCAAATGCTGAAATGGCGGGAAAGGAGCTATTATGAAGTCAAGGCAGGAGGCAAAGCTACAATAGACATGTCTCATTGTAAAGAGTAGATTTGTTTATACAAGGATTCTCTAGTGCTAAGAAGCTTGCTCTCTCTCTCTGTCTCTGTATATGTATGTGTGTGTGTGCATGTGTGATTGTGTGTGTGTGTGCGTGTGTGCATGTGTATTTCAAATGTACATAAACAGAGAATGAAAAGTAACTAAAAAACAAAAGGCTAGAACCAAATCTTCTTTAGCGCCATTGGAGGAATGGTCCCATGAAATTACATGGACTAACACAACAGAGTTGAGTTTTCTTGGAGACATGAGCCATACCTGTCCATCTGTAAAGTAAACAGAATTTGGACCTGAGTTTCAGCCCTAGAGATAAGTCTTTTGGTAGTTCTGGGCTTCATCCACAGAAAACTGCAATTGCACTCCCCCAGTCCTCCCAGCATGTTTGTTTCCCTCTTCCACTTCAGCACTAAGAACATTATTTATCATTTTACTCAAACCACATGAGACAAGAGATGTGTCCCAGAGTACCATAAACTCATGAGGAAGGCATGCGGAGGAAGACAAGGGACTCACCCGGGATCCTGGCTTTCCGTCTAAGCCAGATGCTCCCTGTATGGTTAGGTTGGAAGCATGGTTGGTGGGTGTAACACGGATGACAAGAACATGAAATTAGTAAGTAGAACTGATGAACAAATATAACAATTCAAACAACAGAATCTGTAGCCAAAGGGTTCTGAACTAACACATTGCTACAACTTGTTAGTTAAAAAAACAACAACAACACACAACAATAAATGTCCCCCAGACCCTGACATTTTCATGACATTTCTTTCCCATAAATCCTCATTTAAAAATCAGTTTAATGAGGTTTGTAAAGTAGACTAAAGAGTCTACCATAACAACCCATAATATCCATAAAGTTATACCTAGATGCCATTTGGATGATAACAGATGATTTTTATAGAGACCATAAAATTCACAATATATTCATTTTTTTTAACAAGTGGCTCAATCTAATAAGAAAATCTTTGTTTTATTCCCCCCTTTTGGAGGCAATCAGGGTTAAGTGACTTGCCCAAGGTCACACTGCTTGTGTCTGAGGTCACATTTGAACTCAGGTCTTCCTGATTTCAGGACTTGGAACCATCTAGCTGCCCCAGGAAAAACTTCATTTAAAGAGCCAATTATTTCACTATTCCAAGAGATGAAGGGGGAAAAATCTGTTTTTACATGCTAGAATTTTGAGAGGAATGATTAAAGTGAATGACTAGATCAGGGATTTTCAACTATCTATAGTTAGCTTTCAATGGGTCTGAAAATCTGACTCTTTGTGTCTAACAGTGGCCATCTCTACAGTGGGTAGGGATGGAAGAAAAAAACACAAAAATTTACATGATAATTTTGTTGCATATTTGAAAGGAATAGCAAGTTGTGCATTGTAGATTCACAGTTTTATGTACAATCATCTTTTTATTGTACTATGTTATGAAAATGCTTATTTTATTCTACAAATTTAAAAAGAGAACTTGGATGGGGAAAATTACATTTTTGTTTTCACTAACTTCTAACTGAAATTTAGCATTTCCTTCAATTATTAAAAAAAAAGAAATCATTCTGAGGAATCCATAGGCTTTCATCAGTATGCTAAAGGGGCCTCTGACATAAACCACAAAATTCCTGGGCTAAACCATATCCCTCCCCCCTCCTCTTTTTCTGGTGGGATTACAAAGTGTGACTTTGTTAGGGGCTTAGATGACACCTGGTAGTCTATCAGACATGGGTTCACTGACAGACCATCAAACATTCATTTCATTTACCACTAGAGGGACTACTTTGAACAGGGAATGTCTAACAAACAAAATATCTAAATATGAAAATCTTCTAAATCAAAATCATCCCTAAATAAAGTACATATCAGAGATCAAATGGTAATTATTTCAATTTATCTATTCTTTTAAAATGTATGTTTTCTTTGATCCTTGATTACTGCAAGAAACATTCTGCCTGGAATCAATTGGGTAAAATTTAAAGTTGGAGCACCTGATTGATTTCCAATGCTTACTTCAAGCATGACTATAAACGCTATTTTTGACTTGACATGGATGATAGATTTTAAAGGTTAAAATATTTATACATGCTCTTTTTACTCATATCATTGATGTGATTGAGTATTTAAGGAAGATAAGGAACTGGTCTTATTCTTGGCTAGATTGCAGGTGAACTAACTTGGATTCCCATCCTACTCCTTCAGATGTAGTTAATAATGCCAAACTGAGGGGGGAAATCTGATTCCTACTGCAAACAATATAGATGATGTTAACATCCATACATATTTATATCTGTTACTACCAAAAGTACCAATGGGTAATCCTACTTCTCCAACAGTGACAATAGGAAAATATCTCTTGTTTCAGAAAGCAAGTCATTTGGGCCATGGCTTTAGAGTAGTAATTAGGCAAATTACTAGGACTTGAACTTAAGTTGATTGAAAGAAACCAACTTAATTTAAAAAATGAAAATTCAAGCCAGTCAGGTACATTTTTGACCAATGGATGCTCTTTCCTCAGAAATAATCATCACTTGAAATATTGACAAATTTGGGGAATACTGGCAGAAATTTTCCTGGCATCTGTCTGGAAGACTGGGAGAAATTTAAAAAAATCAGTCAACTAATAATTGGCTTTTTGGTTAGTTATTTTTTGGATTTTTATTTGCAGTATAACCTCAATTAGAAAATTGCTTACATTTTTATCAAATGTGATTAAAACTTAGACTACTTCCTTTTTTCTTGTGGTAGTTATAGAGAGAAGGTTGGTATGAAGCATGGGGAAGGAGTAGTCTAACTTTCATTGTTTTGAAAACTTATTTAAAAATCCTCCTCTTCAAGATCTACCACCACTTTCTAGAATGGTATGTGCAAAACAAACAACATGAAACATTCAGAAGACAATACGATTAATGTAGGGAATCACACAGCATTGTCCTCATACCATGAACAATGATCAACTGCATGCCAGTCAATGCTGGGGAGCTACAAAGTGTGGCATTGTGGAGAAAAAGAACTTCCAGGAGTCTTTAAATCTACATTGAGTTATGGAAATATTTTTGGAGGAACCATGCAAAACAATGAATATATTGGCTTTAAGAGGGAAGAGAGGGACACTTTTACTTGTACATGGGGAGGGTTGGCATGTATGCAACTGAATGAGGTGGCAAAAGTGACAAAAAATGCAGACTCTAGGGAAAACTGAATGGGACTGAGCTCTGCTCCAAAAGATGATGCTTTTTCACAACAAGAATATAGACAACATTCAAATGCTCCTGAGTAAACCAGAGTTATTGGTTAAAATAGAAAGACAAGTCTGAGATTTGCACTAAAAATTGAATAGTTTTCTTTACTTACTGGAAGACCAAGGGGTCCTCTGTCACCCTTTTGACCTGGGTCACCCTTCAATCCTTTAAGACCATTTAACCCTGGTTCACCCTAAATGCAAAAGTAAATGCCAATTTTGGTTGCTATTATGGGTGTTTAAAGTTGGGACAGAAGAGAGAGCCAGTCTTAGAAATGGCTGCAAATTGCAGTTTTAAGTAACAGCAGAAGCAAGCTAGAATTATCTTTTATCAATTCAATACAGTTATTTATGGGGTTTTTTGGGGGAGGGAGGGAGGATGATTATCAGTTAATTGAAATGTATGATAGAATAAAAGAACATGGAATTGTTGACATCATCTTCATAGAAGAAAAACCCTACTTACTGAATTAATTTAAGGGTGGGATTATGTCCCTCCACTTTGCTCACATCTGGAAATGAAATATTTGCATCACACAGCTGTGGCAAAATGTACTGGTAAAAACCAAAGGGGAAGGTGCTGGGGGAGTTTTTGTTAACAAAAGCCCATTCTGCTGGAACAGCAAACTGTAATATGCAGGAGAGTCTTAAGGATGGATACTTTAAACCTTTAAGCATTTATGTTCACCCAAAGAGGACCTGGTGTTCTGTAATAATGGCATTTAGGAAACCTAAGTCCACTGACTTCATCAAACAATGCTTTCCTTAGATGTACAAATGCCTTCTTATGCAGCTGAATAAGAATGGCAGAGACAAAATGCCCAGAATGTCTATTTTCAGTCTCTGCTTTCCCATATGTAAAAAAAAAATAAAGTTTTTAGAAATTTTTTTTGTCATTCATGTATAATATTAGAATAAAGAGAGAATAAAATGGAAGCTTAAGATGTGTCCTAAAAGTCTTAGTGTAGCTTTAATACCTTTAAAGCTAAAGGTCTAATATATGATGGCTTTAATTTCATATTTAACAAAAGAAAAATAATGAATACTCAATCATTTAATTTAACACTATAGTTAAAGCTTTAATAACTTAAAACTGAACTAAGGCTTTTGGGACACCTATATATAAGTCATTGATATTGGAAGTCATCTAATCCAACTCAAGAATTTCCTCCTATGACATCCCCCAAAAGAGGTCATTCAGATTCTGCTTTAGGATCTTTAGTGAAGGGAAATCTGCTTCCTTCTGAAGAGGCTCATTCTGCTTTTTTGCTGTTGTTTAATTGTTTCATTCATGTCTGACTCTTCGTGACTCCATTTGGGGTTTTCTTGGCAAGGATATTGGAATGGTTTGTGACTTCCTTTCCCCATCTTATTTTATAGATGAGGAAACTGAGGCAAACAGGGTTAAGTGACTTGCCCAGGGTCACACAATTAGGAAGTGTCTAAGGCCAGATTTGAATTTATGAAGATAAATCTTCCTAACTCCAGGTGCAGTGTTCTATGCACTATGGAGCCACCTGCCTTCCCCATTCTGCTTTCAAATTCTTTTAACAGTTTGCAAGTTTTTCCCTTGTATTGAGGCTAAATCTTCCATTTTTTCAGCTTATTCCCATTGCTTCTCTCTTCTCTCTAGATACTAGCTTTTCAACTACAGATTGAAAACAGCCTTCATTGGCCACTCCCCACTTAATCTCCTCTTCTCTGGGCAATATATCACCATTTCATTCAGTCTATCACCACATAGCACATCTTTATTTTGGCAACCCTTTCCTAGCTAAGGATCACATTTTCAAAGTCCTTCCTGAAAGTTGGTACCCAGAGCTGACTACAATACCTCAGATGGGATCTGAACATGGAAGAGTACAGTGGGACTGTTACCTAATTGCTCTGAGCACCATGCCTCTCAATGCAACTTAAATCTCACCCCACTCCTTTGGCTGCCATATTCTAGTTATACTGGGCTTGTCATGCACATACAAAAACACAGTTCATATTTTTGGGTATGAATTCTTATCTGGTCCTATATATGTTATGATACACATGTCCAGTTCATTCCTTCAACTCACCTGTAGGATTTCATATTTACCTTTCTTGGGTTTAATCTAAGATTTACCCATTTTCAGAGATTTTTTGGAGCCTCACTTTGCTTTTTAATGTGCTGCCTTTCTACTTTGTGTCATAGTAGATGCTTGATATTTGTTTTTTCATATATTTATAATCATATAATCTATATCATAGATAACATATTATATATGATATATAATATGATATAATATAACATAGATAATAGCTAATTTTTATATAGTGCTTACTATGTGCCATGTTTTGTATTAAGTGTTTTACAATTACAATCTCATTTGAACCTCACAACTCTGGGAGATAAGTGCTATTATTATGCCCATTTTAAATATGAAGAAACTGAGGCAAACAGAATTTGTATCACTAGCTGGAGTCAGACTGCTACTAAGTGTCTGAGGCTAAATTTGAACTCAGATCTCCTGACTCCAGCATGCCACACTGATAGATGTTTCAAATTATATTAATTTGTTGTACTTTTTTTTAATTTGGAGGTGAGAGATCAGAATTACCTAATGTTTCCAGGAGATTGGAAAATGAAGGTAAGATTTTTCCATTAACAAGCAGCCATCTAGAGACAGCCCTGATCTAAAGTCTTTGTGATTTTCATGTATAGACTTTAAATATACCAGGAACAGCCTCAAAAAATTGGGAAGGTAATATTTCAGAATTAAGCCTACCATAGTGTCTCTCTGTATGGAAAAGTTTGTGGCTACACTGCAAGAGGTAATAAGTTAGTGAAGGGATGGAGCAGTCTAAGGGGAGAAGAAATATGCATTCTGGTCCCCTGGGCCTTACTGGTTTAATTTCCCTTATGTCCAACAAGGTGGAATTCCTGTGTTCAGAGAACTCTGCAAAATAACAATGAAAGAGAATCTTAAAAAGCTCAGATAGTCAGGCTGATCCTTTAATTTTAATGTGGGTACATAGCCTTATATATGTATAGATTACCAAATCATGGTATTGAGCTCATAATAACAAGGCAATCTTTCTTCATGTGATATTATTCAGTAAGAAGTCTTGATTCATGAAAGTTGGGAATTAAGTGGGGAAAAGATTTCACTGAAAAATGTCTAGTTTCAGAGGAACATCAAATCTGAATAATGCAAACAGAATCCACTTGAGACTAACCATGGATTTGTAAAGAGAGTAGCAAATAAAATCATAGCATTTTAAAGAGAGAAGGGACCTTAACTGATAACTTTTTTAATAATATAATTTCAGATGATAATTTAAGAAAAATATAGCTGCCTTTTTAAAAAAATTTCTAGACACTGAAGACTAGAAGTGTTATTCCCAATGTCCTACAGCTAGAAGCCAGATCAGATATCTGGCTATTTGTGTTTCCAAGACGCTATCCAGGCTTATAAGGTGTTTCCTTTGGGTCCACTACATCACCAAGAGAAAGGAAATGACCTGTTTCTGTATATTATTCACTCAATCACTATGCTCAAAATTTAAGACTTGAATACCTTTCTGCCTCCTTAAGTGAAGTTAGCTGTTGGGGCTGTCAGTCCTTGAACAATGTTTCATATACATTGTTTCCCTATGCAGTGCCCTAGTACAATCTCTAATCACCTCTCTCCTATACAAATAGAAACAGTGAGCCACTCAGATGATACAATGTATAGAGAACTGGACCTGGAGTCAGAAAGACCCAAAATTCATCCTCAGACTGAATTAGCTGTGTGACCCTGGGCAAGTCATTTAACCACCTCTTCAGTCTCCTCAGCTGTAAATGGGGATAATAGTGAGGCTCAATGAGACATTATTTATAAAGGGCTTAGTGCAGTGCTTAATAGATGATTATTTTCTTACCTTATTCTCTTTTTTAACACGTCTCCCTGTCTCTGGTTCCTTATCTATCCTTCAAATCCCTGTCAGATTCCCCTCATGTACAAGAGATATCACTCCTCTGCTGAAAACCTTATTGGCTGCTGAATTAAGTCCAAGGCCCCTTATAAAGTGACATCACTCTCTCCACATCATCTTGCATTTTCCCTTTCTCCTTATCTCACACCCACTCTTTCTCATAGTCTATCCGCTAGCCAGGTTTTAATACACACCAAACCCTAAGTACGGCTATACCTGGAATGTCCTCCTTAGCTTTCTGCCCTTGCTCCTTCTCCTCCTACAGAAATCCTTCCCATCTTTCAAGACTTGATTCATGTTTCCTTGCCCATTAAGGCTTTTTAGGGTCCCTCCACCTATAAATCATCTCTCTTTCCTTGGAGTTTCCATGGCACTTTTGCAATTTTTCACATGTATTTATTGTATACTAGTGTAAGTTACATATATTTGTACATGAGGGAACTAGATGAAATAGTGTCTAGAGTGTTGTACCTAGAACCAGGAAGGCCTGAATTCAAATCCAGTTTGTTAGCTGTGTAGCTGTGGCCAAGTCACTCAACTTCTATATGACAGTTTCTTAAACTGTAAAATTATGGCATCTAGGCAGCTTAGAAGACCTGAGTTCAAATCTGACCTCAGAAAACATTTCCTAGCTGTGTGACCCTGGGCAAGTCACTTAACCCTGTCTTCCTCAGTTTCCTCATCTGTCAAAGGAGCTGCAGAAGGAAATGGCAAATCACTGCAGTTTCTTTCCCAAGAAAAACTCAAATGGAGCTGTGAAGAGCCGGACATGGCAGAAAAATGACTGAACTACAACAAAATGGGGATAATAATGACATCTACCTCTCAGGATTGTTGCAAAGATCAAATGAGATAAAATTTTTGAAGTTCCTGGCACATAGTAGGTACTTCATAAATTCTTGTTTCCTTCCTTCTTATTTTATGCACACATACACACACATAATAGCTACGTATTATAGGGGTGATGTGTGTGTGTGCACGCATGCATGTCTTGTCTCTCCAATTAAATTGTACATTTATTGAGTGTAAAACATGTTTATCTTTTTTCAAATCTCCCTTGGTGTCTAGCACCATACCTCATACACAGTGTTAAATAAATTAAATTATTAAAATATTAAATAAATATTTTATTTATTTATAAAAAATAAAATAAATATTTCTGGAGTTGTTGAATATAAACATCATTACCATTTCTCTAGTTCAGAGAGGGAAAGAGGTTTACCAAATCTACTTTTCTTCAGTACAGTCTGAATGTTCTCAAAGGGAGCAACAGGCTTCCCAGGAAGTAGGCTCCCATTCTCTAAAGAGGCAGTCTTGGAGGTAAGGTAAGGATTTTTTTTGACACAATACAATGTAGAAGCTTTGCCAACATGTCTCTTGGGTTGGGTGGATCTCTCTCTCTCTCTCCCTCTCTCTCTCTCTCTCTCTCTCTGTCTCTGTCTCTGTCTGTCTCTGTCTCCCTCTGTCTCTGTCTCTCTCTCTGTCTCTGTCTCTCTCTCTGTCTCTGTCTCTGTCTGTCTGTCTGTCTGTCTGTCTCTCTCTCTCTGTGTGTCTCTCTCTCTGTCTCTCTCTCACCAGTGGTTACTCTTTTATGCCTCTTCTGCCTACTTTCCCCCGAGACCTTGAGACATCTGTGGAATTCTTTGCCTTCACAAGGAGTCATGCCACTCTTAGAAGTGGGTCTGTCTCTTTCATTAGGTTTATTTTCAGCTCTCAGTATTCCATAGAGAGATGATGCTCCCTGAGGGCACTGGAGTTAATCAATCATCTTTACACTGCCTTTCAATGCTAAAGTTCTAATGTTTCCTCTTAACAAAGACAAAGGGCAAGATGAGGTTATCTCTTCTGCAAAGCAGAAAGAGACATTACTATTAAGCAGGGTTTCTAGGGGACTGTGTCTGGTTACACACTCCATCTCAATGAATATAAAACATACATGTAATCTCATAAATGCCCTGTAGGGTAGTTGAAATTTGAAAATGGCAGACACTAAAAATTAAATGGAAATTTAGAAGTATGGCAATATCATATTCATAGTGTGATGGAATGAACGTTAGATTTGGAGACATTGAATCTATATTCAAATCCCCTCTCTGTCATTATTTATGTGGTCTTGGGCTAGTTACCTAAACTCTTGGGGTCTCAGTATCTTCATCTATAAAAGGAAGACATTGAACTAGATGATTCTGAAAACCTTCTTAGCTCTAGATCACTAAGCCTATATAAACTTCAGGAAGCACATATTAATAACACCCAGTGATTTTTAAAATGTAAGCTAAATTGGTTCTAAAGATAGTTTCAAAGCAACACCTGGGATAGTCTGAAACTTTCATCAGCTCACTGTATGCTGGGTTGATTTTTATTATCTTGGTACCATAAATGTGAGTTGTGCTTGGAAGAAATGCCAAAGAAGAAATCCATCTCTGGGTGATATCATTTAAATTTGCTGTGAGTCATTCTGCATCATAAGATTTAAATATCTGGATGCTTAAAGGTTTAAAGAATACCATTGATATAGTACAAATGAATGAGACAGAGACATACATGCTTGGGTCATGCTTCACAATGATTAACAAAGAAGTTTAACAGAAAGGAGCCAGGCAGATATTTGATTACCTTTGGCCCAGGAAGTCCATGGGGTCCCTGAAAGTAGAGAAGAAACTTCTGATTAAGAACTAGACCACTATTTGTCATTTGTAATAAAAAATAACTCATTGAAAAAATATATATAATATTATCTGAAAATATATATAACATAGAGATAATATAATATAATATGACATAACATAGCATAATATGATGCAATATAACATAATATAATACAACATAGTATGACATGATATAATATGATACATGTAATTAATATGATATAATATATAAAGTAAATATAACAGCAACAATGTGTTTGTTTAGGGATATAGCTGGGGAAGAGGGTTGGATTAGATTTGAAATGACCTTTTGCCATCTCTATCAGATCTTAAAATTCTATCACAATTTCCATTAAGAACGTGTCAGTGGGGAAAATGTATCTGGGTACAGAGAGGAATGGGGAGAATTTAAGAAAGTATTGTCTGACAGCTACTTTTGTGTGTCTATTTAATGGCATCAGCATTAAAATCTAAATTCCTCAAGAATAGGGACTGGTTAGTAGTCATATCTATACCCCACAATGCCAACACTAGCCTTACACATACTTCAATATTTCAGTGAATTCAGGAGCTCATTGATATGGATATTTTATATAACAATGCAGATTTGGAGCCATTCACCCCTTCTTAACCCACTTGATTCTTGTTCGTGTTCTTCCATAAATCTATAATGAGTATACCCAACATTGGAGAGACCTTCCTTTTAAAGAATGAATGAAGCATTTATTAAGAAATTATTACATACAAACTATTGTGCTATCTGTTAGGGACACAAATAGAAAAGTAAGACACTCCCTGTTCTTAAGGGCCCACAGTCTAAAGGTAGAGATACACAAGGAAGAGTTTAACTGCAAGTCGGATGGAAAGGTTTCATTTTATGACCATCAGTTTGGGTTATCTATGAGTTGTCTCTTACTCTAACTACATGCTTAACCAAACTAATTTTCTAGTCATTAATTTCTTCAATATCTCTTACAATACTTTTTGGACACAACTCATCACAGGTAATATGATGCCTATGACATTGTCCTTTGGATTGCCTGCAATCATGATTTTGGGGAATTATGGTTTTCCATGTTTTGTGATTATATACAACTACCAAAAGAGAACTAATAGGTCTTTTTAAAAAAATGTGCATCTATGAATGTCTTGAAATCATTGGGAAATTCTGCAAAACTTCTCAAAAGCAATCTAGCCCAGTTCCTTTTCTTCTTTTCTGAGACCCACTTCCCATCCATCTTCAGTGCCTATCCAAGATATATATATACTGGAGAATGAATATTTTTCATTTCATTTGGTTTTTTTCATAGGTTATTAGCATGTTCTCTTTTAATTGATTATGTTTTTCACTGAAGAGGTCCTATGATATTCTCAGGTTTGATAACAAGCTAGCAAGAACATGTGAAAGACCACTTCCATTTGGACTTCAGAGGAACACTTTTGATGATTAGAGGCTTGAGATTCTAGCACTCTTATATGGTTCTAAGACCTGTATCTACCATGAGGTAGATATAAATAGACAGTAGAAATAAACACAGTGGGACCTATACCTCTCAGTAAATTGTGTGATTAAAAAGATATATGTATATATGTATATATATATGTATACATACATATTTATGTATAATAAAGATATAGATACAATCATCTGCAAAAGTCTGCCTATTATCCCCTCACGTCTTTTTTTTTTTTTGCTTTTTAGAGGGCAATTGGGGTCAAGTAACTTGCCCAAGGTCACACGGCTAGGTTTTTGTTTGTGTGTGTTAAGTGTCTGAGGCTGGATCCGAACTCAGGTCCTTCTGACTCCAGGGCCAGCGCTCTACTCACTTTGCCACCTAGCCGCCCCCCCCCCCATGTCTTCTTCATGGATATTTCACCTTCAAGGCATATTTTCTCATTCTTCCCTGGAGCATTATAAGTGTTCAATTTTATTTTGTATTCTCTTATTTTTATATTGCACATAAATTTCCTGGTTCTTCTTATTTTATTCTGTATCAATATTATGTCCTTCACTGTTTTTTTCTGAATTCTCACATTTATAATTTTTCACAGTAAAAAATGATGCAAAAATTTTATAAAGATGGGAAATTAGTTATATAGGTTAGTTACTGGTGTGTTCTTGATCACTTTTGAGGGAAATAGCACCATTTGTAATTTTTTATAATTGTTTTGTATCTTTCCTTCTTTGAAAAGTCAATCTATTAATAGTTTTAAAATTATGTAACCTTCAACACGTTTTTTCTTCTATGTGCTCATTGTCTGGCTGAGCCATGTTTCCTAACTTATTTTTCTCAGTCACCATCCCTCCCTTTGCAAATAGTACATTGATTCCTGAGGTCTAATCATGTGATTACTGAATCTAGTTTTGGTGGTTCCTTTGCTTTTGATAGTGAGACCAGGATGGTGTAGAAATGCTGGCATATCCATTCCATTTTCCTTCTATTCGTTGTTCCCTTTCTATTTACCTGCTAAAACACTCAGTGTACAACTTGGCTTGCTTGGATGTCACACAACTATATTCAAAGGCAATAAGAAAGATCATCCCTTGCTCATCTAGTCCCGGAAAATTAATGAAGAATAGAAACAAAGACTATCATGAAGATAACTCGAATTTATGCTTCAAAATTGGCTGTAGAAGGTGAAGCAGTAGAGAAGAACCTCACAAGATCTTCAAAGTGAATCAGTATAACCTTTGGTACTTGGTGACTTCAAAGCAATGGTCAAGAGAATGGAAAATATGATAGAAAATATTGTTCAAAATTAAGAAATAAAAAAGGTCCAAGTTTCACATTTGCATATTATTAATACTTCCTTCAAGAAGGGACATGCAAAAAAAACCAGATTATATTTTAAAAAATTAAATTGACTGTATCTGACAGATTAACTGGTTCCTTAGATGAAAATAATTTCTGAATCAGCTGTCAGTGTGCAGGGAGAACAAAGGTCAGAATCAATGACAAATGAGAAGAATAAAGATGAGGTGTATTATAACACCTGAAATCTGACCTATTCAAACCTGACCTATTCTTACAAGCAGTTTACACTGACAAAAGGGGAAACAGGTAAAGATACTAAGCCTGACTGTCATCTATAACAAAGTTTAGCTATGGCAAAGCAGTCACTACAACGAGGAGGTCAAAAGAGTCTAAGATCTATTTCAAGAAGTATTTGATCTACTTTGCAGGTGAAGAGACATGTGAACCAAGGGCAACACTAGTTTGGTATATAAACTTATTATAGAAGGGTATAGTAGGTTCATGGTGAAATTGCCTTATTAAAAAAAAAAACAACAAAATGTAAAGGAGGAGAAAACAAGTCTTGCAATAATAAGGGCTCATTAAATTTTTGTTGTACTATTAAAATGTCTGAAAAAAACTTATTGAACACTTTCTATATGCTAAGAACTGTGGTATATGATTTGCCTCTTTCTCTTGAGATAATTATACTGGTTGTCCCAAAAGCCTTAGTGCAATTTTAAGTTATTAAAACTTAAAATTATGGGGTAGCTTGGCAGGAGGAGGGGAGTGATAGATGGAAATAAGGTAGTTTTAAGTGAAAAAAATTAAATAAAAATCCCCCCCACACACACACACAAATTATGAGGTAGCTAGGTGGCACAGTGAATAGAGAATCAGCCCTGGAGTCAGGAAGATCTGAGTTTAAATATGGCCTTAGACACTAGACACTTACTAGCTATGTGACCCTGGACAAGTCACTTAACCCCAATTGACTTAAAAAAATCTTAAAATTATTAAAGCTTTAAACTTCATGAAGACTTTTTTGGTGTGTGTGTGTGTGTGTGTGTGTGTGTGTGTGTGTGTGTGTGTGTGTCCTCTGAAAAAATGGGATTCATAAGAAAAACTGTCCAAAAGTTTAAAACCATGGGATATTTTGTCAGTTTAAGGGGATTGGTGCAGGCAAAAGGTCATGTCAGAATGGTGTGGTGCATGTAAAAAAAGATTGGAAAGTCAGGAGTGGAAAGAAATCTAGAATCTTAGGCTTTCATGTACTCACTAATAGATCTCTTAACCTGTGGGGAGAACTATCAATCCTTGTCCAACTCTCTGCCCCACTGGGGAAAAAAAAAGTAGAATTTGGATAGAGGGGTGAGTGCAGGCAAATATCTTCAATGGCTCAGTAATGACATATCACAGTATCAATCAATCTAATCACTTACTAGAAAGATCTCACAAGTGAATGAATCAGGCTGCAAAATAATGCTTTGTAGGGAGATTGATAAGAGATCCAGAGAGTCTAAGTAGACATCTGAACAAAACTGTGCCCTTGGAATTCTATTTTGTCTTTGAATACCTATCTCAAATGACTCTACTTAGAAAATAGGAGGGGGTAAATATAACGTTTGCATATAAAATCATAAGAAAGAATTTATCATGCAAGGAAATATTGCAGGACTATGTGTGGCATGTTTTTTATTGCATCAATATGCTCACTTCGGACAGATGACCAATAAAACATTTTTCTGGAAATGGCTTCCTGGTTTATCAGAGGTTGTCTTCCCCTTTAACTTGGCCAGAATGTATTTCACAAGAGCCGAGACTAAGAATAGATGAAAAGGACACAGTATCATCTCATTTCCTTTTCTCTAAAGCTTTGGGAGAGAGTGTTGAAGTGCCAACATCATAATCACTAGGCTTAATGGGCTAGTAACTGTAGTGCCCTAAGAAAGCATATGGAGGTGTCACCTGCTGCAGAATGGAAGTGGTCATTTATGAGATGGAGTGATTGTGCCTGGGGCTACAGTTTGGGACTCTGGGCCTTTCAACCATTTTACCAGATTTTTCTTTATTTAGTTAAACATTTATTAAGCTTCTACTATATGCCAGGCACTGAGTTAAGCATTGGAACACAATAGAATGGAAAAGTTACCATAGTTTATCATATAATAATGTATATATGGATACTTATACATATACATGATAATATAAGTGTATATCTACATATACACACATATATCCCCCCGAGATCTGGTTGTTAAATATTTACCAGCAGACTCTTGGGTAGTATGTGAATATGTATAGATAGATATAGAAATATAGGATACAGACATACATATACATCTATATTTATATATACACAACACACATTCATCATGTATATATGTATACATATTTGTATGATCAACTATGGCCACTTTTATGTATATGTGTATATATCCTCCCTGAGACCTAGTTGTTAAACACTTACCAGCACATCCCTGAGTAGTGTGCATGGATGCGTGTGTGTGTGTGTGTGTGTGTGTGTGTGTGTGTATAGACAGATATAGAGATGTAGCTATAAACAAGTATATTTATATAGCACATACATTATACATATACGCACACATATTTGTATTTATACACACATGCATATATATTGTATATATTTATATATGCATGTGTATATATGTGTGTATATGCATATACGTATTGTGTATGTATATGTGTGTGTATGTATATGAAAGAGATCTTCTCTGTTGAGGAATAGAGCAGATTTAATATTTTTCATTGCCTGCCTTGCTGAAGACTGTTAAAAAAAAATCCAACTGTACATGAAGCCTATTTACAATAGAAAACAATTATGTTATATAAATCAAAACTTTTCAGAAATACAATCAACTGACCAAAATTTTATTAATGTTATATTGCTGAAGATGAGTAGAAGCTACCCTTCAAATCCTACTTCTAAAATAGAAGTGTGTGTGCTTCTAAATTACTTAAAAACTGAATCTCTGGAAAAACAACCTAAGACTTACCCAGGACACATTCTTAAATTTAATCTGCATTATTAACTCTTCCTTACTTTCTTAAGTCTAGACAATCAATTAAAACAATCTATCAAGCACTAATATATATAGCCTTTGCTCATTTCTGAAGTATAAATTCTCACACTGAAACTCTAATAATCATCTCTTGTCAAAGCCTGAACCTTCCTGTTGTCTTTTCACAAGGATTCCATATGTCCCTCAAAGCTAGTAACTAAGTCATACATGTGTTTGAGGAAAAGATACTGTCCTAAGTCTTTGTAGCTCTAAGCACCAACTTAGTTTCTTTCTACATGTTTCTTGGTGAATAAAACAAACATGGTTGGTGATTCTCTCTGGTCAACAAGATGAGCCCAGCTGTGTTCAGGCTCTCTCTAGGTATAGCTCATAAATAAAATATTAATTGCTAAAGAAAAAGAAGACTTACCATTGGACCTGGTGGACCATGGGGGCCTGGTGGGCCTGGTGGGCCAATGATCTACATATTAAAAATAAAATTGTGTTTATTTCTTTCAGATAAATTAGACTGAATCCCTCCAGTTTGCTGCTCTCATTATTGGAATAGGAAGAAGGACCTTGCAACAAAGTGATGCATTAAATTCTCTATATTTTAGATTCCTTCCATCAAATACCAATTGGTCCAAAAAAAGGAAGCAACCAAGTATTAAGAAGTACCATAAATGCTACATCTACTACCATATTTCCAAATATTACAATGAGCAAAAACATGGCTCTAGAGAAAACTCAAAGTATGTTCTGCCTTCAAAATTCTACCCACAAGCAGTGATAGAAAGTCATCGATTTTTTTCCTTACAGTTAGACAGCCCTCTGAAAAATGACTTCCAACCTGTTCTCCTGAGACACCCATTGTACAAGGCTGACAGAAATTTCCTTTACGGTTTGACACACCAAGACATTAGCAGTTCCTAGAGTTGTTAAACCATCTGGTGCAGGTCTGGGCTCAGTAAATGTAAGACCTGTTTTCCAATGTTTATGGAATACCACAGGAATATAACCACGAGGAACTTACAGAAGGTCCCTGGGGCCCTGGTAAACCAGAGTCTCCTTTTTCTCCTTTCATGCCATTGGCACCCTACAAAGAACATGAAGAAAAATTCACTTTAGTGTCCATTACCCCCAAACAACTGGGTCCACTTGAGCTAATAGCAATCAATTGCTATTATAATATGGTACAGAAGTTATTTTCAGAAGGATCACAAAATTATGTACATTCAACACACAAATAGTATTGTCTTCTTTCTATGTTTAAACAGTTTGTTGAAACCTCCAAGTTCTCTTGGGACATATCAATCCAAAAATACAGTAGAGGTTTGATTTTTGTATTTTACTCGAAATTTATGTAAATATTTCTCTAAATTGCAATGAACACCTCACCTCTTAGATTTTCTAATTAATTTAAATATATTTTCAGACTGTGCTATACTTTTTTTTCCTTTTTGATTAGAAGCTGATCTTCATAATTTAACACTCCAATTGGTAGACCCCAATTGGTAGATACTTTTTAAAAAACTGGTTCTTTTTATACTAGCTGACTTCCTGACATTTATTTGTTGAGTTTCCATGAGGACTAATTAACAGGAATGTGACCAAGCAAGGTTTTTCATTATTTCCTCCAATGAACATGATTTGGAAAACATGGGAGATTGTATTCTCTGATCAGTTAGCATGGCACAGTGCTAGTCTTAGAGGCCGGAGGATTTGGTTTCAAATTCCACCTCAGACACTAGCCATGAAATTTTGTTATGAACTCTTTGAATTTCAGTTTTCTCATCTGTAAAATGTGGATAATAAGAGCAACTATTTCAGTGAGTTGTTGAGAGGATCAAGTGAGAAAATGTGTGGTAAGATGCTTTGCAAGTTTGTAGTTTGAACTCCCCTCACAGGTGAAATGAACTTGGAGATGACAGACAACCCCCAACATCCTGGTGAGTTCTGCCTGTCCAAAGGCATCTACAAAGTTGCTCCTCTCACCCATAGCCACCCTAGTTTGGAGCATTATGGTCATTACAGATATTTGACAATACGATGTAGTATTCAGAGCTGGAGTAATAAATTAACACTCCCACACTTCCAACAGAAAAATCACATTGCCCATCATTGTGATTCTGAAGCTAACAAATAATGTTTCCTACTGATTTAATGTTTCCTGATCTGGAAGTCAGTGCACTGAGCACACACACACACACACACACACACACACACACACACACACACACACACTACTCTCTAAACCTTTATGTATACATACTCACCGGTAATCCAGGAAGTCCAATTCCTCCCTTTTCACCTGGCTGACCTGAATCCCCCATGTCTCCCTTTGAGCCTTTAGGACCCTAAAACATAGAACAAATCATATGGACACCTGTTAGTCAGATTTGGGGTTAGGCATATTTCCAGAACAGCTGCCTCAACGGGCAGGTGAACAAAGACCTTTTTTTCCCCCTCAACACTGGAATGATTATAGAGATTATGATTCTGAACAGTCATATCCAGACTCCAGTAAAATTGCAAAAGCATGGAATCATAGAATGTCCGAGTTGGCATGTACCTTAGAGACCATCTAATCCACCTTTCTCATTAGACAGGGGAAGAAACTGTGAGATCCAGAGAGAAATGACTTGCCTGGGGTCACACAGTTAGACGATGCTTTTATTACTCCCACTGCAGAAAGTCCATAAAGTACATCAAAATTGCTATTCTCATTTAAAGGAAGACCCTTTGCTTTGCTCATTCCAGCGAAGTATCCAAAACATGGCACGGGCTGGTGGCAGTCTGTGCCGTGGTATTCGACTTCACAATTAATTAACTAATTAAGTACAAACTTGGCATTGTCACCCTTTATGGGAACAAAGTGCTCAGCTTAAATTTCAACAGTGTAACTTATATTTGTTATAAAACTGGATAGGAGATTAGGGACTGGACCTGTGACTTTGATGAAATAAGGAATTTCCCAGGTGAAAAGACCCTCTCTCAATACAAGTTGGCAATTATCTGCAACACACAGTCTTAGAGAGTCACCTAGAGTGCTAGGAAGCTACATAACTTGTCTGTGGTCAGATAGCCAGTGTATTTCGGAAGTAGGATTTGAATCTTGCTAGCTCCAAAGTCAGCTCTCTAGCCACTACTTTTTTCTCCCTCTCATAAAACGATGCCAATTCAAAATTAAGATCAAACATGTCTATTTTTTTTTCTTGTTGTGAATTCTCTGTTGTTTCTGGCTTCATGACCCCATTTGAGTTTTCCTTGGCGAAGATACTGGAGTGGTTTGCCAAGGCCTTCTCCAGCTCATTCTGCAAGTGAGGAAACTGAGGCAATTAGGGTTAAGTGACTTGCCCAGGTTCACACAGCTAGTAAATGTCTGAGGCCAGATTTGAATTTATGAAGATGAGTCTTCCTGACTCCAGGCCTGGCACTCTATCCATTGTGCCGCCCAAACTGAGTTGTTGTTCTTTAAGTACAAGTAAATATTGTTGACATTTTTCATTGTAACAATCAATTCCTGTTGCTGCTACAAAGTTTACTAAGCTCCAAAGTCTTAATGGTATTTCACATTTATCATTAGTGCTCCTTCTAAATGTTTTTTTTTTTCAGATCCCTTATCTGATTTTACACTCTTCACAGTCCTTTGAAAGAGGCAGCAAGGCATATTATTGTATCCATTTTACATCTAAGAAATGGCTGAGTTTTTCTCGCACTATGCTGAGAGGATCATTAAATCGTAGTTTCAGAAGATCAGCACTGAAACAATTTCTATTGGGAAAGAACTGTCACCAATGAAGTGTCCCTGGCTGAGTCCTGATCAGACTAGAGACAGCATGTGGCCAGAAGGAAACCTTCATTTCCTTTTAGGAAGCACCACAGATGATATACCATAGCCTCTGTAAGTACAGAATAGTGTCCTTCTCTAGTGTCCTTCCTTTTCCTTATACTGTATCTCGCTTTATAACACCTGGAACAGAACCACGCATATAATTCAATAAATTGTCATGCATGAATCAATCAGGAAGAAATCTGTTGGACCAATATTTTCAGTTCATGGATCAGTCTGATCTTAATTGTACCCAGAAATCTTATCCTAGTGTGACTTCACTTAGTGAGAGTGAATGATAGGAACATTTTATAAATATCTCTAGATAAATTACAAATAGGACAGACTCTAGGACAGCCAAGATATCGTACTGAGGTAGTATTATCTTTGCTATTGTATCTTTATAACTATCCTTGGTAATTATTGAAAAATGCATATCCTTGATATTGTGAGTTTTTGTTTTGTTTTTATTTAGATCTGTGATTTCATTTATGTAGGGAACTATCAGTGAGGAAATCTCCTTTCCAAATAGCAGTTAGGTAGTACAGTAGATAGATGGAGTGTTGAACTTGGAGTCCGGAAGACCTGAGCTCAAATCAGGTCTCTGGCATTTACCACGTCTGTAACCCTGAGCAAGTGACTTAACCTGTGTTTGCCCCAGTTTTCTCATCAGTAAAATGGGCATGATAATAGTGCCGGGCATTTGTGACAATAATGGGGAAACAAAGGGTAAGGGAATAAGCATTTATATGGCCCTAGGATCTATGTGCCAGGCATCATGATAAGTTCTTTACAAATACTTCATCTGACCTTCACAATATTGATAAAATGAAATAATACCTGTAAAGCTTTATAAACATTAAAGCACTATCTAAATATTAAATATCATCATTATCATTGTTAATGAGATTGACAACTTTTGCTGCTTATAGTCTGTGAGAGTTTCCAGGGACCACTGAAAGGTTAGATGATTTGTTCAGAGTCATAAAACTAACATCTGTCGGGGTGAGACTCAAACCTTTGAATGTCTGAATCTGAGGCTAACTCTGTATCCACCATGGACCTCTCATTGTAAGATGAAGATCTTTTTGGAAACTAGGTGAAATAGGGGCACAATTCTTTTAGGAAATCAAATGGGATATGACAAGGCAGTAAGACATGCATGAATTAGTGTTGTACTTGAAGTGCTAATTCCTGCGTTTTAATCCAAGAGCTGATGCTTGTGACTATAGCTGAGTTACAAAACCTCTTTGAGATTTAATTTTCTCATCTGTAAAATGGAGATAGTGCGCTCTACTGTAAAGGGCCCTGGAATGGAAAAAACCCAGGTCTCTACCTGGACTCTACGAATGAGCTTTCTGACTTTGGACAACCCCTTTCTCCCCTCTCTGCTTCATGACCACATGTTCCATGTTCCATCCATGCTAAAGAAGAGGACTGGACTGGATAATTTATGAACATCATTGTTAAGAGACCAATATGTGGTCTGCAAATGGTACCCCAGACTATATAATGAGGACCATTGGCATAGAGCATCTTAAAAAATAATTTCTCCCTTAATTCATTATGGAATAAAAAGAGTTTGTTCAAATGATATGGCATCTAAATCTTGATATGTTATTCTGTCTTTTTCATTGTGATCTGAAGGCTGACTATTTCATAAGGTTGCTGAGGCCAAATTGGGAACAACAGGTGTAAAAGCATTAATGTAAAATTGTTGTACAAGCACAAAGTGACATTGATTATCATAGAGAGGAAGTATGCCGTAGTGGTTAGAAAACATCAGTTCAAATACCATTTTTTGATGCTTATTAGCTATGTGACCATGGATAAGTTATTTAATCTCTAAGCTAGGGTTTCTTCCTATGTAAATGGGAATAAAAATAATATCTGTTCTGTCTGCCTCATAGAATTATATGACTCCATACATGACGAGATTTTGGGGCAAAATTTAAGCACTATAAAGAGTGACTAGTATTACAAAAATAAAATAATTTACATATTATAACCATTATCATGTTTAATGCTAAAGCATCAAATATGTTAGATTTTCTGAAAGCAAATGTGATCTCTGAAATAAAATACAATTGATTTAAAATTATGCTTAGAATAGATAATTTCAAATAATTTGTTCAACTATGTGATGGTAACAGACCAATTCTTACAGATCCTAAACTCTTGTCCTATAATAAAACTAGAAGTATTGATGCAACAGCAACAGTATAGATGATATACTTGGAATATACCTGTTCACCATCAACTCCTGGTGTTCCCGGAGATCCCGGCTCACCCTGTTAAAAAGGAAAAATAAACAGTATTTCCTGGTCTCTATTCATGATTTGCTTTGCTAAGTAACAGCATACTCTAAGCCATCAGATGAAATAAATCAGAATGATCCAAATCAGAACCGAATGAGAAATTCTGACATCATAGCACATGTTGAACTTGGGAAGTGGGCGCTTTCCGAAATCAGTGCTTGTATATAGTAGCTAGGATCCAAACAACTGTGACAGTAGAACTAGCCTAAATGCTTGCAGTAAAAGTAAACTCATCAAGGGAATTTAAAGGCAGGTCAGGCCATGCCCTGTAGCAAAAATCTATAAGCCCGAGTTAAGTTCTTTTCACTCCAAAATCCTCTATGGTCTCTCTTGGTAACCAAGGGTCGGAACAAAGTCAAGCACTGAAAATTTCCCAAAGCATAATAAGCAATGCTTTTTGAATTTACAGCTCTATTTAACTGGCACAGTTTTCCTTTGTTTTGAGACTAGGTCTCTCTCTTCTCCGGGCTGGAAGTACAATGGCCATGGAAAGACTGGAAGCTTTGACTTGCTCTATTTCCTACCCCAAATGTCTCTCCCTACCTTGGATAACCCAACATCCCTGCTTCCCTTTCCTAGGGGCTAACCATAATGGTGTCAGACTCAGTGACCTTAGCCTAGCATAGTTCAGAACTCCTGAACTCAAGCAATCCATGAGCCTCAGCCTCCCTGATAGCGGCTATCAGGAGACACAACCATTCCCAAAACTGGCACTGTTTTAAACTCTGATTGAAAAATGATAACCAATGTGAATAGACTGTGATTTAAGAGTTATGATTGTTGGAGAATACAATAAATCAAAGAGCATCTGGTTATAAAAATTACTTCTAGGTAAATTTAATATCCTATACCATTCTAGGAAGGAACTACTATTTATAGTTCACATTATGATGGAATTTCTTGATTTACTTTATGCTACAAGTATAATGATTTATATTTTTAATTGAAGCTATTAAAAATATTAACTTGTGCCACAGATACCAGACCAAGGTTTATTTAATTTACAGACATCTGGCCATATTTCATTTGGAAAGACAATAAGCCAACAGATTTCATGAAAGGTCTGATAATATTTATTATAGAGGTAGTGTTTATGTGAAAAACAATTTCACAGGCTGTACATACTTATTATGTTTTAGGGGAGATGTTTTGATGTGCTTTATATATTTGAATCTACATCATAAGATATCACCTATTAAATTCTATGGACCAGATTCTTTGACAATTATCCATGACTATTTACAAGTGAATTTTTTGGAGCCTGATCTGCCAAACACACCATTTTTCAAGGAAGTGGGTTCAACTTTGTATTTTGTAGAAAGATTTGGTGTGATGGAATAAGAAACCATAACATGAAATGACTAAAGTTGCTTTCATTGGTTGAAAATCAAAAGAAAACAAACCTTTTGAGTTTTGTGGGCTACAACAGAATTTTAAAGCTTTCCAAGGCTTATTTGGGAAGGTATGAAATTGAACATATGAAATCCATATGGCGAAAAAAAGAGCTTTCTTAGTGTGGTGTTCTGTCTCTATTATCGTAGCAAAGTGTAGTCGTACACAAATGACAAGGAAGACTGGAACAAGATGAACTGGCCAGGTCCTAGTTTTGCTCACTGCCTAAATGGCACTTAATGCAGTCACTGTGGGCTGGATAATGCTTGTTTTTCTAAGCATTTACCCCCTTAAATGCTTAACCCCACATGTTTACAGGGAAATGTAATCCACATGTATGAATTCATTGACCCTTCACTCACCAGAATATTGTAATTTCACGTTCAAGAATTCAGAAAGTACTATTTTGCCAAGAAACAAAATACTGAATGAGACCACAATAGATTGCAATTTAATTGAACACCAAAGTGGAAGTGGTTACTAAGCATGATCAAATTATTTCGTTACTTCCAAAGCAACATATGAAATCTTTTTGAAACTGTATACCCGACAGATGTAAGGTGTTCAGCTCTAAGTACCTTTACATTTCCTGTCTACCACATCACCATCACAACAGCCCTTGCCAAGTACTACATCACAGCACAGATCTGTTTTTAAACACACAGAGATAGCATCATGCCCTTGATGATGGAAGAGTCTAGCAAGTAGAGAGCCTTTAAATGCATAAACAGATAACTATATTTTTGAAGTTGTTTAAATGATCATTATTGATTTAATGGCAATTAAGAAGACACAATCAGAATCTTACATGCCCAGAACTGAAGTGATACTTTCTTAGAATGTCAGATTCATACTATAGCTCATTGATTAAATTTCACCCCTCCTGAGTGGTTGTTTCTATCCCTGTTTCCCCTACCAAAACCATTGCTGATCTTCCTATCCTTCTATCTGCTTTAGGGAACTTTGCATGGATATATATACATATTGCTAATGGAAAAAAGTAAAATAAAAGATAACCTTTGGTCCCTGCAATCCTTGTGGTCCAGGAGGTCCTGGGGGTCCCTAAATCGAGAAAGAAAAACAGATATAAAAAAAATTAGAGCAGAATTAGGTACCAAAACAACTCTAAAAAACAGCTAGTACACAAATATTATACACAAAAACAATGATCGTGATGAAAACTGATTTATAACTTGGAATAATCCTACAGGGCATTAACAGATCACTAAGTTAGAAGAACTCTATAATTTCATATGTTAATGATAAACACAAAACATTTAGGTCAGAGTAGCAATGGGAATTCTTTGGCGATGGAGGTTTGCTGCTTGGTCCTTGTATTCATTCTTTTAGGACACAGCCTATAAATATTTATTTTTCTGGATGTTCCCTCCCCCTAAGCCAGATTTTATGAACATTTAAGGCCATAGTTGTGATATTTAATAATAAGTTTCTACCAGCTTCATCTTATAATCTCCATATTTTTTAGCATGTTTTCTTTTATAACCTAAAAGTGACAGAGACGTCTTTTTTTCTGCCATAAGATAGACTTTAGTATAACTCAACCAGATCTAGCATGATGTAGGAATTTATTACTGTGAGGAAACCCAGAGATAAACATCAGGAAATGAGAATGCTAGAGGAGTGCCATTATAACCAACATGCAACCACACAGAAGAGACACATTTATGAACTGGAAGAAAGCATGCAATAGGAATTACCGTGACAGTTAAGGTAGTAATCCTCTGTTGGAAAAAATGCATCGACAAAAAACAATGTTACCAGTGTGGCACGCTGAAATATACTACTACATTTGCCTAATAATAAACTCTTCTGAGGATATAGAGAAAGATGAATTTGTCCTTAATCTCCAATGCCTATTAGACATCTCAAACTGGATGAGTAGAAATCTTAAATTCACCATTTCCAAAACAGCACTCACCATCTTCCCTCCCTCCCCCCAAATCCTGAATTTCTCTATTACTGTTGAGGGGGCATCACCACTCTCACCATCACCCGTGCTTACAAAGCCTTAGTATCACTTTCAATTCCTTCCTCTCATTCACATACACATTCTGTTACCAGGTCTTGTAATTTCTTTCCCCATAATATCTCTCACATTTATGCCCTTGATGATACAGTCACCACTCCAATTCAAGTTCTCATCACCTCTCATCTCAACTATTACAATACCCCCCACCCCAATTGTTCTCTCTAAGTTTCTCTTCACATCAATCCTCCTCCTCACAGCTGCTAGTGATTTTCCTCAAATATAGGTCTGACCAATTCATACTCCTCCCCCCACCTCAATAAATTCCAATGGTCCCTTATTACCTCTAGAATCAAATACAAAGTCATTTGTCTGGCATCAAAAGCTATTCACAACCTAATACTAATCTTTTCAGTCTTTTAACAATCAATCCTTTCTCCTTACTCCGTGCAGTTTTATGGTTTGGTAGCTTAAAGACTGTACCAAAACTTTTAGAACAACCCAGATTGACCTTATATACACTAATTCATATAGATGTTATATCTCCCATTAGAAAACAAAGAAAAATAAAAATCAAGGGAAATAATTAAATGTGAAAAAAAACAGCAGGACTATGGGGGAGGAATAGTGTCCAGAGAGAAAAAGGAATAGGAATTCTTGTCATCAGACTCCCTCTGACACATGGTGTATGACCCTGGGTGAGTCACTTACCTTCCTAGTTCACCTAGGTACTTTCTAAAAATACGGGTCAATATGCCTTGGCAAAAAGAGTTCCCTAAGTAGGAGTTCCTATACTGATGAAAACCACAGGTTTATAAGCAAAAATATCTAAGATGAGAAAGTTGTTTGTGTTTCAGGAGAGGGAAGCATTGGTTATTTCCTGCCTTTAAAAATACATATGTGGTATGGACATTTATTATTACAAACACCAGTATAGGAGAACCTTGCCATTTACTGAGTTTCTTTCTAGAGAATCTTGCAAATAGGGAATTCCATTTGTGCTGTATTGTAATGATCATCAATGTCAATTTTCTCTCCTTTTGGGTTTTTTGGGTAGCTTGATTAGGGGTATGAATTAACACTGTAAAGCTGCCACATACTGATTATAACAATGTGGAGAGAAGACAGCAATAAAGCATAATTATGCTATTTGAGGAGGGAGCGTGGGTTGGCATGGCTCACTGTGAATATTTGAGCTTGCAAATCACAACTCCAAGAGGATTGATTGTTTCCTGTAATAGCTTTATTGAGTCTGCTTCCTCTTCAAAAGTTCTGAAAAAAAAAAACACTTGGGAGAAAACTCTTCAGTGGCTGTGCTTGCTATCAGAATAACTGAATTTCTTCATCTCTAAAGCTCTGGCTTAGAGGACCCAGAAGGTCTATTGATTCTCATTATTTAAAAAATCTATCCTGGAATGTCACACTTTGCTGAGAATTGGGGTTTGCTTCCTAGTGTTTATCTGGAAGACCTGTGAATATCATTAAAAAAATACCTTTCCCATTTGCATCCCAGAATTGCAGGAAACTCATAAATATCATTATTTTTTTCAACCTTAAAATTCTCTTTTTTTTATTTTGGTATTTGATTCTTGATATTATTTTTTATCTTGATATTTAACTGAGAAGTAGCTGTGGTGTAGTAGGTAATGAGAAATAAACTTTGAATCATGAGGCTCTGAGTTCAAGTCCTGCTTTTGGCACTTTTTGGCTCTGGCACCTTTTTAAAAATAATACAAGGTGTACTAAAAAATCTTACTACAATTTTAAGTTATTAAGGCTTGAAATTGCACTTAGATTTTTTGGATACGTTAGATAAGTTGTAGAACAAGCATCATTATATAGGAAGTTTCATTGCCATGGATTCCTTATAAAATGAAATTATAGGTATAGTCCAAATGAGCTGTATGTGGTGCAGGTAGGCCAGTCATGTAGTGACAGAGAGGAGTAGCCCATATACTTTTTTGGTATCTAGACAATGTCAAAGGATACAGAATAATCCCCTGGGCATTTGGGAAGACACCTCTGTCAGCAATTTCTGGAAGGATACGGACAAGAGGCAAGCAGGTTGAGAGGGCAATAGATGGGTTGCTAACCACATTGTTGGAAGGAGCAAAACCACTGATAAGATCTCAGATTCATCAAAGCAGTACATAATTAAACAACTCTAACAAGTCCCTCAGTGACATCGTCTCTACGATAAAATTGATTGTGTTTGTTTCAGCTTTAATCAAAAACATGGCAGGTGATTAAACGTATACACGTCTAAGATAGAAAATGGCTATAACTAAGAATTCAGTTATTTAAAAACCCATACAAACACAATATTCCAGCAAATATGGGAATGGACAATGCTTATGATTCTGGCGCAGGTTACCTGGGAAGGAGTTACCTGGTTTTGTAAATACTAGGGGCACAATTCTTTTTTCCTTTATTTTAATGACTGTTTTTTGCTTGTTTCAAAGAAGCCATTGGAAAACCAGAGACAGAGGGAGGTAGGGAGTAAGGGAGAGAGAGGAAGAGAGGGAGAAAAGGAGAGAGAGACAGAGAGAGAGAGAGAGAGAGAGAGAGAGAGAGAGAGAGAGAGAGAGAGAGAGAGAAGGAGGGAGGGAAAGAGGGAAGGAAGAAAGGGAAAGAGATTTCTGTGAGCATCCTTTAAAAGGTTACTTTAAAATAGGAAAACATGGAATCAAAACCAGAGGATATGGTGGGTCCTAGAGAAATAATCTAGTCCATCTGCCTTTAGTGATATTTAAACAAATCCAAGCAGATGAACAGATAGCACATACAAATCACATTTTCCACCTGAACTTGAGATAATTTTTCTTACCTTTCATAAATATGATGGCATTTTTCACTTTTGAACAGTCTTATGAGTTGCCTAATGAATGATATACCTGATAACCCGAGAATGATGCTTGTAGAAGCTGATGTTAACAATTCAAACAGTTCACAGATTGCCTTTAAAAGAGCAATGTAGTTAAAGTTCACCTGGTTTTGGATAGGCTTGAAATTTAGGAAGGGCAATTTACTGTCATCCTGCTAACTTATAGGACAAATGACTACCAATGAAGCCAACTTCACAGGTCTGTTGTTTTTATGGTCACCTGGAAGTGCCCACAAGAAACCACACAGTGCTATCCTAACACCTGCAACAAAAGACGCATTTTGTATCTAGTCCCGTAAAGTTGAAGATACATAAACCCAGCAGGGTTCTCTCTTGAACTCTGGTAGTAATTTGAAAACCATGGCGTTCAGTGGTGATAGAATAAGGAGTCTTGTTCTCTCCAGTGAGACATGAAATGAAATGGGAAGCATGAACTACAGCAAATAAAAATTGACTTGAGCCAGCCAGGCTGTTCCGTAATTTATTCCCCAAGAACTCCCACGTGAAGCCCTTTAGAATCAAAGGCTGTTTTGTCCCTTGTGTCCCATAATGATGCCAGACTAAAATTACCTATCACTGATTCTGCCTTACACCTGAAGAAGAGGTACAGTTTATGAGAAATATTAAAGCTTAAGTTAGGAAGCAGAGGGTTTTTTATTGCTAATTGCTCGAAACTTAACTGCCTGGCAAATTAAAATGAAAACAAATGTTTTATGGAGTGCAGGCTATGGAATGAAATGATGTATAATCATTTGGTTTTATATTATCAATGTGATGCCTTATAAATATGCCATATCTTGTACATTATTCAATAATAGATAACATTTATAGAATGCCTTTAGGTTTGCCCAGTGGTATACATATAAACTCGTTTGATCCTCACGACAACTCTACAAGGAAGGAGCTATTTTTATTGCAATTTTACAGATGAGGAAACTGAGTCACGGTGATGTTAAATAATTTGCCCATGATCACACAGCTAGGGAATGTCTGAAGCAGGATTCAAACTCAGGTCTGACTCCAACTGTTCTTTCTGCTACACTACTTGCCTTTGAAGGAGTATGATGTTACACTCTTCAGTTATGCATGTAAATTATAACCTATTTGTGGCATCTCATCCCAAAGCTCTTTTTTAAATCTTTCCATAAATTCTCTGTGGAGGAAATATCCAACATATTAGTGTTCTTCTAGGTCTTTTACCATTCCCAAAATATGAGAGACACGCTGGATGATCATCTGCTACCCTTGCTCTTGTCATGTCCTTTTCCAGTCATACAGTGTCCTTGATGGTGCCTTATATATTCTTTGTGCCTATAGGACATTGCTGGAAATGGATGGAGTCTACTTTACCTGCTCTATATTTCCTTCTATTGTCCTCTGGATTACCCCCAATTTTGCTTCTTTGATACACAGTCATATGAAATCACCACAAGTATTTGCTGTTCTCTGCACCATTTTGTGCCTCTGTTGCTTATGAAGGTTGGTTAGAACTCTTAATTTCTGCCAAGGCTCAGCTTAAATGCCTCCTCTGACAATCAAACAAAAACTGTGGACTTTTATACCAAGTTCAAAAGACTTGAATTATGGTCCAGATTGCTGGGCTGCTATCTGAGGACCAACTTAGCTGTGCATGAAGAGTCAGTAAATTGGCCAACAAATAATAATTTTTTTAGCCATGCTAAACCCTGCAATAGCTACAAATAAAAAAATTAACCTCAGTTTTGTGATAGTAATGGAGTAGTGAAAAAGGAGGCAGGGGGCACTCTGTTCTAGCCAACCTCAACTCTTAGCAGTTCCTGAAATTAATATTTCATTTCCCACCTCTGAGTTAGTACAAGCTATTCCCCATGACTGAATCACACTCAATCCATTCAAGTGGCTCATACTCCTCTGATATTATCACTCCCCAATGTTTCCTACTTTACTGCAGTCTCTGAGTGTGCATAGAGTCAACTCCTTGATGTGTACTCTTGATCCCACCCTTTCTGTCTTCTCTAGCAGATGGCTCCTGACATTATCCTTACCCTCTAATTTTCAGTCCTTTCCTATCTCCTCCCTCCTTCCTAGATGCCTACAAACATAACCAATATCTCTGATTCTAAGAAACAAAAACAAAATACCTTTAAGTCCCATAATACCTGCCAACTTCCAACCTATATCTCTCTTCCCCTTTTCAGCTAAACTAGAAAAGACTGGCTACAATCTAGGGTCTCCATTTCTCTGACTCTTTTCTAAACACTGTGTAATTTGACCTCATCATTCAGATAAAACTGCTCTCTCCAAAATTACCAGCATTCTTATAATTGCAAAATAATTTCTTATTCCACAATGAATAAATAAACATTTATTAAGCACCTAATACATACCAGGCACTGCGCTAAAGACTGAAAGAAACGATGATAGCTGACATTTATATAGTACTTACTATATGCCAAGTACTATTATTATCTAATTTAATACACACAACAACAGTGGGAGGGAGGTACTATTATTTTCCTCATTTGACAGTTGAGGAAATCAGGAGGTTAAGGGACTTGCCCAGAGTCACAGAGATAGTAAGTGTCTAAGGATGGATGTGAATTCAGGTCTTTCTGACTCCAGACCCAGACTCTATGCACTGTGCTTCCTGGCTGCCCAAATATGCTTACTGACCTCTCTGAAACATTTGATACTATTTAATCATTTTCCCTCTATGCATTTTTTTTTGGCTTTCTGGAAGGCAGTTGGGGTTAAGTGATTTGCCCAAGGTCACACGGCTAGTAAGTGTTAGGTGTCTGAGGCTGGATTTGAACTCAAGTCCTCCTGACTCCAGGGCCAGTGCTCTATTCGCTGCACCAGCTAGCCTCCTCCCCCTAACCCCATGCATTTTCATGACTCTGCTCTCAGGGTCTTCCTTCCACCTATCTGACCACTCCTCAGTCCCACATCTTCATCCAGGTTTTGCATTTTGGATATCCCCCAAAACTCTGTCCTGAGCCCTCTTATCTTATCTCTCTATATGCTTTCACTTGGTGATCTCATCAGCTTTTGTGGGTTCAATTACAATCTCTATGAAGATCTATTTATCATTCTGTCCCAGTATCTCTCCTGACCTCCTGTCCCACATCACCAACCTACTGCCTGTTGGACCTTTTGAACTCACTGTTCCATAGGCATCTCAAACTCATTGTGCCTCCCTTCTGAATTTCCCTCTTACTGTCAAGGGCACCAGATTCACAATCTCAATGTTCTTAGCTTCTTTCTCTCATCCAACATATCTGATCAATGACCAAACCTTGCAACTAGGTACACTTCTCAATCACTAATAAATAAATAATACAGTTAATTTTACACTACAAACACACTGTAAATATAGAAATACATGTATGTAGAGGAAAACCAAATTGGAAAACTGGAGTTTGATAACAGAAGGGCTGATGCTTATCTCCAATCTCCTTGCTCTTTGGGATCCTAAATCAAATTGTTGACTGTATATACTGCATGTTAACATATGAAAGCAATGTCTCCCCAAACGTTAAACATGTTTCCCTTTGTACTTTTCAGATATATAACAAAGAGAAAAGGTGTTTTGTTTTGTTTTTTAAAGCTAAAGAAAATGAGGTTTAACTGAGAAGTAGGTGTTTCTGTAAGGCCTGCTAATGTTTTATTAGCTAAAATCAGTTACATTAGCAATAAAGCTCTTCCAGATCTTTTTCTTACTTTGCTAGCTAATATAAGCAAAGTCATGTGCTCACAATCTAATGTTGAAAGGAATAAATTAACAGAGCAAGACAAAATTGTGTCAAGCTTCAAGCAAAGAAGGCCATAGCTAGTGTTATTATACATTTGGTGACTGAGCAGCCATTCATTCAAATAATAAGAATTTTGAAATCCTCATTTATGCCTAGATCTATTCTGAGGAGAAGAGAGACAATTTGCTTGAGATGACCCAATAATTTACATTCAACAGTGAGGGAACAATTAAGTGTTAAATTACAGAGTGGTGATTCTAAGGGCAGAAGAGGAATGGCAGAAGAGGAATAGCAGTGTGGGCTATAGTAGGCAAAGGCCTCAAGGAAAAGAGAGTAACTTAACTCAGCTTTGAAGGATGGGA
The DNA here is from genome assembly GCA_011680675.1 of Gymnobelideus leadbeateri. Taxonomy (NCBI): domain Eukaryota; kingdom Metazoa; phylum Chordata; class Mammalia; order Diprotodontia; family Petauridae; genus Gymnobelideus; species Gymnobelideus leadbeateri. The sequence continues at coordinate 59,426 of WOXC01002037.1, forward strand.
AGGATTCCTACAAATGAAAGGGAGGAGGAAGAACAGAAGAAAATAGACAGAGGTGGTGGGTATTGACACAGCATTTATGAGTAACCTGACTTGCAAGGGGGTGTATTGGAAAGAAGGGGGAAATGTAGTGTACTAGATAGGATTTCTGGAGAGATTTGGTGAAAAACATGGAAGGCCTTAAAACCAGATAGAAAAGTTTATACACAATGCAGTAGGTAACAGTGAGACACTGTGGTTCTTTGAGCTACATTTTCAAAGTTCCATTTCAGGAAGATTAGTTGGGCAGAATAAAATGGAGGAGGAGACACTGGAAACAAGAAGATCAGCTGATTTTCTCAGTAATAGACCTGAACTGATCAGGGTTTGAACTGGGAGAATGGGGAGGGACTTGAAGAAACTCTTTGAAGAAAGAAATGAAAGGATCTGGTGATGAATTAGAAATGAGGGACGTAAGATTGAAAAGAATCAAAGATGAGTCCAAGGTTTTTATCTCAGGAGACTAAAAGAATACTATGGTAGTACTACTAATAGAAATGAGGTCAAAAAGGACACTTGGTTTTTAATGAGGGGAGAGTGGTAGCAAAGAGTTCAGTGCTGGATGCTTTGCACTTGGGATGGGAGCAGGATGGCTGAGTGGAAGAAGAGCTGTAGGCAGTTGGAAAAAAATGTGATTGTAGCAGAAGCAAATGTCAAAGCAGGGGACATAGATTTGTAAAAGGGAGAACCAAAACCACGAAAATGGATAAGCTCACTGAGGTCTGGCTCTCTCTTTACAATATTGTCCCATCATATATGTAGACGTGTATATATGTGTGTGCATAATCTAATATTCTCTTTATGAGGCCCTGTGACAAAGTGGAAAGAGAGCCAGCTTCAGTGTCAGGAAGACCTGAATTCAAGTCCTGCCTCTGACACACACTGGCTTTCTGACCCTAGGCAAAGTCACTTAACCTCTCAGTGCCCTAGGCAACCCTCTGAGACTGTTTCAGAGAAGACATTGATCTGCATTGGCAGAGGAATTTTTCTTAGCCAGGAGCTTCCTGTATCAATGAAATCACATGTCTAGTCCCTCTTCCATATATCTTCCCTCCCCTCCCTTCCTGTCTCTATATACACATATACGAAATTTTTATCTAAATGTAAGAGGGAAAGCAAAAAGTTGGTCTTGAGCTATCAAGACCAGGATTCAAGTTCTGCCTCTGATGACATTTCCTTGGGCACGTAAGACTAAGAGTAGGTGTTAATCTACACTGATAAAAGAATTTTCTTACAGGGAACTCCCTTTACTGATGACATCACAGGTACTCTGTGTGTGAATATATACACAAATATTGTGTAAAATATCTAGATACATATATATTCATATGAAATATAATCACATAGTATAGATAATATAATAGAGTAATAATATGGAAAAAGAATATATGTGTATATACTTAAATCTGCACACAAATACATATACATGTATCTATATCTACCTCTATCTACATATCTATCTACTCTATCTAGAGAGGGAAGGAAGAATAGAGATTCAAAAACAGAGAGTTGTGGGTAGGCAGATGAAACAGTTTGAGAGGCAGGAGGAGAATCAAGAAAGTATAGTGTCATAGAAGCCAAGGAAGAAAGGCTATCAAAGAGATGCTCACTATGAAATAAATGCCATTGGAAAGTCATGGGAGGTAAGTAGTGAGAGAAGTCCATGGCTTTGATGAGAAGGGGGTCACTGGTAGACTATGATGGAACCATTTCATCGAAGAAAGACAGAGAGTTAAGGAAAGAGCAGGCACTTGTGTAGGGAATGCAGTGAAAGGAGCCCATATTTTCAGAGGTTTTGGCAGGGCAAGAAAGATTGTGCTGTAACTGAAAGAGGAAGCAGTTAAAAATGAAAAGATCCAAGTATATTTAAAGGGGAAAGAGAAAAGGATTGAGATGAGGAAGTGAAGGATAATCATGGGGCAAGGTCTGAGGGATGGAATCAAGTGATCTGCTTTGGAAAATGGGAAAAGATTCTTTCCCTCTGAGACTGATTACAGAAATAAATATTTATGAACGCCAAGAAACTAAAAGAGTTTGAAACGAAATATGTTTCTCTTTTTGTAGAGGGAAATGTTCACCTACCTGTAAGGCCTCATGAATATTGCCATTGTAGTCTATGATTTCTGTCGCTCCTGGATCTCCCTTTTGCCCGGGAGGACCCTAGGAATACATCAAGAAAAATTAGCTCATTGAAAAGTCTATACCAGTAGCACTCCTGTACCCTCAGAACTGCTCTCCCCACCATTTCTGAGCCCCCTCCACCCCAAAAGCCCCCAAACCACCATATCTTTGTGCTGGTCCTTTCAAGACAAACATTTATGGCCAAATTTTGTTCTTTCATGCAGTTAGGCAACTTCTAGCTTCCTTGAAGTACATACTAGAGACATGAACTTCACCAAAAGTGAAATAGAAATTAAACTTTATAAAGAGTTTCTAATAGTTATTAAAATAAAAATTAAAATGAGATGTCAACATTTGCACTGGATTTATCTCTATTTACCCAAGTCATTCCTTTTTCTTCATTTTCACCTTATAGATTACTTCTAATCTCTTGGCTTTAAGAGAACAAAGCATCTTTCTGCAGCAAAGCAGAAGGTACAGGGCTCCATTTAAAAACAAACAATACTATTTAATTAGACCTGACAAATATTTAATCTGCCTGTGATATACAAAGCACAAATAGGGAATAGAAAGGAGAATGTTGTTTATTAAATCCTTTTATTAGACTCACAGACTTAAAGCTGTAAGGAACCTTAGAAATCCTGGAGTTCAACCTCTTTATTGTACAGATGAAAAAAGTGAGGCCCAGAAAGGTAAGTGATTTCCCCAAGGTCACACAACTAGTACGTATTGATGTTGTATTTGGACCCAGGTTTTTCTGACTCCAAGTCCAGCATTCATCTGTTTCACCAGGCTGCTTTTCTTTTCACTTTTATTTGCTAGTTCTTAGGCTGACACTCTTTAATCCCCATTAGGCGTCTTCCAATTCCCTGATTTCATTTAAGCCCAAGGTTCATGGGTTACAGTCTATTTTTCTTACTGCATTAACAGCCTAATGGACATTACAGACAGATGATCATAGGGTAACTGTTGAGACTGAACAAAGTGAAAAATAGATAGAGAATATTAAGATCTTCCTCTTAGAGCTAGGTTTGCTTATTGTCACTCACACACTCTTTACCCTCTTCCTTTAGGACCATGAAGGAGACAGTAAACCTGTTGGATGGGCCAATAGTGGTGACAGCGATAGTTATAGTGAAGTTATAGTGGGCACTTTCTCTCTCTCTCTCTCTCTCTCTCTCTCTCTCTCTCTCTCTCTCTCTCTCTCTGTCTCTCTCTCTCTCTCTCCCTTCCCATATAAGAATATACATTATATATAATATATGTATATTTACACATATGTATATATATATATATACACATAAGCATAGAGGTAACATTCCCATATGTACACACATATGCATACATTTATAGGGATACACATACACTATGTTTATGCATACATATGTATATGTGTGTATGTCACAACATTACAAATACATGTTTCAAATTCTACCTTGTATATAGACTAATGGTAGCAATTCAAGATGGCAGGCACACTCACCCTTGGTCCCAGAGCTCCAGAGTCACCCTTGTCTCCATGATCACCCTATTATCCAGGGAAAACAAAACAAAAAAAATAAATTTCTCATTCTTGAAAAAGAATGGTCAGTATTTGAAACATAATATTTTGACTTGTAATTGGCATACACAATGTAGTCAGTAATAAGAGAACATCTCACATTGTAGAAGAAATGAACTCACTGGATACTGTAAATCACTTAAATATATAAATGATAATTATATATACATATAATACATATATACACATACCCTTTTATCTATCTATAACATAGCAATCTTTCTATAAACATTTTTAGGATGCAGTGTGCCAATCAGAAGCTTCTCACAGGAATTTTGGCAATATCAATTGTTTGTATTTTTGTTTGTATTTTTTCTTCTTTAAAGACTTCATTCAACATATGTCATTCATCCACCTGAAACTGAGCAGTCCTGGCCTTCAGGATCCTTTGTAATGTCATGATACTTAACAGCAAGGACCACTATGATCATATTGGCAGTTTTGGAGAGCTACTACCTCCTGTCTTCTGTTTTCCCCCATTCTGTTACCCACTTGCAGTTTTGTGAGTAAACAACCTAATGAATAGCAAGTTCCAATGAATACTGAGTAGTTTCTCCATGAAATTTTATTTATTTATTTACAAAAGGTAGTGTTTGTGCTGTAGGGGAAACTTTTCATCTGGTAAAATATTCACCGAAAAAACTGTTATTCACCCTTATTGAAACTGAAATACAGGAGAGGCCTTTAGAAGACAAGTGATATGCATAATTCTTCAATTCCACCAGTAAGAAAAACACCTAGATTTTTTCTTTGTTTAATGAATTCAGTTTGATTTGATAAGAAATGGAAATTTAACCTCACCTAAAGAAAACAGCCTAAAAACAACCCACTAGAAGGAAAAAAGAAACCACCCTGAAAAAAGTTACTGATATGAGACAAAATCCCACTGTGTTAAGATAGCACAATGAGGAGACATAAAGTAATGGCAGTGTGTGAAAGAGTTAGTGTGAGAATAAGGTTCTTCGTAAAAATTGAATTGTCCAAACTATGTTTTTGTACTTGGAGGGAGGGAGGGAGAGAGAGGGAGGTGGAGAAGAAGAAGAAGAAGAAGAAGAAGAAGAAGAAGAAGAAGAAGAAGAAGAAGAAGAAGAAGAAGAAGAAGAAGAAGAAGAAGAAGAAGAAGAGAGAGAGGGAGGAGGAGGAGAAGGAGAAGGAGAAGGAGAAGGAAGGGGAAGGAGAAGAAGAGAAGAAGAAGAAGAAGAAGAAGAAGAAGAAGAAGAAGAAGAAGAAGAAGAAGAAGAAGAAGAAGAAGAAGAGATGGGAGGAAAAGGGGGGGAGAGAAGGGTAGCATAGGTAGAAAGTTCTGAAGTATTGTTACTGACCTTTGACCCTTTGGGACCTCTAGCTCCTGATTCACCTTGTTTTCCCTGTTATAAGGAGGGCATGGTGGTGGAAAAGAGAAAATGGCAGGTGAAGTTAAGAACAGAGAAAGGAATTAGCTGTGACTCGAAATAATGCAGAATGATGAACCTTTTGTGTTAGCTGCCCCAACACTAAGGATAGGTATATATCCAGTTGGGTCTATAATCACAAGCATGAGGAAACCATAATGGTTCCTGGGTCCCATTTCTTCCCACCAACCCAGATATTCCATGATGATTCAGAAGACTATTCTCTCATAAAAACAAAAGGAGGATTTACATGAATAATTCTCATTCGTGTTAATAGTGTTTGTCTGCATAATTTTCCTCTTCTTCAAAGAGCAAATTATTTCCTGTGTCAGTAGGATGGGCAATTAAAATAAAGTGTTACCACATTAGTTGCCAAGAAAGTTTAGTGGAATAAAGATCAAACAGTCAAATGAATCTTTTTACTCTAATATTTTCAAGGTGTTACTCACAATCATATAATACAAATAAGCAGAGACGTTATATTTTCCCAGGAAGTTTTAAACATATCTAGGGGGAAGATTTTGCTATAGCATCTCCCTCCTCCTCTTGTCCCCATACCACTGTACTTGGTTAACCAAGATGAGAGAGTAAACAGAATACATCAAGTTGGAAAAGTGAAATTATAGAATCAATCCCATTTGGAAAAGACCCAGTATGCACACATTTCAAAAACTATTTGGGAGTTTGGTAGTTCCCTTCAACACCTGTTGAGATTTATTTTGATTTCATGGTCTGGAGCAGGTGGTACATGTTTTCAGACCAATGAACATTTTACAGGGCAAAGACAACTGACCTTTGGTCCAGGAGCTCCAGGTTCACCTCGCTCACCTCTCCCAGGAGACCCGGCCTCTCCACGTTCACCCTGTCACAGATCACATCATTCACTTGTGACAAAATGCCAATATTAATCATTATAGAATAATAAGGTTTGGGGTGGGGTAGAGAGGAAATTGAGTAGAGCCCAAGAAAATGATCCTGCTCAAAAAACCCCAAAAAACTCTGATAACTTTGATTCCAATAGTTGTCTATAGAATATGTTTTCTCCAAGGGAACAAATGTATGACATTTTTGGATCCCATCATCTTATTTTCAACTGCCGGTCAGTAAAACAGATTTCTTGTTAAACTAGGGACACTAGGTAGTCAGCCCAGATGACTGATGGGGAAAAAATCCCCACAATCTTATTGATGAAGGATGTGGCAATACGAATCCAATACAATCCATGCACTATTTAAAAATAATAGCTAGCATTTATATAGCACTGTAAATCTTACAAGGTTTTTATATGTATTAGCTTATTTAAACCTCATAAAAACACCATGGGTCACATATCTAGTAAATGAGGCAGGATTTGAACTTGGGCCTTTCTGAATTCCAGTCCTACTTTTTATCCACCTTTTATTCTAGAACAGAAGTTTTTATGGGCTTCGTTCCAACATGATCTTTGTCAACAAACAATCCGGTCTAAATTAGAATCTAATGGGTTTAAACACCCACAGACTTTATCATCATCATCATCATCACTACCATCATTATTTATTATTATTATTATTGAAAAGCATAAGAAAGCCTGAATGAGGGGCAAAATTCAGATAGAAGGGCAGAAGAGGGAACAAGTACATTATGGACAAAGGACTAGAGATGAGATTGAGAATGCAATTTGGGGATAAAATGGAGTTGACCTGGCTGGAGGGTTAGTTTGGGGAAGCAGAAGGGCATATAAAGTCATAGAGGCAGAAGGAAGCTGGACAGTGGAGGGTTCCAAATGCCAGGCTGAGGAATTTGGACTTTAACTTATTGGGAAAGTCATCAGAACTTTATCAGAGCAGTGACAAAGATTCTTTTTCCTTAATCCTGCACATCCAACCAGCTGCCAAATCCCATTAATTCTACTTCTGCAATATCTCCTAAGTCATTCCACCTCTCTCCATTCTCATTGTAACCAATTGAGTTCCGGCCCTTGTAACTTCCTTCCTGCAATTCCACTGCAATAGCTTCCTAACTGTCCTTCTTCTTTCTCACCCCACCCTAATCTCCTATCCCCACCATCATCAGCACTACCCCCCTATCACATGTCTTGATCTCATCACTCCTGTATGTCATGACCTTTAGTGGTTCTCCATTGTCTGCTGGATAAACTCAGCCTGGCATTCAAAATCCTCCATATTTGGGTCCAACCTACTTTATCACATACTATACCCCTTCATATGCCCTGTGTTCCAGCCAAATAAACTGGATTACTCTCCATCCTTCTTCCCATTTTGCCTTCTCCCTTCTTTGTTCTGTTGCCATGCACAAAACCAATGGCTCCCCCTTCCCCATCTCTGCTTACTGAAAGCTATTTTCTCCCTTCCAGACCCAATCCAGGGGCATCTCTTCGATGAAGCTTTCATTCTATTAGCCAGCAATGATCGTTCTATCCTCAGAATTCTCACAGTACTTTGTACCTTCTCTTTGCATTTAACCAGATTCTGGCTTATAATATTGGTGTGCAAACTCTGCTCCAATTTGATTATAGGCTTCTTACAATCAAGCACAATGTTTTATCTTTGTATTCTCAGCACCCAGCACCTTATAGTACCTATTGAAGACATTTAACAAGGTTTACTGATCAAATAGAACACTAGAATTTTGAGTGGGGAGTGACTTTAGTGATCACCTAATAAAATCCTCTCTATATAATAAAGTCAGTATTTTAGGAAGATTGATCTGGTGATGCTGTACTATAGAGAATGGGTGAATGAGGAATTGGAAGGGCCTAGCATAATAACTGGGACAGGTAGGTGGCTCAGTGAATAGAGAGCTGGGCCTAGAATCAGGAAGACCTGAATTCAAATATGGCCACAGACACTCAATAGCTTTGTGACCCTGGACAAGTCATTTAACCTTTGTTTATTTTCATCCACTAGAGAAGGAAATGACACACTACTACAATATCTTTGTCAAAATACCTCATAGATAGTATGGTCCACAGGGTCACAAAGAGTCAGATATGACTGAATGACTAGACAACAACAAGGGCAGTAACTTGACCAAAGCAGGTATTTGATGAACATTTGCCAAACTGAACTTTTGAGCGGTGGGAGGGAGATCTATGTTCAAATCTTGGCTTTGCTATTTACAAATCTAAGTGACTTTAGGCAATATATCTGGCCTTCCACTAATAATGACAAGAAAATGAGTAGCATGTATGTAGTATTTTATACATTTCTCTCATTGTATTCATACAATTACTCTGGGCAGTATCCTATCATTACCCTCGTTATACAAATAGGGAAACTGAGGCAGAGAGAAGGTAAGTGACTTGGCTAGGGTCAAATAACTAGGAAATGTCTGAGGCTAGATTTGAACTCAGGTCTTCTTGACTCCAGGTCCAAGTGCTGTATCCCATAGCCTCTCTTAAAGTAAGGCGGTTAAACCAGGCAGCCTCTTCAGGCTCTAGATTTTTTATACTGACTTGGGTTCAGCTCCTTCCTCTGCCACTTGCTACAATATGCTTGAGAAAGTCACTGCTGCCTTCCTGGGCCTCAGTTTCCTCATCTGCAAATGAAGATGTTGGACTACATGACCCTTGAGGCCTCTTAGAGCTCAAAATCGATGCTATTTTGATTTGTGACCTGGCTGATAGAAATTGTTGCTGTCATTCAGGAAAAGAACTAATGAGGACCATGAATTCTAGTAGTTGGGGAATGAAAAGGGAGGTATGTGAAGAGATTTCTTTCTAAAATCTGCCCAGGTTTAAACGGGTGCCACATGTGCTGGGACACCTAACTACAAAAAGTGCACAAGAACACCCCCAATCTGCACCCACTGGCTGTATTCTAGGTCTCACGTACAGCTAAGTGACATCGCTTCTGTTGAGAAGAGAGAGCTGGTCTGCCCTTCTGCAGGGATGACGGGGTCCTGCACCTGCAGACCCACATATTCAGGTCTGTTATTCCTGGGATGGTCCATGAACATCCAGACCTGACTATCTGAAACTATCATTTATTTTCAGTGAATTTAGCACATGGAAGAAGAGGATGCAGTGGTTTAAAAATGAAAGAGTGCTGTTTGGTCTAATGTTACCTTCTTTGATTTATCTAGGACTTGTATCTGTCACAAACAAAACTAAAATTTCAGATCCCTGTCTTTTAAGTCCATGTGGGTGTTTTTGTTTCCTCCTGAGGAGATGAAAAGGGAACCTCATCCTGACTTAATAAACAGCAAAAGAAAATTTTCATATGGTGGGCATACAGGCTTTTATAAATTCTTTTAGCATACTCTTTGGAGCTGTCTGGTGGGACAAGCCATTGAAGATTTTATACTAGAGCATCTTTCTGCTCTTCAAAGTGTCTCTTTCTGGTACCAGGTGCTTGTGGAATCTGTGAAAGGATTATTTCTAGCCTCTGACTCCAAAGGAGTTGCAATGATGAGGGTGAATTATAATTCTCTGTTGAAGTTAGTGGGCTGCCTGACTCTGCTTAAAAATTCCCCTCCTCCTATCTGACCATTGGACTATAGAGCTATTCAGCAGCTTATATAATGGAGGAAGGGGTGAGGTATATTGTCTCATTTATTCCACTCCCCTGTGATTTTGCCCACCTCCTTCTGCACAGAAGCTAAGGGAATGAGAATCTACTTACCTTTGTTCCAGGTAACCCTGGCAACCCTGGTTCTCCCTGTGGACCAATGAAACCTGGTTCTCCCTTTAAAAAGATGAGCACATCACAGTATTATTTATTTGCCATAAGTAATTAAAACAAAATTGGTTTTCTTTTAATGCAATTCTTCTCAACTACCCTCCTCCGTCACCCACTTATTTCCAACTGAGATCCAGCAACTGAGACAAAATTAATCAGGGAGGGTCTTCCTCTGCACAATTATTTGGAGCAAATCTTCATAGAATTTAGATAAAAAAGGAAGACAAGACAACTGAGAAATTTCTTATTCTCCTTTTCCATTTGTTGTGTGATGCCTATTATTTACTTAGCAAAAATCGAATACATTTGTACTAAGGGTTGGATGAAATATTTCTTTCCCCTTTTCTTTCAGTACTTTTCTATTATGTTTGAATGTATGCATGTAGACATAGACATGGGTATGCACTAGTGATTCTCTCCAGAGGTTCCATTCCCCATTTTCCCCACTGATTTACTATTTTATTTTCCCTCAGTTACATGTAAAAACCACTTTTTACATTCTTTTTAAAAATTTTTGCGTTGCAAATTCTCTCCATCCCTCCCATCTACTCCCTCATCTCATTGAGAAGGCAAGTAACTTTATGTAGGTTATACATGTATAGTCATGCAAAACATATTTCCACATTAGTCATGCTGTGAAACATGACCAAAAAAACCCACCAAGAAAAATAAAGAAAAAATATGCTTTGTTCTGCATTCAGACTCCATCAGTTCTTTCTCTGGAGAAGTCATTCCCTACTGATACCCTTGGCACTGTTTTATTAGAAAAAAGGAGGGGAATAATGCTGTGGAGGGATGACTTCTCAGAAACATTTCTACTTCCTTCTTCTCTCTGCACTTTTACATGTGAACAGGTGAATAAGTGTAGACAGCCTCCTAGGGCACATTTAACAAAATAGTGTTCTGAACTCTAGTATTTCAGAAACACCAATGACAGAGATCCAAATTTCAGGCAAAAAGTGTTCAACCACAAATTTATAATCTACTCTTGTTAGAGTAACCTCTTACTGATTAAAAATGCTCCTCCCCACAAAAGCAAACAAACTATCCTTCAATACTTTCTGACTCAGTGTCTTTTTAAATGACTAGCTAGCACTAAAACAACCAAGTTTTTTTTGAAGGTTGACAATTTATAGGTAAGTCAGACTTCTCATAAGTCTAAAGAAAAATAAATTCTCTGGTTGGTTAGCATACCAGCAAGAGTGCAAAGCAGACAGGAGGACCAGGAAGGGCATAACAGCAAAAGAAAAGGGAAAGGAATAAATGATGCACAAACACACATTTCTTATGCTGGTTAGTGGTCACGTTACTAGGAAGAGAAAGCATTCTATCTTGGGATGCAAAATTGCAGAGCCTGTGTTATTGCTGACCATAAACAGTTTATAGGATCTAAAATTTTAATCCTCACTTAAACAGCAACTGATAGAGATTTCTTCTGAATTCGTGGTAAAAGAAAATGTTTGACAATCCCAGTATTTCAAACAACATTGGCATTGTTTAATCTTACAGTTTTCCATGAGAATGATCATTAGTTCCTTGCCATCATGACACTCTGAGAGTCTACATTTTTTCACCAATTAAAAAAAACAAAAACAAAAACAAAAAAACACTACCAGATTCTCAGAAATGTTTATCTCAACTCTCAACCTAGTCAAAGGAAAAAAAGAAGGTTTAACTTTTGGAAAAATCAATCTGTATTTATTCTTTCCCTCTCAGAGATCTCAGCCAACTTAGACAACATCCTCATAATTTCTTGATGGGAAAGATATGTAGACAAGAATTGTTGTACCCCTTTTACACATAATTACACAACAGTAATTTGCCTGAGGATAGTACTGAAAGAACTAGAAATTAGACCTGTCTTCTGATTCCCATCTTTGGTTTGATCCAAAGACTACAGAGCTATCCTTGAGTGCATGAATCACTCCCTTTCATCTTGAAAAGTTCTTGGGAGCTATTGGTAGACCAGAGATGGTCAAATTGCTCTTTTCCTTTTCTAAGGAGGAGATGAATCAATGTCCCTACAATGCCTGGGACATGCGGCTGCAAAACTCAGATTGTTTTACCTTCCTACTATTATCACCTCCACTGCATTCACCTAAATGCTTGGGGTTGGTGCTGTGAGCACTCAACTGGACCCTCCCTGGAGCCCAATGTTATACAAGATGACTCTCTGGGCTTGTACCAGTGACCTGGCACTACATTTTGGAGTCAACACAATACATGGCAGGAACAATCTACTAAGGTGAGGTTGTAAGATTATAGATTTAGAACTGGAAGAGTGTTCAAAAGCCATATTGTCCAATACCCTCATTTAACAGATGAGGAAACTGATACCTAGAGATGGGAAAGAGTCTTAGGCTCATAGATGCAAAGTTCTGAGGGACCTCAGAAGCCATTTAGCATAACACTTTCATTTTACAAATGAGAAAACTGAAGTCCAGAGGTGGAAAGTGGCTTGCCTAAAATCACATAGGTAGTGAGTGACAGAGGCAAGATTTGTGCCTAGGTTCCCTTACTCTAAATCCGGTGCTCTTTCCACAGCACCATGCTGCTGTTTCAGGAGGAAGGAAACTCACATTTATCAAATGCACACTGTGTGCCAGGAACTTTCCACATATTATCTCATTTGATCTTCCCAACAACCCTGGGATGTAGGTGCTGTTATTATCATCATTTTTCAGTTGAGGAAACTGGGGCAGGCAAAGGTTGAGAGGTTTCCCATGGGCCACACAGTTAGGTAGTGTGTATGGCCAGATTTGAACTAAGGTCCCTTGACTCCAGGACCAGAGATCTATCCATGGGTCTATCTAGCTGCCAGTAAGCCATACCTCTCCTTGAACACCATTCCCCACCCCTCAAATGTTGAGATCTGTCACACAGAATGGAAAGAAAGTAAAATACTAAAGGAGATCCTGAAGAAATAAAAAAAAATCAGATCCAGTTTTGTAGTTAAGACTATCAGAGCATAGAGCCCAGTTCTTAGCTCTTTTCTGTCTGCTGGCTCAAGGATGCTTTCAATATGTTGCCATCACAGCTAAGCTAAGACCTATGGGAGGATTGAAAGTACATTCGATGTTTCCTGCAACTCCTGGGAGATAGACCATGATGACCCAAGACTGTATAATCACCCTGACAGTCAGGAAAGAAATAGCAGATGGAAGTAGGAGGGGCATCATATTGTAGCCACATTTGGGGGAGGCTGGAAGAGAAACAGAATGGTTCAGAAAAAACAGAGACAGTGATTCCAAGACAATGTACTTTGATGGACTCTTCTTGGGAGGGAAGCAGATTCCTCCCAGACAAAGTCACCTGGGATTTTCAGGTCTATGAATGAACCAAGTTATTATGCCTATGTAAGAAATACAAACAAATAATCACTTGGAAAAAGAAATCAATTGGAATTATCAAGCAACTGCTTTACAGTGGAAAGGGGAAATAAGCCCAAGCTTTCTGCAAAACAGTTAAAATGGGAAAACCTGGACTTCTAGGCAGAAATGGGGGAAGAAAGAAGGTCTTTGGCAGACAGTTATAGAAATATAAAATAGAAATATATGTGATTAGAAATAGTGACATCAACTAAGAACATTGTCCAGAGATAAGAATAGTACAAATCATTTCTGAATTTGTCCAATCTATAGCCTTCCTCTTATAATCCCTTCATGTAAATCAAGTTGTTGATTTTTTTCTCCTCTTTTTTCCTATCTGTACTCTCTTCAGTGGCAGACAACAATTGTGCTTTGGTTTTGTGTTACTGTACCCAGCACCCAGATAGCAAAGTCAATTGGGAGTCCAGCCAGATTAGGTCTGCCAACGATGTGTGAAGAGGAATAAAAATAAACAGTAGGATGAAAACTAACAGACTGATCTCAATCAGTTATGCATGGCTAGGGCCACCATGATTTGGATGGGGGAGAGAAGACAAACCTTAACTGATCAGCTGGAGGTCACAATGGGATGGGGGCCAAAAGAATAGCAAAGTTGATTTTTTCTTTAATATATAACAAAGAAGGTTAAATTTAGAACAATGTTACCTATGAATGAACTTTAATATGAAGTCACTGAATGACTGGTATTAATATTTTGGCCAAAATGAACTTCAGTGAAAACTAATTTTAAGTGTTATATTCGTTATTATTATTATTATTATTATTATTATTATTATTTTAGTATTTTCAGTTGTGTCTGACTCTTTGTGACCCAACCTGGTGTTTTCTTGGCAAAGATACTGGAGGGGTCTATCATTTCCTTCTCCAGCTTATTTTACAGATGAGGAAACTGAGTGAAGTGACTTGTTCAGGGTCACACAACCAGTAAGTATCTGAGGTTGGATTTGAACTCAGGAAGATGAATCTTCCTAATTCTAGGCTTAGGGCTCAATCCACTGCACCACCTAGCTCATATTCATTATTAAAAGTATATCTATTCATGATGAGACAACTGAATTTTAAAATATGAATAGTAAAAATTTGAATGGGAAGGTTATGATCACTGCTTTATGGAACAGCATAGGATGATATTCTTGCTTTCTAAAAATAAAGTTAAATCACGTGTCGATAGACACAAAAACAGTGGTCCTTGAAATGTGTTCTCAATATAGGCTAATACCCAGGATCCCTATATCTTAAACCATCAATGTACCAATGTACAAGTGTCAATGCATCAATGATTTTTAAGGACAAAAAAACAAAAGACAAACATCAACAACATTGCCTACATCTCCAGATGGCCACAGCTATATTTTTGCCCCATTTTCATATATATTTGAACAGAATCTAAGCAGTACAAAAGTATACTTTTAAATGGCTTTCTGAGTGGCAAGAAATTGAATGTAAGGACATCTGAACCTAAAACTTCCAAGAATGAGAGATCAGATGCAGTAGGATGTCTTGGGTATGAAAGGAGTCAAGTCAAACAGTGTTATTTTATAGAATATACAGATCAATAGATACAAATACACACACATATATATATATCCTTCATAATTCATTTGCTAAAAATCTGACTTGGTAGAACTAAAATGACTAATTTAGAAAGATCACCGGATTGGGAATCCTCTGTTCTAGACACAGCTCGAGGTACAAACTAGCTCCATGACTGTTCCTCCCTGAGTTTGGGTTTCCTTCTCTTTAGGTTGAAGGGGTAGAGGATTTCTTAAGTCCATTCCAATTTGAAAATTCCATATTTCAAGATCCCCAAACAAAGCTTTAATGAACAACACTATTTTTAAATGCCCCAAGAGCTAGTACTGATTTCTGTAATTCTGAGACCAAGGTTCTTCTCTGAGAAGAAATCCATAATGGTTATGGTTTGGCTCCTAGACGTAGGGTCACCTTGCATTAACATCTCTAAAAGTCAGTTTTATTACATTTTCGAAAAAAACTACATCTGTGGTTTCATTGCTACAGGGAGGTCTTTGTGGGGGATCTCCTCTACAATTTAGTGTTTTAAAAGAGTTGCCTGGTATTGCTGAAAAAAGATCTGCCCAGGGTCCTAGAGACAAAGTGTGTCAGAGGCAAGACTTGAACCAAGGTTGCCTGTCTCTGAGGCTACCTCCCTATCCTCTCTACCAGGCTGTCTTGAGACTCTACTTCTGATTGGTGTCTGCTGGACTTAGTAAACTTGTTTGGCAGATATTTAAAGGCACTAAACTAAAACTTCCCTAAATTTTGGAACTTGGGTCTTTTGGGTTGTTTATAGTCAAGTCAGCACAATTTAACATATTAAAGATGAAGAGGTCTGTTGGGTTTCAAGAAGCTTAGAACACTCACTAGGTCATTGATTTTAAAGATAGAACTAGCTAGCAATTAAATAATAACTCCAAGAATTCACCTGCTGTTAGAAATCCCTGCCGGTGCTCAAATGAAAAAAGCATTTAAGCATAATCTTTCAACAGTCAACCAGGAATCCTAAACAGTTCTTGGCTATTTCAAAGTCTCACCTCCAGGCACAGGGCACGTTCCCCTCTTACACAGTGAGAAGATTCATCCCCTTATCACTTCCTAAACTGCCCTAAGTCTTAGCAGTGTGACCGAAGCAAGTTTCAATGGAGTGGAAGAGAGAAGATTCGTTTTGAGCCCCATCACTGATGCCAGGGATGCTTGGAGAGCCACCCAGTGGCAGGCTAAACTGGAGCTCTAAGGGGACGGAAGGAATGAGATGGAAACACGATGAAAGCCCACCTTCCAACAGCACAGCTTAGCTAGAATATACTGAGAACAAGGGCAGCAGGTGGACCCACCTCTCTGCCAATCATTGGTGGGCTATAGGCAGCCCAGGAGATGAAGGGGGAGAGCTTCAAATAGTCACAGGTTCTGGGGAGAAGAGTCTATTGCTGCAAACCAAAGGACTCTTCACATGAACACCTTGTGGGAAATACTAGGCATCACAGGGAGATCTCTGCAACCACTCTCACATGTGGATAGCAATGCCATCTTCAAATATGAAGGACAGATATATCTATATTCATCAAGATAGAGATATACACATACACACATACATTTCACACACATACATAGTTCTGTCTCTCTTTCTCTCCTTCACTCCCTTCTCCCCTCTCCCTTTCTCACCTTCTGCAAGAAACCTTCCACCATCCTCCCAAAACTTTGTGCCTTATCCCTAAGACTGCACCCAATTTTTCTTTTTATGGCTTTTCTGTACATAGTTTTTTTTTAAATGTTGTCTTCCCCATAAGATTGTGAGTTCCTTGAGAGCAGGGATTGTTTTTTGCTTTTCTTTGTATCTCCAACATTTAACACAGGGCCTGACCCACAAAAGGTGTTTGATAAATACTAGCTGACTGTCTAATATGACTTAGTCTCCCAATCTCACCCAAAATCGAAATGCAGGGGCCACTCATGTACCCAATCCCACTATGATCAGCAGAAGAGCTTTGCCTACTTCATTTTCAACCAGGGCTGATTCTCCCACTCCCTACCTTCAGGTAACCCGGTGGCTTCTGTGCTCTCAAGGGCTCCCCATCCTGATGAGAGATGCTTTGCCTACCCCATCGTAATCCTGTTTAAAAAGATCTGTCAGCCTCAGCCCCCTTAGTAGCTGGGATTACAAAGATGTACTACTATCCCTGGCAACATAGTTATTTTTCAAAAAGAATTACTACCTTTTCAAAGAATCACCCTGGCTTTGTGTCATCCAAAAAAATCCAAACCCTAAACCAACCTCACATATTCTGGAGTGTCAAAAATCACTAGATTAAAAGCTGTACCCTTACTAGACACTTCTTTGTAGCATGATCATTTCAAAATAAATAGTTCTTTTCTTGCCCTACATCTCAGCACAGATCCAAGCTTTATTTATCTTTTATGACCTTAAAAGTCACTACCCCATGGAAGGGTGAGGAAGGCAAACTTCAAGAGGAAATAGCTCAGCAGAGAAGCTGAAGGCTGTGCTCCCAGCTCAGTTGGAGAATAGGGAAGAAGGATCCCTAAGGAGTAGCTTTCTTTTGACCTCCTTGTCAACTGCTATCTCTACCTGAAGAGCATCCTAAGAAGTCATTTCAAATCTCAAGGGTTTTTAGCTGAGGGATATGGGTCAAACAGATGATTAAAGAGCTGGGAACTGATTCAGGGAATGTGTCCTTCCTATTACCTTTAAGAAACTAAGAATGACTGCTAGAGGTTTGCTGAAGGTCTGGGAATCTATAATAAGGCACTGACTAATTTTCTCCGTACACAACCAAAAACAGCAAGAGGCTATTAATTGCAATTAACCTTGAGGTAATCTCCCAGCTGACCTTGAAGTGACAGTACTATAGTTCTTTCCTTTTCATTTTGCTATATTTACTTGCTAAAGGTATCTCCTTTACAGGAGATAGCACAAGTCAGGATTATCTTGAACCATTTCCTCCTTGTTTATGTAATCAGGGAGTTCTTAACCTGGGGTTAGTAAATTTTTTTCTAATATTTTGATAACTATTTCAATGTAATTGGTTTCCTTTGTATGGTTGTGTATTTTATTCATGCATTGAAAAACTTTACTCTGAGAAGGGGTCCAAGGGCTTCACTAAACTTCCAAAGAGGTCCAGGACACATAAAAGGGTAAAGAACCTCCTCATGATCATTAGCAAAATTAAAGTAATAGAAATAAATGCCTCTGGTTAATGGAAGCAGCTACCAAGTGCTTTGGGGATTCATGAGCCCAGTTACACGCAGAAGCAGCCTGCCAGGTGTTCTCATCAAAAACTTTTAAAGCTGACCACCTGCAAAAGTGAACTGGAAATATCGTCCTAAATGAGCAGATCTCACATTCAGAGAAATCTCTGACTTTGCATTTATGACCATTGGTTTTATTTTACGAGTCATTCAAAGTGAAAGGCCTTCAATGTATAACTTTTTTAACCTGCCTAAAGGAACTTCTAACATAGCAGCCATAATCAAAGGTTGCGTTGTCCAAAATCTTTACTACTTCCAAGCAGATCCAATTTTCGTTTTCAAAAAACAATAGTACAGAAAGATTGGAGGGGGAGGGGGAAGAAGTGCTGATTTGCCAGGGTGCTAAAAGCATCAGCAATAATTCTGATTAATGTGATGTGGCACTGATTGCAGGAACCGTGGAATATCCTTCTTCCTTACAGACTAATTAGAATTCAAGTCAGCACAATACCTGCTTTGGAGGATTATAGTGAAAACATTTGTTGTAATAAGAACCGCTAGGCAGCCTGTTTGGGGGTAATGATTGATTTGTAAAATTATTGAAGGGGGAGAAGGTGCAGCAGAGAATGAGAGAGTCAAGTTTGTCCAAAAAATGCTTATTTCCCTTATGGATCAAGTTTGACTATACATTATAACATCTTTTTTTGTGTGGCAATGTTAAAAATGAGCTGCATAGTACAGGCTTATTTAAACCCTAGAAAATATGGCTTTCTGTTATTTTCTTCATGGGATTACATCATGAAAGTACTTTTAGTTTATTTATTGGAGGTTTTCATCGGGGCTGGTGAAATTTCTCATTTCTGGTTGCATGAATTTCCTAATTGGACTCTCAAATTACTCAATTGCTTATATTGACTTTGTCCATGGCAAGCAGGCTAATGATGGATAACAGAAACACAATGCTAGCCTTTTAACGAGCAGTGTTTTCTTTTTAGGAAGTTATTTCACATCCTGTTTCTTTTTTTGAAAATCTAACTCTTTTCTGGTTTTCTGATGAGAAAGAAATAGCAGTGTAAGTTGATTTAGTAAATAACATTTTTAACAAGTGATGGAGAATCATACTTGTTCCCAAAGAATGGCAGAGTCAGTGTCTTAGCTGCCTGGAAAAGGAATTCTCTCCCTTTCGATTCAGTGTCAGGGATGATTTCATAGCAAAAAGCCCAGAATCAGAAGCATCTCACGCTTGTTCCACTCCCTATAGGGTTGATCTAGATGTGGAATTTCTATTAATCCAAAGGCTAAAGCCTTTTTTTCTTTTTGAAAATATAAAAGAGAACATTTTAAGAAAAGTTAAGAAAAGAAGCAATAATTTCTTTAGTATTTAAATGATTTTCTTTTAAAAGTTTCATCTTATCTTCAATTTATTTGCATCTCTAAGTGCTTAGTACAGTGCATGGCACAAAGTAATCAATTAATTTCTTCAATCTCTTCCTTCCGTCATCTCCAGGAAAATAATGTGCCTTCTCCATTTATCTTTCTTCATATTTTAAAGTAAGCTGGCCATGTATGTTTAGTTATTGATTTTTATTTATTTTATTCTGAACTTAAGAAATAAAGCAAGCATTTCCATCACATATTAGAATAGAAAAAAAGATAATTGCACATGAAACTGTGAGTCTATTATGTATAACTTTCTATTCATTTTAATATATAACAAAGTTATCATGTAACTTTTTTTTCTTTTCTTCCCTCCCTCCGCCATCCTAGAGATGGCTACTATTAGACACAAATATGCATGCATGCATGTATGTGTGTATGCATGTATAATAACATGTGTGTGTGTTTGTGTGTAAAACCATTCTATACACACTTCTATTCATCAGTTCTTTCTCTGGATGTAGACACTGTCTTCCTTCATAGGTCCCTCATGGTTGATTTGAGTATTTATTATAGTCAAAATGACTCAATTGCTCAAAGTCATTTTTTAAAACAATATTGCTGTTACTGTATACAATATTCTCTTGGTTCTGCTCATTTTGCCCTTCATTATTTCATTATAAGTCTGACTGTGTATGTTTAAAGAAATCCACATCAGTGGGTATGCATAGTTTATGCAGCATAGTGTTTGGTGACAATAAAAATTTTCACGAGCTTAGGTCATGCCAGGGCCACTGCTTTCCCTGTCAAGGAGGGGGAAAGAATTGTCATACAACTCAATCAGACTCCTTAGCCTTTCACCACCACTGCTGATGCCCAGAACATCATGTTCCCTGATCTTTTTCCTGGGCACGTACATGACCTTAAGTAATAGGATGAAGGAAGGAGGGAGAGGCAATGGGGAGTTATTGTGATTCTGCAAGTAGGAAGCTGAGTTCCCTACTCTAAAGACATGCTGTTGAATTCACCCATCTGCCCAAGGCATAGGTCCCTCAACTCAAGTTGAAAATCACAGTTGATAACTCAGAAGTTATCTGAGATAACTGGGAAGTTAAGCACAAATGATCAAAAATAGAGGGGGAGCAAGAATTCATCTACCCACATTCTGAGACAGAAGAAGAGGAACGTATATGGAAAAGGGGAGGACTATGTCTGCCTTTTCCAAGTGAGCATGGAGATAAAAGAAAATAATACTTATTGCATCTCAGACTCATAGCACTTTAAGGTTTGCAAAAATACTTTCTTCACAGAAATTAACTGAAGAAGGTATTGCATGTATTATTCTCCCCAACATACAGATGAAACAACCAAAGCAAAGTCAAAGGACTTGGCCAATATCTGATAAGAGTTGGAGCCAGGTCTAAATCTGTTTCATTTTTGTCTTCATGTTTCCAGTTCCTAACACACAGAAGGAACTTAAAAAATGCTTTTTGCTTCTTCTTAATTCTAAACTCTGAACTCTTTCTGCAATGTGGAAAGATAAAGGCATTTTTCCCATTGGAAAGCTAGCAGTGACCAACTTTATCCAGTCAGCAACTGAGTTAAATCATTATTTTGAAAGAATATGAAGGCTAAATTAATGCCTGGAAATTCAGTGACAGCACTGAGCATCTCAACACCTAGTTTAACCTTGGAATATCCTGACACTCAACAGACCATGAATGCATGAAATAGGAATTCCAAATGACTTCCACATAGCAAGGAGGACTTTTCAATGCATGAGCGGAAAGATGAAGAGTAGTCTAACTGTAACATTCTCAGTGCTAATGAGCATTCTGCATGCCTAAGGTTTCTGCACTTTTTGCTCTTAGTGGTTCCATAGGATGATACATGAATGAGTCAGCCTTCTGTGTTAGGTGCTTTACTCATTTCCTGACTGCTAGGCTGGAATGGCATCAGATACTCATTAAGTTTCCAATCATTCCAAAGCAGCAACAGGTGGTAAAACAAATCTTCTGTGGCTGATTTCCTCAATGTCCTGGAAACATGGAAGGTATTTGTGCTCTCTCTATAGCAGCAGATGATGAAGGGGGGAGGGAGGAAGGAAGGTTGAATAGCAACAGGAAGTATTTCCAAAGCATAAACAAAAACTCAGATGGTGAAGCAAATCTTTTGGCTACCATGCATTCTACATTTTTTGACATGGTGGTTTCATCTTATAGGTCCCTGCTCATGCAAAACTTGAAATCTCAGCCATCTCACTGACTTCTTGGCAGATCCTCAAATAAATATGTTGTCCCATTGATGTGAGTAATCTTTCAATTATGAGAGAGCTCAACCCATCCACACAGCCTTCTTAATCTATAGGAGACTTGTCCATCCCTTTCTTAAATCCTCCAAAGAAAATCTACCCATCATGCCACAGGTCTTCCTCTGTATTTTTTGCTTTGTTGCAGTATTTCATAATGAGCCCTTCCAATATTTGGGCAAAAACATGGCAATCTGAAGGGACATCCTAAGTGAAGCCATATAGACAATGCTGTCAACTTGCTGCCTCTTAGGCAAAAGCTAAATGATTTGCCCAATGTCACACAGCTAGTAAGTGTCTGAGACCAGATTTGGATTCAAGTCTTCCTGATTCTAGGCCCAACACTGTATCCATTAAACCATTTAACTGTCATAAAAGTTGCAGGCTACCAACTGACATTTACAAATGTTCAAATCTATTAACTTCTTCAAGTTAGTATCTAACTTCTATCTCTAATTATCTCTTAAATGACTTCCAAACCTACTATACCCTGAACTAGAGAGAAAAGGCAAGATGTTTAGAGGAAAACATTGGCCCAAAGGACAATATAGTCATACTAATTATACTAATCTCCAAGTACTCAGTGTGGAAGCTTCTCTAGATAATGCTAAGTAGCAATTTATGTCAAGTGCCAGGATCTGTCCACACCTATAGCCCCAGGTTACCACTAGCAAAAGAAAGTGCTTATTTTAATTGAACTACCTCCACAAAGCAAACCAGGAAATTTCCCAAGGGGTCTGGGCACAAGACCATTTTTTTTTCCTAGAGGTGGCAAGCTATTGACTTTTCCTCTCTCCAGTCTGAGAAAGCATAAAAACTGTGAGTTACTCCACAGGCCACACTGGGCTACCAATGTTCAAATGCCCACAGGATTAGCTTGAACCTAGAGCATACAAAATTATTAAAATAAAAACCTAACATTAAATCATTACAATAAAAAATAGGGATTAGTAACTAATATCATTATATAGAAAAGAACAGGATAAATGTATTTTTCTTAAATTCTATGCAGAAAACAAATAAAACACTTTGTGAATAAATACATCTACCTAAATGCCAGCTTTGTTGAGCCCTTATTCTAGCTCAAATCTGCTAAGATGTTTGGAATGGAATCAAAATCTAAAGTCAAAGTAAGACCCTAGAGTACAGAGTCTAGACCTTAAACAAGTTATGACTTCAAATAAGAGTAGCATTTACATTTTCCTTCAGTGATAACAGTGGGTTAGGTTGTATATGAAGTCCAAATGGTACAAACTTCAGCAGGACTTGTATTTGATTTTCTACTTTTAAAAGACTAATCAATTAAAAACATTTAAGAAGTAATCAGAAAGACAGCACCACCTTGTTGTTGTTGTTAGTCTGTGTTTTCCCTGAGTTTTGTTTTGCTTTCTGTCCTCCGTTTTGGGACTTTCTCCATTTTCAAGCCCTATTACACCAACACTGCAGATTGAGTATTTACCTTTATCCCCGGAAGTCCAGGCAGCCCAGGCAGCCCTGGTTCACCCTACATAGGAAAATTACATAACATTATAGAACAGTCTTCACTGAGGCACAAATTGATGGAGAGAGAAATGGCAAATGTGGGTGGAAGCATTGTAGACACCCTTTCTGCATACATACACACAGAAATACTGTCTAACTCCAAGAAGGATGGTGAGATTGTGTGGTTCAGTCAACTCTTGATTCAGGGGTTGGTTAATCAGTCTGTAGATTCCATGAGCTCTTTCCTACCACAGAGGTTTACTTACACAACTTTGAATTATTTCACTTATCATTAACAGTCTCCCCAAAAGGTGCACAGGGAAAGAGCTAACTCAAGCCAATACCTTTTGCTACTCCCAGACAGTGCAGAAAGAGAGACTGAAGCTCCTGGTTAAAGTGAAGCTTTAGGGTTCAACATATATTTCAAATATCCATGAGAGCCCAATAGCTTCTTACCAACATGCCATCAAGAGTTGGCTGTGTGAACAGATGCTAACATCAAAACAATGCATATCAAAAGTCTTGCTAGCTTTTAAGTAGACTAAGGCTTCTTTTAAATTCTTGGATGATGAGGAGATAAGTGAGTAGTTAAAATTATACTTAACACCACTATATCTTTGTGACAATTGTTCAAGTCTCAGAAACCCTACTTGGTTTCTTGGTGGGCACTGTTCAGCTGTTCAGTGAAGGCAGGTTTGAGATTAAGTGGTGCACTTTGGGTGAGTGTGTTGGAGTCACACTAAACCTTCTCATTTTCATAGAATTGTCTGCATTATTTTAAGCAGTAAGTGTGGTAACAAGATGTACTGAGACTACATTGCTCAGAAAATCCCTTGCATTCCACTAAATAAATCATCAAACAGAGTGAAAATGGAGGCAAAAAAGTATATACATTGCAGTTAGAACAATTATATGAATGTTATCTGATTTAGACAAATTACTATCACCATGGTAACCTAGTGCAGCTAACCCCATTCCCTCTCACAGATATAGATAGAGTCCAGAAAAGAGTGAGAGGAGAAGGAGGAAGAGAGGACCAGGCACAGTTGGAGCAACTCATTCCATGTGTAAATTTGTTGAAAAATTCCAGGACATTTCAATTAGAATACCTATTCCTTGTAAGTTCTACAAATATATAATTTGCTAAAAAATGATCTGGAAAATAATACTTTCTGAAATGATTTACTGAAGGATGAATATAAAGGGAGAAAACATACTGCTTTTCTCCTGATTTCATTCAAAATTCTTTTCAAAATGCAAAAGAAAAATCATTGTGACTGAAAGCTTTAAAAGACAAGTATTTTATTTTATATTTTTAGTGTATAATTTAAAAAAATTTAAGTTTAAAATGGGTTCAAGACATGTTTCCCAACAGTTCTGCTTCATTGTTGATAATGCTTCTGGTCAAATCACATTTCACAGGATAGATTGAACTTCACAGTCATGACAAAATACTTCTCCTTTTTTGTCTCTCAAAGAAGCAAAATCCTTCTAGCAGAACTTATTCTTTCCACATGAGGTTGTAGTCTTATTAAGTTCTTTTTTCCTGAACTGAAGACTATATTATTTCTTCTAAAGTGTATATTTTCTTTGAAACCATACTAAACAGAAATCTAGAAAATATAACTAATAAAAGTAAGTAGAACTTGTGTGTGTGTGTGTGTGTGTGTGTGTGTGTGTGTGTGTATAGATATGTGTTTGTATACAATGCAAAGAGAATGCAGATGTAGAATAATGGAGTTTAATTCACAAAAATGTACCTGAAGAGACTTTAGGATAGTAACATTGTTTTTTTCTCCCCAAAATAAAAGGTGTCTCTGTGATTTATTAGAGAATATTATTGCAAGGAAAATCAATGTGAATATGCAGACAACTTTGGATTTCTAGGGAGAATGGGGTTGTCCAGAACATTTTGGAATATAATAGACAATAATACAGTGCAATATAGTGGAATGGAATGGAATAGTGTTAGAATGGAGATTTTTGTACAGTTTTTATACAGTTAACCATTCCATTCATATACAGAGAGCTATGTATATGCATTTCTCTAAGTTTATGTTTATTTTGCAGCCATTGATTATGCTAACTGACCATCTGTGGTCTTCATAGCAAGGCTTTTATTAATTTGTTTTTCATCTGATTTATTTTTTTGGTTGATTCAGATATAATTTCCCTCACTGTAGACTTTGCCCTTCATATGTCTGAAGATCTATTTGGTACCCTCTGTGTTCCTCTTTCTCTTCTATAACACAATCAAGGCTGTCTCCATTGGTGCGGATAGTTCGATCAAAGCTATTTCTTCTCTTAGCAGAAAGGAACTTTCCTTTTTTCATATTTACCCTCTCCTGTGCTCAGGAATTCTTTTGGGTCATGGCTGAAAGGCAACCCTAATAGCTAGGGTACATGTGGAGAGCTAATGGGGTCCTTTTGCAGCAGAAGAATAAAATTTGAATGACTGTAAGAAAAACAGGGCCTGATTCCAGGAAACCCTGTCCAGTTTCCCCCAGCAGGGTTCTCTCCTCCCACTCCAGGTACCTGCTGCCACCAGCCATCAACCCTAAAAACTACTGGTCCCAGTTGTTCAACTTTTTCTCCTGCTTAAAAAATGGTACTATTTCCCTTGAATGAACAATACTTGACAAATTTTCCTTTCCCTGTTTTAGATTTAAAATACTTATGGAAAAGTAGGGAGCAGTATTCTGAAAGTGAACACAAACACACACTCAACACAGATGGACATACACATTAGAGTTTCATACTCTAATGTAAAGCATATACAGAGAAATTTTACATGGACCTAAAATCAACTTCTTTAAAATCTTATGCTATATTTCAGATACAAAAGTTCTTCACTCATCGTGGTGAAATTAAACATTCAGAAAGTCTAATCTGCAACTTTGTTGGTGCACTATTATGTTTTTATAAGGTTGGTCCTAAGGCAGGAATTATCATTTGCCCGCTGCCAGCTACAACTGCAGCATGGGCAACCATTGTATTGTAGAGGAAAAAAAAAGTAATTGTGGAGAAGTGGAATTGAGCTTACAGAAACTCCAAATAAGGGAGAAAAAATGGCATTTATTACCACAGACATTCTACTTCTCATCTAGTATTTGGACTTATAAACTCTTCAAAACCTAAATATTCTCTCAATCAAATAAGCAATTCTCAATGACGTTTAGTGGGTAGTGGCTACACTGATATCAACCCATTCTGTCTTGCCTACATATTTGTGAAAAAACTGGGGGAGGAGGGACTGCTACCTTCTAAGAATGTATTTATTTAACTCCAAGGTCAACATTAAATGAATTCAATCCTCTTAAAACATTTCTTTAGAATCCAAGGAAATCTAAAGAAGTTATCTATGAGCCTTCCAGAAACAGGTTTAGACTGTAAAACCAAGTGATCTTGGTAATGCTAGATGAAAGCCAATTCCAAGTGAAAATCTTACATTGAAACCAACAGAAACTATAGAAGTGTTTCTGTATCTAAAATGGTGTGGTTTTAGACACACCTGCTATCCAAATCACATTTTAGATTAAGTAATTTAATTATGAATCTACATATGTAAAATTATCTCTATCACAGGTAAAATCAATTTGTGTATTTCACACTCTATTGATCTGTGGCCCCAAGTCCACAGAACTCAATTCAAAAGTTTGCCATTTTCTCTTCAATGGAAGAAATCAGAGGACTCTTAGGCTAATACTTGAAATGTTCTTAAGACACGGAAGGGAAAGTTTGAACTTCCACTGATTACAGTGGAACTGACTGGGTTAGTCCTTTTTACTAAGAGCATTAGATTGCCTTCGAAATTAGAGTCCCAAATGAAAAGGCCTTTTGAAAAATTACTTGAATCCTTAAGTATTTAAAACAAAAGACTGACCCTCTCAGTGTCTACATGAGTGTGAGAACAACATTTCATTATGTCCCCAGGTTCCAGATGAATACAATAAGATGCATTCTCTCATTTCAATTTCACTAATGAAGTAAATTCCATCATATGCCACCAGACAAAGACAAAGCCATAATTTTATACAAGATCTAATCTAATGTGGAATTCACATTTACTGGCTAGTGACAATACATCTGTTATTCCAAATCTGATTGCACTGGGCATTGAAATCCAGATGTTCACATGATAAATGACTGCCAGTTGTTTCCTGCACATTAAACTCAAATGAGCAGATAAATCTAAACATACTTAACATAGTCTTTAATTTATTGCCCAAGCGAGGTATAAATGATAAACAAATGCAATGTTTCTGTAGATTAACTGGTTAAAATAGTTTTGATTAGTGTCTTTAATTGAAACTCAGGTTTATTAACAGAATCAGTTTGCATATCATAAAATTGTATACACAGGGTGTTACAAATAATTTATGCTTAATACCATCAACAAGAGAGCATCTATGATGAAAAAAAGTGTAATTTTTTAAAGAGCTGCTGTTTTATTGAGGTTACTTTGTCAACATGCATCTCCTCTGAATAAATGAAGACAAGATAGCAAATATGGTTAAACATGCAAGATTAAATAGTTAGCATTCCACCCTAACTGGTCTTTGTTAGCCTCAGACAGCTGAGTATATGCAGACCTTTGGTTCAGAAAATGGTTCCTTACCACAAAGGAATTTATTTTATCCTCACCTTTGGCCTTAGTCAACGTCATGGTAGTTAAAACACAAAAGCACCAACAAAAACTCTGAATGCAATTTATTAAAAATGTACTGCTTACGTCCAGAAATATTTAATTGTAGTCAGTGATCAGTAGAGATGAAATGTATGAAGATGAAATAAAAAACCTAATAGAGAGAGAGTGAGAGAGAGAGAGAGGGAGAGAGATCTTTGAAATATTACCTTTTGCCCTGGACGGCCAGATTCTCCAGGTTCTCCCTGACAAAAGAAAAAGGACAATTCAATTCAAGGAGCAATTATTTAGCACTATGTGTCAGGTACTACTTCTGCTAGGTGCTGGATGACAGGATTATAGTAACAGTCTTGCCAATTATTTTTTGAAAACACCTCGACTACAACCATGTTCTGCTTTGTCCGGAATACTCGGGATTGAGCCCACATTCAAGTCAATCCAACGTACATTTTTTAAACAGCCACCAAGTTTGAGGGACTCAATACGCAGAGCTGGACATAACTTCTGTCACTTGTCTGTATTTTATCTTAATATCAGTACCTCATTAGACAATTCATCCACAAAACCAGGAATCTTTGAAAACCAAAGAGAATGGGGTGGGCATATTAATAAGCAGTATTTACCATCAAGGTCAACTGTCAGGTTTTCATCTGACACTCTTTTCCTTCCTTTGGGCACTGAGAATATGAACCAGTACTTGTTTTCATAACTAAAATAATCAGAAAAGTAGTTGTTCAGTTAGTTTTTCTGTCATCTCTAGCTCTTCTGGGGAAAGGAAGGGAGGTTTGGGCAGAGATACTTGAATGTTTTGCTGCTTCCTTCTCAAGCTCATTTTACAGATGAGGAAACTAAGTAATGAAGTGACTCGCCCAGAGTCACACAGCAAATAAGTGCCTGAAGCCAGAATTGACTTCTGGTCTTCCTAAATCCAGGCCCACTGCACTATGTAGCTCCCATCAGAAAAAAATATATTATGCTTAATGGTTACAGTTGGTGAAAGGGAAGAAATAAACATCAAAATGAAGACTGTAACTCTCTGGGGGATAGCCTATGTTCAGAACACATATAATTACCTTAATTCCTGCAGCAGAAGATCCAGGGTCACCCTGATTGAAAACCCACAAGAAAATATTCCATATGTAATAATGATAGTGGTATGAGGATACAGCATCAATACATATAAAATCAAGGTTACTATGGAATGTATTCCAAGTGTCTCTTAATTCATACTGACTGTACTCCAGAAGATTTCGTACAAACGTACTTGTTATCAGGATGTCATAATTTTCCAGTGTGGAACAATTTATTTTCTATGTACATCACCAAAATTGTTCTCTCCCTCCTTTAAGAACCTCATTCTTCAATAACCAACATGAACCTACATCTTCATATTTTTCATCTTGAGATAGTATTAAAATGTCATAATATGACATATTTTATGTTTTTTATTCACATATATGATATATATTATGATTTATTGGTTTCCATTTAGAGAGAGTGGTTAATTTTGATCACATTAAATTAAAAAGATTTTGAATAAATATAGCCAAGATTAGAAGGAAAGTAGGGGGAATTATATAGATAATTTATCAGATAAAGGTCTCATCTCTAAAATATATAAAGAACTTTGTCAAATCTTTAAGATTATGAATCATTCCCCAATTGATAAATGGTCAAAGAATTTGAAAAGACAGTTTTCCAATGAAGAAATCAAAATAATTTATAGTCATACGAAAAAATGTTCTAAATCATTGATTAGAGAAAAACAAATTAAAACAACCTTGAGATATCATCTTATACTTACTATATTTGCTAAGAAAAAATAATTTAAGGGGAAAGTGACAAATATTGGAGGGGATGTGGAAAAAGTGGGACATTAATTCATTGTTGGTGGAATTGTAAACTGATCCAACCACTTTAAAGAGCAATCTGAAATTACATTCAAAGAGCTGTTAAATTCCCTATACCCTTTGACATAGCAACACTATTAGGTCTATTTCCAAAAATGATTAAGGACAAAAGCGGGGTGGAGAAAGCCCTATATGTTCTAAAATGTTTATAGCAGCAATCTCTGTGGTGGCAAAGAACTGGAAATTGAAGGGATGTTCATCACTTGGGGAATGGTCAAACAAGTTGTGGTATATGATTGTGATGGAATACTTCTGTGGTATAAAAAATGATGAGCTCAATGCTCTTAGAAAAACATGGATAGACTTGCATGAAATAACAAAGAGTGAAATAAGCAGAATCAGGAGAACATTATATATAATAACAGCAATATTGTTTTAAAGAATGACTTTAAGTAAGTTATTTTTGACTATTATAAATACCCAAATTAAAGAAAGAAGCTATCTGCATCAAGCATGCTGTGCTGTGTTCCACTTTGGATGAATATTGACAAGCATGAATAGAAGAAGCCTAGAAGAAGAAACCATGATGGTAGGGAGGCTGAAGGCCAGGCCATAGGAAACTTGGTTGAAAGAACTTGGAATATTTATCCTGAAGGAAAAAAAATCTTAGGGGAGACATGATAGTTCTCCTGCCCTTTTAAAAAGGACAGGCATGTGGAAGATGGAGGACACCTGTTTGGTCCTAGGGGGCAGAAATAGAGGAAATGAATGGATATTGCAAAGAGGCACATTTTAGCCCATGATAAGGAAAATCTTCCCAATAATTACCATAGAGCTATCAAAAAGTAGGGCTACTTAGGATATGACAGGTTTCATCTCTGGAGGTTGTAAGAAGAGGTCTGGTGACTACTTATGAGAGATGTTGCAGAAGGAATTCATGTTCTATTATGAGGTGGGCCAGATCACTTCTGAGGTCCCTTCTAACTCTTAGATTCTCTGTTCCCCATTTTTTAAAAATCCCATGTCACGATAGAAAATGGGAAGGGGAAGTCCCAAGAGCAAAAGTGTGAAAGGAAAGAGGATTTCTGGTGGTTAATAGCAATTTCCTGGAATTTACTACCATGTAAGTCATTGCCTACATTATACATTTGTGTTTTTGAACTTTAAAAATACTTTTAGATCTAGTATTTTACTTAATTCTAAAAGCACTCCTGTGAGTGGAAAAGGCATGATCTCCTGGTTTGACACATTAAAACACAGAGGTGGGTTAGGACAATGATTTGTATAAGGCCACACAGCTTATAAGTAGTAGAACTATGGCTAGAATTTAGGCAGAAATAACTACAATGAAGAGAATAGCTACAAAGAAAAAAGAATAATTGCATTAAAAGAATCCAGAAATTCACAGGAGACAAAAATCCAAAAAAGGAGCCATTAGTAAAACCCAAAGTCATACATATCTATGCACCTGGAGATCTTGACCATTTTGGCATCATGAACCCCTTTGGCAGTCTGATGAAACCTGTGGACTCCTCAGAATATTTTTTAAAAAATCATAACTAAAGGAAAATGTTAAGTTTCTGTTAGATATTAGTGAAAATTGGTGAGAATTGATTTGATTTTTTTCCCCATCCAAGTTCATGGCCCAGTTAAGAACTCCTAATGTGGCAGTAGCAATATCCTGACCTTTCTCCCTTGTATGTTAAGCTGTTTTCTTAAAAGGTATTGAGATCTTCTTCAAGCCTTGATTGACTCAAGGAACTAAAGGCTCACATTGCTGATGTCATTTCCTTATCACTTGAGTGAGCCAAGAAGAGCTCCCAGTATACTCGGATGCCTTTCAATTAGATTCAATGTAATAAACATTTATTAAGCACCTACAAGCACTGTGCTTGGAGATAGGAGGGAAACAAAAAGAGGCAGAAGATAGTTCTTGCCCTCAGGTTCCTGCCCTCATTACAAATGGAGGGAGAGGGAACAACATACAAACACACACACACACACACACATACACACACACGTATGCATGTACATATGTATATATGTATGTATATGTATGTATATACATATACATATATATATACACACACACATACACATACACAAAATAAAGCTATATAGGAAATAATTAACAGAGCAAAGGCACTGTAATTAAGAGGGGCTTCCTGTAGGAGGCAGGATTTTAGTTGGGACTTAAAGGAAGCTAGGGAGGTCAGTGATTGGAGTGGAGAAGGAGGAGGATTCTAAACATGGGGGACAGACAAAGAAAGTATCTTGTTCAGGGAACAGCCAAGAGGCCAAAGTCACTGAATCAGAGTACATGTCCAGAAGTAAGGTGCAGGAAGACCTAAAAAAGTAGGAGGGAGCTAGGTTATGAAAGGCTTTGATAGCCAGACAGAGCAGTTTATATTTGTTCCTGCAGGCAATAGGGAGCCCTTGGAGTTTATTGAGCATAGGGGCGATATGATCAGAGCTTCATTTTAGGAAAATCACTTCAGTGGCTGAATGGAAAATGGACTAGAGTGGGGAGAGGGTGACCCACCAGCAGGCTACTGCAGCAATCCAGCTGTGAAGTGATTAGGACCTGCACCAGGGTGGTAGCAGGTTGAATATGGCAAGTCAGAGAGAATGACACCTAGATTGGGAGCCTGAGTGATTGGAACAATGGTGTTGCCCTTTACAGTGATAGGGAATGTAGAAGAGGTGAGAGCTTAGAGGGAAACATGCTGAGCTCTGTTTTGGACATTGAATTTAAGATGTCTACTGGATATCCAGTTTGAGATGCCTGTAAGGCAGCTGGAGATGAGAGAGAATAATGTAACTCAGTCAAGGTATCTTCCCTCAGCCTAATCAATTCAAGACATCTTCAATGTCTGTCTTTATTGAATATCTTTCTCCTGCTATGGCCAAGTCAATCTACTTTTATCAACTGTTGAATGACTCATGAAGTGTCTTGATTTATTCTAATTGTTGAACCCAAACCACCAAGGAACTAGCCTGAGTCAGGCACAGCTCAGAATACCCTGCTATATACAAATGTATGAAGTATGGATAGCAAACATGGTGAAAGAGAGATCCTAATACAGGTACAAGTACATTTGACAGGTGTCACTGCAATGGCTCGAGAGGGGTTTAATCTTATCCAAAAGGAAAATGATAGGTAAAAGATCGGGAGGGTGGTAGGGGATGAAGCAATACTGCATATTAAGAATATATACTCAAGTATAGGAATCAGGAGACAGTCAGTCAATGTACATTTATTAATACAATACTATTGTACTAGGCACTGTGCTAAGTGTTAGATCAGAAGGGTAGGGAGCATTTGGGTGAAGAACAAAGGAAGGAGAAACAGAAGTGATAATAACATCAAGTTATTATTACAGACAAAAAGAGGAAAGGGAGCAGGAGTTTGGGAAACAGATCACAAATCTGATACAGAGGTCTGCTAGAATTGTAATGGGAGATTTCCATTTTCCAGACATATGTTGGAGCTTGCTCCCTCTCTCTGTGTCTGTCTCTTTCTTCCCCCCTCCCTTCTTTCCTCCATCCCTCCTTCTCTCTCTCTCTCTCTCTCTCTCTCTCTCTCTCTCTCTCTCTCTCTCTCTGTCTCTGTCTCTCTGTCTCTTTCTTCGCCCCTCCCTTCTTTCCTCCCTCCCTCCTCTCTCTCTCTTTCTCTCTGTCTCTCTCTCTGCCAATAGCAGAAGAGCTCATAACTACTTGGCTTGTTCTAATTAGAATTTCATCCTTCAAGTGGTAGAGGAGCTCACATGGGGAAATGTAATTCTGAACAATAAGGAAGAAATGTAATTCTGACCAATAAGGAAGAAATGACTACTGATGCAAAAATGATGGAAACCACGGGTCAATGTGACCACTCTGCATCTTAAAATGTGTGATCATGGAGGGGAAAGGAAGCTAGAAATGGTGGTGAAGACTAAAAGCAAAGGACTCAGGGAAAAGATATGTAGAAACCTTCAACAAGGGAAATCAGCTCATGAGGGATGGGAAGAACTCAAGAAGACAAGTCTGAATACCCAAAGAGAAAAAATCCATGGACAATGAAAAAAAAAAGAAATAGTTTAAGGAGATAGACTTATTAAAGAGCCAGAATGAGACAAAACTCATGAGGAAAACCAAGGGCAACAAAAATGACTTTCAAGAAAGACTGTTTTGGGGAAAGAAGATGATGAAAGAAAGGGGAAAAGAAGGGAATAAGCTTTTCTAATGTACCTACTGTGCTGTTCAGTCAGGCACTGTGATCTGAGTTCAAATCAAGATTCAAATGATTCCTAAATGTGTGGTCCTAGGCAAGTCACCGTTTATCTCAATTTTCTCACTATCATTACCTTAACTTTCTCCTATCAAAATTAGGATAATAGCATCAAGTACCTCACAGGGTTGTTGTGAAGATCAAATGAAATAATTAAAAAGGGTTTAGCACATAGTTGGCAATTGAATTGATTGGCTATGTGGGGACAAGGAAGAGTAAAATTAACATTTTGTGCCAGATAAAACGTTAGACATGGAGTTAGCAAGTCCTGACTCAAATCCTACCCCAGACATATAATGTTTGATTTTGAAACTCTTCTGCAAAAGGAAAGTGTTGGACTCAATGACCTCTAGGGTCCTTTATAGATCTAACTCTAGGGGACCTATGATCCAAAGGGTCAAAGATGATTGCTGGAAGGATTTTAGGTCTCTCAACAGAACTAAGAAAGTTTGGAAGTCAGTGGGTTTAGTTTGGAGGTGAAGATAGTGAATTCTGTTTTGGATAGATCTCATTCCAAACACCTATAGGGTATATATGTTGAGTTGATGTTAAAGGAGAAAGGAGAGAGATGGAGTTAGAATATGGAGATTTGGAAGTCACCTGAAGAGATGATTACTGAACTCATGATAAATGAGCCCACTGAAAAAGTTTTGAGCAAGGCAGCCCAGGACAGAGTTATGTGATATAGCCACAGAAAAAGGTATGGGGCATGGATTATGATCCAGTAAAGAAGTCTGAGATGGACTTATTAAATAGGAGGAGAAGTATAAGATTGTGGTGAGGAAAACTCAGTGAGGAGAGGGTGTTCAACCCTCTTTCTTTGGGGATGGATAGCATTTTTCATCATAAGTCCTTCAGAATTTTCTTGTATCATTGTATTCCTGAAAACAGCCCAAGTCATTCAGAGCTGATCATCTTATAATATTGCTGCTACTTTGTACACAGTACATTTCTATTGGGATAATCAACCCAATAGAGAAGTCAAGGATGAGGACTGAAAAGGTTTCTGGATTTTGTAATTAAGCTATTATTGGTAACTTTGGAATGAGCAACCATGTAATGCAAATTCCAAAACTAATGGTTATATCCCTAGAGTCCACATTTTGGTAAGGGAGCACCAATGTCTTGTTGAATTGATTTCACAAAACAGACAAACAAAAGAATTTGTTGTATTTACCATAGCTTTGACACTTTTAAAATGCTTCTATTACATGACAGGCAATCTCTTGACAAGACTTGGGACTAAATTTCCTTCTGAGAGTTTCTGTGAGACAGGAAGTAGAGCAAAAATGGGACAATTTTCTGAAGAGTTGTTTCACTGATGGCAATTTGAGCTGTCTCATTTTGATAGACATGCATGAGTGATACTGTTTCTGTCCTTTGCAGAATGCACAACTAAGAAGTCTCAAAGAATGTTTATAACTCCAAAGTGGCCAGGCCACTACTGAGAGGCAGGCATTTACAAGTGAAAAATTTTAAGGGATGATGCTGGAAGCATTGGAAATAAGACACATAGTGTTTATAATCCTCCTTCCTTTAAAAATGAAAATTAATACAGGATTAAAGCAAAGACTATGTCAGTATGCCTTGAACATACCCTTACTTTCTTAATGAGTCAACTGTCTTGGAAATGAAAGTTTCAGCAGGGGAAGATATCCACAGATGGATAAATACTGTGTGAGTATATTTGGTATAAATGAACATAGCTTCACTCCTATTTCCTCAACTTCAGATGAAATAATGAACATTAATCAGAATGTCACAGTCAATAATCCCCTAAATCAGACTGCTGTGAAGATTTCCAAATATAATCATGTGGAAATTGAATTCTATCACATGCAGATATGAGGGGAAATTTCTTTTATGAAAATCCAACCACTAGGAGCTTAGTCATCCATTCTCTACAAGAAAATCTACCTTTTGGAATTGTGAACTAATCCAACCATTCTGTAGAGCAAATTGGAACTATGCCCAAAGGGCTATAACACCATTCATACCCTTTGACCAGGCAATAGTACTACTAGGTCTGTATCTCAAAAGAGATAAAAAATAAAAAGGGAAAGGACCTATACATACAGAAATATTTATAGCAGCTCTTTTTGGGTGTCAAAGGAAATTGAGGGGATGTTCACCAATTGGGAAATGGCTGAACAAATTGTGGTATATGATTATGATGGAAGACTATTATGCTATAAGAAATGATGAGCAGAATGCTCTCAGAAAAAAAAAACTGGAAGGACTTTCGTGAGCTGATGCAAAGTGAAATGTACTGTGTACAAAGTAGCATAATATTGTAAGATAATCAGCTCTGAATGACTTGGCTATTCTCAGCAATACAATGATCCAAGAAAATTCTGAAGGACTTATGATGAAATATGCTATCCATCCCCAAAGAAAGAACTGATGGTGTCTGAATACAGATTGAAACATACTCTTTTTTACTTTATTTTTCTTGAGGGTTTTTTTGGTCTGTGTTTTCTTTAGGAACATGACTAATATGAAAATGTTTTGCATGACTACACATGTGTAACCTATATAGAATTTCTTGTTTTCTCAATGAGGGGGTTAGGGAGGAAAAAGGGAAAGAATTTGGAACTCAAAGTTTTAAAAAAAATGAATGTTAAAAATTGTTTTTACATCTAACTAGGGGAAAATAAAACACTAAATAATTTTTTTAAAAGAAAATATACCTTTTCCTATGTTTGTATACAACCTGTCACATTATGTCAAACATTGGGAGGTATTCGTAGAAGCTGGGTTAAAATCTAGTTTTCTACTCTTTTCATTTTTATAATGCTATTTGTTGTAGTCACTACTATTTGTACGGGTAGCCTGGTGTCACAGAGGATAGAAGGTGGGACTTGAAGTCATAAAACTACAATCCTGCCTCAGACACTTACTAGTTGTGTGACTTAACTTCTGTTTGCCTCAATTTCCTCACCTATGAAATGGGAATAGTAATAGCACCTTCCTCCAAAGGTTACTGTAAGGACCAAATGGGATAAAATTTGTAAAATGTTTTGCAAACTTCAAACTACTATATAAATATTAGGTATCATTATAATCCCATAAATTATACTTGGAGACCATTTATATATGTGGTCATATAGGAATGTAGACTTCTTATATTTAGACTTCTTTATAGCTCCAACCACCAAATAGAATATATAAGGGGAAAAACATTTAAGTGATTGTTATATATTTTAGAATATCCTGACATCCAACAAATTAATCCTTTCAGAACCTCATTCTAATCACCTGTAGAATGGGGACAATGGTACATGCCCTGGGCATCAGTCCTCCTCTGCCTTATACTTCAATACTTGGCCCTTAGCTAATAGAAAGACCATAGTGCCCAAGAGTTAAGAAACAACTTCATACTTTATGAAAGAACTTTGGGAATTCAAAAGTATTGTGACAAATGCCAGGAATTATCATCCATCAAACTTTAAGAAGCAAACTAAGTTTCTACAGGAAGTCATGTTCAATTAATATATTCTCTAACCTACACTGTTATATGTTCTCATATTCTCATAATTCATACAACCATAGATCTCAGGGACCCCTTGAGTCTGACTTCCTCACTTCACAGACAAAAAAACTAAAGACCAGAGAGTTTAAATGATTTGTCCAAAGTCACACCAGTAATTAATGAGAAAGGTAGGATTTGAACGTAGGTTTTCTATCTCCAAAGTTGATGTTCTTTATCCTTTCTTCTTATCATGTAAACCCCATATAAAATGTTTTTCCTTACCACAGAATTAAGAACCGCTTAATTAAGAACCTCTTAACACATCTAGGAGCTATGTTAAGAGCTTTACAAATATTATCTCATCCGATCCTCACAGCAACCCTTGAAAGCAGGTTATTATTCCCAATTTACAGCTGGGTAAATTGAGACAGAAGTATTTAAGAGATTTAGAATCACACTGCATGAAAGTGTCTGAGGCTAGATTCGAACTCAAGTCTTCCCAACTCCAGGACCAGTGTTCTATCCCCTGTGCCATCCAGCTTTCTCACATACATAGTGAGAAAGAAGGTCAGTATGCTGCCGATCTTTCTCACTGTAACATGATCAGCCACGATGTGCTTTAAGGCTGTACTCAGTCATAGAACTAGTCAGTGATGGAGCCAGATTGTGATTCATGGCTTCTCTTTCTTCCTTACTGCCCCCTTGTTCATGCCTGAGCAGAACTCATTCAGAAGGAGTGAAGGGAGCCCTGAGTGTTAGCTGGGAGGAAGCTTTGGGATTAAGGTTCAATGAGAGAGTCAGAGTCGGAGACAGAGCTCCAAGTGAAGGCAGACAGGACACAGTAAGTGAATGGAAACCTTTTGATTCAGAAGACCAAGGAAACTTTCAGAGATGATGAATATCAGAATGATGAGGCCAAAGGAGAAAGGAAGGATAATGATTTCAAAACCGATGTTCTGGACAAATTATCTGCTTTCAAACAGCAGGAAAAGAAAAGAGTGAATCTGATTTGCCATTTTAAAATATTAGATTAATAGGTACAATATCATAAAGAGTTCCTTAACCTTTTGATAGCAATGTAGTACTGGGATTCTTCACTTGTTTTGTGCCAGGGACCCTTTTGGCTACAGTTTGGTGTAGCCAGGCTGGACCCTTTCTCAGAGTCATGTTTTTACGTGCATAAAACAAAGGTACTTAGGATCACAAAGGAAACTAATTATGTTGAAATGCAATTATAAAAAAAATTAATTCATGGCCATCTTTCCACCTCCCCAATCCTTCCTCCCGCCCCCGCCCCCCCAATCTGTCTGCTTCAGTTTAAAAACCTTTTCACTGGAGTAAAACGAATCTGTTAAGTCATTTTCTAACCTAAAGAATATCTCTCACTGCTGGCTGTACAGAACAATTGCCCAGTGCTTTTTTGGTTTCCCAGGATTTCCGGATGATCAGTCTGGGAAATCTTAGATTGTTTTACCATCCAGAGAACCAGACTTGGATCAAAAGGGGAAAAACAATCCCTATTAAAATGACCAGTCAATGATGTAACTTACTACATTGATGAAAAACAAGAAATTTTTTTTTTCTGATTTTACTCCCCAAGCTTTGGCAAATGATGAATGAATTGCCATGAAAAGCCTGGAAACAAATTGTATGACACAAGTAGGATTTTGTAAAATATGTTCAAAATTACATTCAAATTATACCATTCATGGGGATGTTACTCTACACCACAAGATAAATATTATACAATGCAGATTTCTGTTTATAGAAATCACAGTTTAGACTTATCCAGAGTTTATTAAAATAATTTCCTTTTTAACTGATGCATTCCTTGAGCTTAATTTCAGCTGTCTAATAAAAATTTTTAATAAAAATACTATCCAAATAAGTTCCTTTCAATTTTTGTGTGAAATAATAAAACTTTTCTTTTGATTAAAAAATAAAAAATTAGGAAACTGTCACAAACAGGGTATGCTGGGAAAAATACTGAGGAAAGCTAAGTACATTTTTCTAAAATAAAGAGTTGTTTTAAGTTTGAAAAATAAAAATGATTAATGTTAAAATTCATCATAGACATGTGTTCTAAAAATTATACTATTGAACATATGCAAATTGCTTCTGGTCCTTTTGGTTAAGTTTAATTTAATTTTTAAAATGTGTTAAGCACTGTGCTGGATATTTTGCATAAATCCACTTAAAAACTTTGTAGTCTTAATAAATCTATATGTATTTATACATATCCATATGAGTAATCCATCAGAAGTTGTTTTCTTAACTTGGAACTGGGAGATTTTAATTCAAAGCCCATTTCTGGTACTTATAAACTCTGTGACCTCAAACAAGTCACTCAAATTTTCTCATGCCTTTGATCTCCCCACCTACAGAACTAGAACAATAAGACCTCCTACCTCATAGTTTAACCTTAACTTCTTTCTTTCTTCCAAACATAAGCTAAAAGGAAATTTACGTTCATGTAGCTGGTTTCTAGAATCCTCAGGATAATGCTATTAACCTTATTAATAAGAAATATTTTAATGTCGAGCCGATTAAATACCATGGCATATGCTTCTGCCTGGTAATAAAAATGGTTCTATGTGTAGCATACTCCTAGATTATGACTGCTCTGAGATTCACAAATATAACTAAGAACTCACCCAATCACACACAATTATATAGCACATCATAATGATTATATTTTATTTTTTGACTACACATACACCTTCATATTTCAAACACACAAAAAATGTACCTTTTCACCCATGTCACCTTTGGGTCCACTCTCTCCAGCATCTCCCTAAGGGGAAGAAGGGAAAGGATGAGATAAGATATTTAATGTCTCACACAATAATGCAAAATCAAGTAAAGTAAAATTAAGTGTTTTTCCCCTTCCCTTGTATATAGTATAGCAAATAATAAATTCCTTGCAAAGCCACAAATATAAAAAAAAATTGTTAATTTGACTGAATGAAACCATAAGGACAAAGGAAATGACCACAAAATGCCATCGATACCATATCTTCAAAGAACTTTTCATCAATTTAATTTTAGTGAAGTAGGAAAAATATGCTTGAAAGTTACATGGTCTGATGCAGTAATAAATAATATTGTAGTCTGAGTCCCAGATCTTTGATTTATAAAGTCATCCAACAACTGACAGTAAATTTAGCAATTCCTTAATTCCTACTCTGAGTTTTAATCTCCCACACACAATGAAATACCTCCCAAACGGTTCCACGAACATGTACCTGACTCAGGTCAATTCTGAAGAGGATTGTGATTACTAGCATAAAGATGCTCATACACAATTCAAAAATCCCAGGCACATTCATCTATTCTGGCCGTAATCTGGGAAATTAACTGTTTTCCCCTGAAGGACTCTGTTCTTTCTAAGGTTTTATTTACCACTGTTTTTTTCCCTACCATAATCTTTCTCTTTTATGTGGCTGTTGGGTGTGGTTGGTTTGCATACATGAGTGCAGGGATATCTTGAATGTAGAGGTTCTCATATCTTCTCCAGATGTGGCTAGATGACTCTGGATTTAGGGATTATTAGAATGTATAGAAATCATACAAATTTCAAAATCCTGATATAAACGAAAGGTTGAAACCCAACATCAACAGAAAGCGATGGTACATGTGATGAGAAAGGACATGTCAGTGAGATTTGAAGGGGGCAGCTAGGTGGTACAGTGAACAGAGCACTTAGTTTTGCCATTAAAAAAAAGTCAACAGGATGTCTATCCCAACAGATTTATAAATCCTTTGATGTTAAGGACCAAAGCATGTCTTATATTTCTTTCTGTGTATCTTGAACACTTGGTGTAGATATATCAGACATTTAATAATTGTATTGATGGTGATTTCTTTTTTATTTTGTTGTTGTTGAGTCATTTCAATTGAGCTCTATAGACATGGCCATCAAGACTCTCAGTGTAGATTAAGAGATTGATTAAAGTGTTTTCCCATAGAGAAAATAGAGGCTAGAGGTTCTTAAATTTGAGGGGGGGTGTCATGACCCTTCCCCCCCCCACACACACACACTGGTGATCTAGTGAGCTCTGTGGACCTTTCTCAGAATTATGTTTGTAAGCCTTCAATTTGGATAGGATTAAGAAATCAATTATATTAAAATAAAGTCATCAAAATAGTGATAAAAGAAATTCTTGGATCCCTGGATAAGAACCTCCTGCTTTGGTCAGTTTCAAAATATACCATTCCTTCCCTTTCCTTCATATACTCAGTGCTAGTCATGAATACTTACTCTGATTCCTAGTCTTGTCTTCCATTTTCAAAATTTCAGGTTCCATTTTGAAAACCCATATTTCTGTTGGATGATCTATTTACTTCAGCACTAAATTTCTACAAATAGTGAGCCAAATTTTCTCAGGCCTAGTGAGTTTAAAAAGTTTTACAAAGGTTGGCATGGAATACTGAACCTTTTTAGTTGGAGTAGCCCTTTGGGCAGCTAGGTGGATAAAGCGCTAGACCCAGAGTCAGGAAGACCTGAGTTTAAATCTGGCCCCAAACACTTCCTAGCTGTGTGACCCTGGGCAAGTCACCTAACTCTGTTTGCCTCAAGTTTCTCATCTGTAAAACGAGCTGGAGAAGAAATTCTCCAGGATCTTTGCCAAGAAAACCCCAGGAAGAGTTGGAAATGACTGAAATGACTGACGAACAATAACACCTAACTGAAAAATATTGATAATAGTAGCATTACCTCCTAGTGTTGCTGTGAGGATCAAATGAGATAATATTTGTAAAGTGTTTAGCATAGTGCCTGGAACACAATAGGCAATATATAAATAAAATAAGCTTCATTCTAGGGGGAAAAAAGAGATAAATGCAATCTTACCTTTTCTCCTCGCTCTCCAGGATCACCCTGAGAAAAAGAAAAGATGTAGGTCCATTATTCACATGTTCAACTACATACTGTTGATGAGTAAGTTTGGTTGAGGGTGCCTGAGAAGATGGGGAAATATATGGGGATGCCACTCATAACATTACAAGTAGATGGCATGAAGAATCATCCACTAAATTCTAGAACACCAGGATAAAGAGACTCCAGAATTTGAATAGGTAAGTTCAAAATTAACAAGAAGACACCTAACTTCATATCAAGGATGATGACTTTTAAGGAACTTTCTGCCCTTCAAAATGAGATATTGACCAGAGAAAGTGGCTGTATGGTTTTGGAGAAGAAGGTTTTTGATTCCAACTCAGTCACTGACATACTGTGTGACCCTGGGTCACACTTTCCCTTTTTGGGTCTCAGTTTCCTAATTTGTAAAGTGAAATGATTGATTGACTTTAGAGTCTTCTCTGCCTTAAAAATCTGTCATTCAATGACTTAAGTAGGATATTGGCTACATAGATACTGCCTGAAGAAAAAAAAATTGATTCTTGGCGGTCTATTCAAACCTAGGTATTATCTTGATTCTTTCCATGTGTTGTTGAGACCTAAAGAAAGATCCAACAAATTCAATATACTGTCATGTGGATACTGGTGGCATTACCACTTAGGTTCCATGGCAGCATCTGTAAATAGTCTGGTAATTTTCATTTTGCTTAAAGTTGCTGTTTAAAAAAACGTTGCTTAGTACAACCTTCAGATTTCCCCTAAAATAAGGTGGCATATGCAGGAAATACCACATTTCATTCTGTTACATAAATGAAGTCAATGAGACTAACAATGCCACACCATTATCAAAATACCAAAGAAAGAAATTGTTGAAAGAATAAGTTACAACATCTGTGTGATGAGAGAGCCTGCTGGACTTGGAATCCGTAAGACCTCTGACTAGCCCTGTCAATCAAAGGACCAAAGGTCTCCTGGATTATTTGTCCTTATCCTATCCCTGAACTTCCAATTCCAAGACACTCTCAGCAGTGCTGATTTTAAAGCCCTATGAAGGGTTTGGGGCAAACAGAATGGTTCCAGCAACATAATACCCTCTGTAGCCTGGTTTCCTCTACCTCCCAACCCAACCAATAGTTTCTGAATCCATTGTTTGCTGGGGTATTACAGTCCCCTCTGGAGGATACTGGAATGTGAAAGAAGCTAAAAATTTTATGGGAATCTTCACTACTCAGAAAGTACAAAATCAGGGAAATTCCTGGGGTAAAGAGAGTTTCAATATAACTTTATAGGAAAAGGACAGAAAAAAGTCCTAGAATGAATTACATGCATCGTGAAATAGCTGCTTTTGTGTAAAAGTCTGAGGAGAAGTCTCTAGTCCTCTCAGATCTTCTTGCTGACAGGACAGCTTAGGACAACTTCCATGTTCCTTTTCAAACTCATAACCTAGTTTCAGTGGCAATTCTTTCATTGTTGGGAGCTGACAGTGACCCTCTGGCTTCATGTATTTCTGGACACTCTCATCACCCAACACCTATCGAGATGGTTGCTAGGCAACACTAAAATAGCACCATGAACATCCATTCTTCATGAATTCCAATCATTTGGCGAGAGAGAACCAGACAGGGAGATGGCTGAGTTCTCAAAGACCTATTCACTTGACTCTCCTTCTGGGCAAAGGAAACATTTATAAACTTGAAGTCTGTCCTTAGCACCTATCAATGTGAAATCAGCTGATGGATATATATTGCTAGAGGTACACAAAGACACAACTGATGGGATTATATAGAATCCTGTTGTTTTGGGGAACATCACTAAGCAAAGCTTTTGGAATTTGTCTGAATTATATTGTCATCTATATTGTCCTTAATAGACTCTTTCATTTCTCAAGAAAGAGAAAATTTGAAATTTCCCAGAAGTCAATGACACCTATAGCCACAAACCCTCTCAGGATCTTTCTTAACTATTCAGATGACATCTTTTTAAATGGAGCTAAATCTCCATTCAACTATGGAAATGTTGCATTACTAAATAGGTAA
Organism: Gymnobelideus leadbeateri; assembly: GCA_011680675.1. Lineage (NCBI taxonomy): Eukaryota > Metazoa > Chordata > Mammalia > Diprotodontia > Petauridae > Gymnobelideus > Gymnobelideus leadbeateri. Next base: position 103,626 of record WOXC01002037.1, read on the forward strand.
GTTTCTAGGACCAGTTAACAGAAACTGTGGAAATCATTTGAAAGAATATAAAATTCTTGGCAATATAAATATGGTCTACAATTTTGCAGAAAATCATTATGGAGGAGCAGAAAACACACTATACTTTGCAGTAGAAGACTGAGGTTTGAATGTTTGCCTTGAAACTTAATTCCTAAGAAGGAGTTCAATTTCCTTATCTATAAAATAAAGACAATGATACTTAGACTACATTTTTCAGAGACTGGTTGGAGGAAAGAATTATGTAAATGTGAACTATTGTTCATTGGCCACCAGGGAAACAAAGTCATCTTGGGAACCAGGGACTTCTAATAATAGCCAATAATCTCTGCCAATTTTCTGTGGTTGTAAATAAGCCATAAACAATGTAGATGCTCAGCGATTGGGAAAATAACCAAACAAGTTGTGGTTGTGTTATGGCAACACAATGGAAAAATATTTTGCTGTAAGCTCTGATAACATAGGTTAGACATGGTGATCCATGGTAGTACTTCCAGATACTGGGGAGGCTAATGCTTTGGATATCTGTGCTAAGTCTAGCAACAATATGGCAAACTCATGGGAGTGGAGTCCAGCCCCAGGTTGGGATGGAGCAGGTCAAAACTCTAATAATAATCAGAGGGAGACCAGACCAGTGATTAGCCCTTGAACTTCTAGCCTAAAAGAAAGAACTTCAGTTCTTTCTGGAAAGAAAGTTTCTGGAAAGAACCCAGTCTTAAAAAGAAAGGAAGAAAGAAAAGATAAGAAAAAAGAACTTATATCCATTAAAAAATGGGGAGGCATGGAAAAAAACCTATGGAATATTTAGTAAAGTAAAAAGTAAGCAAGATAAGGAAAACAATGAATACAACAACATAAAGGGAAAGAAAACAACAGTAAAACAATCAAAACTGAATGCTATGAAATTATAATGGCCAAGCTTGGCCCGGAAGAAGAGATGAGAAATTGTACCTCCCTGCCTTCTTTGTAGAGTTGGGGACTATGGATGTGGATGCATTGCTTATTTCTGCTGTACTGTTTTCCCCCCTCTTGTTACCAGGGATGACTCCCTGGGCTAGAGAAGTGAGAGGGAAATATTTGGAAATAAGAGTTAATATGAATACAAAATATGTCAACAAAACTGAAAAAAGAGGGAAAAAGTCTGGGGTGGTAAGGGAGACTTAATTTTATCCTTTTTGCTTTCTAAATTAATGAACATTAATTAGAATGTCACAAGCAATAATTTTTTTCACTTAGTATATAAGAGATATCTTCTATTGTATCATGGTTTTAATAGGCAAAGAAGGCCACACAAGTTTATCCATCAAGTACATCAGAAATGGTAATCACATGATTTTATGAAGATTTTTATAGTGCACAGCAAATGTACAGTACTTTTTTTTAAACTAACCTTAGGTCCAGGTGTTCCATCCTGACCCGCTGTTCCAGGCAAGCCAGGTTCACCCTCAAATGAAAACAGAAGATATTAATTGAAGAAAATGACAACACCTGCATTAAATATGTCCTTGAATTCTACCCAGATAAAGAAAGGAGACTCCCATCTAATTGGGGCTCCCCACATTATGAAAATGGCATAGAAATAAAGTGTTGCAACTAGATGTTATCACCACAGTGTATTACATAGCATGGCATGGTGGGTCATATGCTGAACCATAAAGTTAAGAAGACCCTTGTTAGGGATTCTGCTTCTTATATTTGCTAATTGTGGGATTTAACCTCACTGAGCCTAAATTTCCTCGTGTAAAGTAGGGATAATTAGTACCTACCTTATAGGGTTGTCAAAAGGCTTATATGATATAATATTAAGACCTATAAAGACTTTAAAGTAATAGGTGTATATGGGGGGTGTTGTGGATACATATGTTAATCCTTTTCACTTCAAGTAAGTTTTTATAAGATGTTAATAGCCAGCATTTAGATAGCGCCTTAAGGACTGCAAAGCACTTTAAAATATTATTTCATTTGATTCTCATAATTATTATTATCCTCATTTGACAGCTGAAGAAGCAAGAGGTTAAAGTGACTTGCCCAGCATCACACAGCTAGTAAGGTCTGAAACTGGATTTGCTCAGTATTTCCTAACTCCAAGTCAAATACTCTATCTACTGGGCCACTTAGTTGATAATTATTAAATTATTAATTTAATAAAGTGAAATTTAATAGTGATAAATATAAAGTCACACACGGGTTCAAAAATCAATTGCACAAGTAAAGATTGGAGAGGCTTGGCTAAATAGTAATTTTAATGAAAAAGATATGAGAATTTAAGTGATATGTAAGCTCAATATGGGTTAATACAACGGTAGGGCAGTCAAGACAAGAAATATAAGAGGTGTAGAATGCCCAGGACTAGGGAGGCAGTAGTCCTGCCTTGCCATGGTCAGACCAATTCCAGGAACCACATTTTAGGAAGTACGTTGGCAAAGCTGGAGAACATCTGGAGGAGATAACCAGGATAATAAAGGTCTTTGAAATGATGCCATATGAGAATCATTTGAAGGAAATGAATGTCTTCTCTGGACAAAAGAAGACTTGTGGGGGGTCAGAAGGCATGGTAGTTATCTTAAAATATTTGAAAGGCTGTCATATGGATTTGTCTTGGACTGTTTAGTCTAAGATGGAGAAATGGGTGAAAATTGCAAGCAGACAAGTTAAGACTTGATGTCAAGAAAAACTTCCTGAGTGGAATATCTATGCGGCAGTGGTTCCTTATGCAAAGGTTAGATGGCCACTGGGAAGTTATACTGCAGAAAAGATTCCTCATTGGACTTCCCCTAGATGACATGAGGTCCCTTCTGATTCTGCGATTGTGAGTTTCTGTAACTACCAAATCCTTGTAATTATCTTGCCACCATCCCCCCTCCCATTGCCATTTTTGACTTACCTGAGTGTTTACTGGCTAGTAAATTGTGTGAGGCCATATTCAAACACAGGAAGATGAGTCTTCCTGAGCCCAGGTCTGGCACTCTATCCACTGCAACACCTAGCTACCCCATTTCTCCTTCTACTTTACTACATTATATAGCTTGTGATCACTCTCCATAGCCCACAATATTAAGTTCACAAGTATCCTGAAATTCAAGGCCCCTTCATAAATCAGTCAACAAACTTTTTCAATACTATACAATGATCAACTGTGAATGACTTATCTTTTCTCATAAAACAATGATCCCAGACAATTTCAAAGGACTCATGATAAAAAAAATGTTGTATATTGCTCAAGAAAGAATTGGAGTTTGAATGCAGATCAAAGCATACCATTTTTCATTTTCTGCATTGTGTATTGTGTCTATGTGTATGTGTGTGTGTGTGTCTTTGTGTGTTTTTCTTTCAGTCTGTGTCTTCTTTTACAACATGACTAACATGATGATGTGTTTTGGATGACTGAACATGTATAATCTATATCAAACTGCTTACTATCTCAGGGAGGAGGGAGGCGAGGGAAGGAGGGAGAAAATTTGCAACTCAAAGCATTTTTAAAATGACTGTTAAAATTATCTTTATATGTAACTGGGGGAATTGGTATTAGAACTGGATATATGCTATGGAAGAAAAAGATACCCTTAAGTCCTTTTTTCTTGCCATATTCCCTTGGTGGTCTCATCCATTCAGTTATCACACAAATTGCTCTCAGGAAAAGATATAAACTCTTTAGCCTGGAATTTAAGGCTCTCTGTGTCCTAATTCCAAATGGTGTTCCCATTCCTATGACTTTCACCCACTCTGTATTGTACTTAAATTGTATTACTCACTATCCCCTGACCATATCTTGCTATCTCTTGCCTCTGTGGATTCTTGCAGGCTAATGATGTCCATACACCCATACACCAGAAGTATACCTGGAAATTGTTTCTTCATCTCAACCACTGAAATCCTTTTCTTCTTTCAGGGCTCCACTCTGGAAACACTCCTGTATGAAGCCTTCTCTGATACCTCTAAATGCCCATGTCCTCTCACTCCTCAAAGCAACATTTGCATTTTTCCTTGGTCCCCACCAACTACTTAGCTGGCATAATATTCATCTATATATGCTCTATAGCTCCCCAGTAGACTATAATCTCACAGAGAACACAGCTTGTGTCATTGAATATTTTTAAATACCTCACTACTAGCATATTGCCCTGCCCATGATACTTAATGGCTGTGTCTTAAATTGAATTCAATTTCTGCTATTATACACTGCACCATATTTACTTATGAACTTGTTATATTTCCTGTAGTAGACATAGAAGAGGCATTATGAAACAGTGGATTGGATACCAGACTTTAGAGTTAAAAAGACCTGCGTTCAGATTCTTCCTTTAGGCACTCATTAGCTGCATGCCCCTGGGCAAGCTACATTTTCTCTGGGCTTCAGTTTCTTCATCTGTGAAACCATTGGGGTAGAACAGGTTGACTCTAATGTCCCTTCCAGCCCTAAGCCTATGACACTTGACTATAAATTTTCTCAAAAAGAGACTGCTTCAGCTTTCATTTTCGTTTCCCTAATACTTGTCATTGAGTAGATGTCCAATTAATGCCTTTGAATTGAATCTCTAAGGATAAGCTTGATTTTCTTCATTTCATTTGCTATTTCAGCTTCTATAAAAGGTCTAAGAATGCAACGGTCTCAGTTTGATGGAAATATGCTTTACACAAAAATGCTTCTATCTATACATCAGATGAAATAACACTAAACTTAAAGTCTGAAGTTCTATCACAGAGGGAAGGGGGAGAAAGTCACACTGATGTAGCTGTAGGATGCACACTTGGGTGACTGCAATCAAGGGGATAAGAACAAAATGGGATAACCCTGAAAGAGATCTAGCTTTTGCTCTATGAACTGCAAAACAGAGATAGAAAATCTGTCATTGTTGAGGGAACTATATAACAGGAGAAGGGCTGACAGAGCACAGAGCAGCTGCCAGTATACAACAACATAGACATTGCTCCATCAAAAAATAATTACTGCAGTTAGAGTTGTGTGGAACAGGAAAGCCGCAAGCCTGGATGGTAATTTACCTATTCAGATCTTCAAACAAGAAAGGTAAGAGCTACTTTGATAGATTTCCCTACACATATATGAATCCCAGGGAAAGTCCCATGATTTTAGATATGCAAGGAAATCAGAGCTCCCTAAAGCAATAACTAGTTTACATCATGAAACAGGTATAGTAGATGTTTAGTGAATTCTTGTTGAAAGGAAGAAGGAAAGAAGGGAATAAGGAAGGGGTGAAGAGAAATAAAGGAAGAGAAATGAAGAGAGATGTGAAAGAAGGAAAGGAAAAAGAACAAGAGTTAAAGAGGAGGGAGGGAAGAAAAGAAGGGGAGAGAGAGAGAGAGAGAGAGAGAGAGAGAGAGAGAGAGAGAGAGAGAGGAATGGAGGGAGGGAGAGAGATGGAGACAGACAGAGACAGAGAGATGGAGAGAGGGGGGGAGGGAGAGACAGAGAGAGAGAGGGAAACAGAGAGAGAGAGGGAAGAGGAGAGAGAAAGAAAGAAAGAAAGAATATCAAACCTGGAAGAAACTTTAGCAGTTATCTAGGCCAAGATGCTCATTTTATAGACAAGGAACCTAAGGTCCACAGAAATATAGTGACATTGATATACATATATGTGTATGTATAAATGTATGTATATACACACACACACATATATACTTACATACCCAAACATATACAAATGGCATATGGAAAAAATGATAAAAGGGTTTAGATTTGTCTATAAAAGTATAGTTTTTATGCCTTGTTGGATCTTCTCCTGCTCACCTAAATCTGACAAGATTTCAAACTCCCAAATGATAAGGAAATTCTATAGCAAAACAGCAGCTGACATCTTAAATGCAGGTAGATTGATGGTGCTTCCTCTCCTATACTTTAAACTCCAATACTGTTTTCAGTGTATTGCTCCCAAATGACCATTTGAGTATTTAAGCTGAAAATAATTGACTGACTTTTTAAAAAGAAGGGTTTACTGCTTTGATTTTTGACCAAACATGTCTTAGAATTCTAATGTAAAACATTACCCTAGCATTTTTTTCAACTAGTTCAGGTGATGGTTTTCAAGGGAAAAAAATATGAAAGAATACCAAAAAGTTGAAAGGCATTTAGTCCTCTTATAGAGATTTAGCACTACAGGAAAAGAGGTCATTCAATACCAACATGAGTTGCCATAATTTCTATCCTAATTGTTTTCCAATCTGGCAGTGGGGAAAAAATCAGTTTTATTTATTTAAATTTTGAGCATGTGTTAATTTTACATCATATCTCTCTTTCTGGGACTTTCTGCACACCTTCACTTTGGAAGCAGAAGTCTTCAAGTGGCTGCGAACCCATAACCCCCATCTCTGTCCCTATTCCTCATTTTTCTTCCCTTCAATACTTTTCCTTCCATTCCCAGGTTTTGTGCATTTTCCCAAGGAAAAAAAATATGGATCATAAAACTATAGTAGGGAAGGAAAGGTATTTACCTATATGTGGGAAGGGAAATAACTCCTTTGTTTATAAAAGGAATTCAGAAGCATCCTTGCCCAGCTTCTACCCTTCAGTTTTATTGCCATGGGGAGTATCCTGCAACGCTGGAGCTTTTAGAAAATTCTCTGGGTTCAGCAATGAAAAGGGAAGAATCTGGGAAAATCAGTAATATCTTAGGAGAGCTGACCTAGAGAACATGGTCCCAGCCTATCGGCTGAGGCATGGCTACCCTTCCTGCATAATACCCCCCATCACCATTTTATATAGGTTGTCTCTCTGGATATGGAAACACAAGAGGGGACAAGATGGTGGTCTTTCCCTCCTTCGTATTTAGGAGAGCAGTAGGGGACTGAATTTGAATGGCACAGTCCAGCCTGTTAAATGTATTTGCAATAACAATTTTTCATAACATGCAGATGTCAATAGTCACGATAGAGGGCTTGGGAATCTGACCCCTAGACTATTAGAACCAGGCAGTTTGCCAAAGGTTTAAGCACAATTGTATCAGGTACAACAGTTTCACCAAATACTATAAAGCTCATTCTGAAGTAAAAAATAATGTTAATAATCATCTGTAGGTGTTTCCCAGTCCTTAGAGAAGCATGAAGAAGACTGTGTACTAGGGGAATGAATCCTTGCTTCAGAGACACATAGAGCAGGGGCGGGGGAAATTTAGAGCCAGATCCATGGGACTGTTCATGTAGATTACTTTCAAAATATTCAGTCTCCAAATATCTTGTCTAGTCTATGCACTATTTATCTCTTTCCCCAATAGTCTCCCAATCTAATGATTTTTATTCTCCCCCATCAACTTTGGGCTATAATTAAGGTGTCAGAGACTCAAGGAAGTGTCTGACTCCACAGTTCTTTGCAACTACTTCCTTTCTTTTCCCTTAAGGACACTCTGTAGTTTTATCCCTGCATCTCCTCTTCCTCCTCTTAATCACTGTTCGTGGCTCAGGTAATTTTACTTCAGGCAATCTCTTATGTATACACAAGCATACACACATTTTCTTTAGACCCTCCCTTTTTTCTTTCATTTGTCTATTTCTTGCCTAGTTATCCCAGGGAAATCTTTCTCCTTTTTTCTCCCTTTCTCTGTTCTTATGAGCCAGAGAGATCATAATCATAGTCAATAAACACAACTAGTTCATGAAATACCTGTATTGAAAAAAAGAAAGTCACAATTTTAAAAGTAAAAATATACATAATAAAGAATTAGTGCCCTCTCAGTTCAAGAAATTCACCAAAATCTCCATTTTCTTCTTCCTCATGCTATATAATTAAGCTTGCTTTTCTTCAGGCACTAGCATTCATAGTTTAGCAACCATCAGGGAGGGGAACAGCTTGGTTTAAGACTGAACACTAGAGATAAGCACCAGAGACTCCTCACAGATCCACTGGGCTTTAAGCCAACTCTATAGTGCCTTTATTGCTGGTATACTCTGGTCAAACCAATCCAACTCTTATGAGGGTTTTTAGGTTATGCATGAGAGACTTAGAAGGGAAAGGCAAAAATGAGTCCCAAGAAGCTTGCAATGGCTTGGCTGGGGGTGGTCCAGGGTTTTCTTCCTGTCATCTGCAGTGATATTGTGTGTGATATTGGTTAACTCACCCTTCCAAAGGGCAGTCAGTCTCATGTGGTTTCTTATGTCTACTTCGGTCTGCTTACTATTTGGCAATCAGGACACACAGAATGCAACCATAAATGAATGTGATTTTCCCTATGGATTCAGATTGTGAAAAGCACATCTAATCCCCTATCACTGGATTTTATGATATTGTTTTGCACTGCTTGCAATTATATCTGTAACTATGGCTTTTCCTTAAGACTCTCCTCTCTAACTTTCACCAACTCTGCTGGGAACACTAAATAACCAATCTCCACAAACAAGGAGAATCTTATACAAATGATTTTTCTCTCTGCATCTGAATACACAAGAGGGGGTGAAAGGAAAAATTTTCTCTCTTCTGTATTTAGGAGAACATATTGCTAGTGACTGAGATTTGAAGGGAATAGTTCCTTGTATGCAGTAGGCTGTTAAGGATTATTTGTTAACTACTTACTCAGAGAAATACTGCTGAAAATGAGAGGTTGCTTGTTTTGATGCAAAAAGTACTATTTGAGAGGAGGAATAAAGTTATCGTTTATAGCTAATTTTTGTGTAGTGCTTGCTGTGTGCCAAGTGCTTTACAACTGTTCTCTCATTTGAGCTACATAATAATCCTGGTAGGTGGGTGCTATTTTTGTCCCCATTTTACAGATGAGGAAATTGAGGCAAATTGGCTAAGTGACTTGCCTGGGGTCATATAAAGCTAGTAAGTGTTTGAGGTCACATTTGAACTTAAATCTCCCTCATTCCAAGACTGGTACTTTATCAACTGCACCACCTAGCTGCCCTAGAAAATATAATTTTTAACTTTGTTGTTTTTCTCTAAAGACTCAAAATATAAATGTCCAAGTGCAAAGTTAATTTATTCCTGCTAACTCCTTAATAAGAAAACTCTCTCTATAAGATCCTTTCTTCTTTTTCTTTTTTGTTGTTGTTGATATGCTTTTTAAAGAGCTGATTTGAAAGGGTAGAAGGTAAATATCCTCAGTAATTCAGCTTCTACAAGTATCCCTGCAGGGTAGCTTTATCTTCATTTGACAAATAGATTTCTGGCTTAAAATGAAATTACAAAATCTGGTCTCCAACCCCATCTGATCATGAGTGCTTTTGGTCACACTGGGAATATGAATAAAAAAAAACCAGGGAAATTAACACATGGACCGACTTGGAAGAGAATTGAGATGTCCATTCCAGAGAAGCTACTACTTGAACAGTTTGAAATAAGCTTTTAGTACTAGTGACTGTAATGGTAATTTGAAGATCTTCTCTGCCCCTTAATAACCCCAAGGGAATTTGACAACCTTCTCTGCTTTGAAAATAAACTCTGTCCCCTTATAGGCTAAATGTAATCACATGGAGCCTATGGTGGGAGGAGTTTGCTGAAGGGTGGAGCAAAGTCCACAGGAAATTGGGAGCCAGAACAGTTAGATGTTGGGAGGAGAGAGGACAGCAGGCAAACAGGCAATTAGGCTTGTGAGTAAATATACTGTGCTGTTGTGGCTTATTAACTTCTTTACTACTATGATGGAATTGGCTTACTGGTTTTGGGATTCAGTTTTCTGGTGTCTGAATAGATGTTTTTTGCCTCTGTCTTCTATATGGAGAGTCTGTTATATTTTGTGATTGAGCACCATGCAGGTATATTTATCGTGATCGTGGGCACTGTAAATATTGCACTGGTGCTACAGTGACTCAGAATGACAAAATCATGCAGGGTGTGTCAGAAAGAGAGCTAGACTTGAGTCAGAAGACCCTAGAGTTCAATTCGTGGTTCAGGTTTTTATTAGTTGCATGATTATAGGCAAGAGCCAAAGTAGAGTCATTGGAAGATTCTGTTGGTTTCAAAACTTGGTTTCAAATCTTGATTCTGCTACCACCTGTGGGACCTTATGCAAGTCATTAATCCTCTCTAATCTCAGATCCTTCATCAACAAAATGAGAATGGAAATGCTGGCATTTCCTTGTATAGAGAAATATTGATTAAGCACCCACAAGGGTCATTATGCTATCATGATTGTTTTCATCTTTCAAATTTTTTATATCATGATTTTTATATGCTAGTTGAATTAAGTCTTTTTTAATGTCACTGATAATACAGGTAAAATTCAGAAGAGGAAGGTGAAACATCCAAACATAGGAGTGTAGCAATAAGCTTCGGGTAAGATAAAATCATGGTTCTTTTCCTTAAGGAATTTGCAATCAAATTGGAAACAAAAAAAATAACATTATGAAAAAAGTGATCAGCATAAAACTATTTACAGTTAAGTGTCTCATTGTGGGGTGCAGAATGCAGAATACTTCAGGAGTACAAGGAAGAGGGAAGATGCACAACACAGAATTGTGAAAGGTGTGTGGGGAGGGAGGAAAGAAGCATTTATTATGCACCTGCTCTGTACCAGTCACTTTGGCATGTGCCTTACAAATATTGTTTCATTAGACTCTCACCACAACCCTGGTAGGTAGGTTCTATTATTTTCCCTATTTGAAAATTAAAGAAACTGAGTCAGACAGAGGTTAAGAAGTTAAGCCTGGGGTCAAATAGGTAGGAAGTGTCTAAGTCTGAATTTGAACTCAAGTCTTCCTGACTCCAGGCCCACTGTGCCACCTACCACCTAGCTGCCTCATAAGACACTGGATATGGAATGAGAAGACAAATTCAAAACCAGGTGCTGCTATTAACTACCTTAGGCATTGCTAAATGACAGGGTTGGACTAAATAAGGTTCTTTCTAGCTCTAAATTCTATGCTCATATGAACACAAACTAAAGAAGTCAAGGGACACTTCAAGGGGTGTGTCAAAGGATAGGCATCCACAGGGCCAAGGAAAGAGTATTCCAGGTGAATACTGGATGCCTCTGGATATTCCATTAGCATATCTAATGCAACAACTTTGAATAACTTTTCCATACTATTTGTTCTGTTTGGTCAGACCTATAAGCAAAATGTCCAAAAATGGAATTCATCATCTTTCTCCCACTGATACACCACCCCTGCCCTAAAACCTCCTCTCCTCCAAAGTTCCTTGTTTCTGTAGAGGCTAGCAATACCCTCCCACTTGTTCAGGTTTATCACCCTCTCCCTCATTCCCACCCCGACAGCTAATTAATTTATAAGTAGTGACAATTCCATCTTCCCAACATCTGGTCCCTTTCTTCCACCCCAAAGCCATCACCTCACAACAGGTGCTGTCTCAAATGACTGGAATAGCCACCTTATTGGTCTCTAAGCATCCATCTGACCAGTCCTTCATCCAGCTGCAAAAATAGCCTTCTGAGGCACAAGTCTGTCCACACCATTTCCCATCTCAAAAACCAGCAGGAGCAGCCAATTACCTCTTCAATAAAGTACAGACTCCTTAGCCTGGCAATGAACCTGGCCCCTACCTAACTTTCTACCTTATTTAATAGGATTTCCCTTCTAGTATTCTGTGTTTTATTCACTTATGCTACTGTCTATCTGTGCCCTAAGCTCTGCATTCCAACTCTGACCTTGGTGAATGCTCAGACCCATACCAAGAATGTACGCCCTTCTCATCTCTACCTTTCAGAATCCTTGTCTTCTTTCAAGATATAGCTTAGCTACCCCCTCCTTCAAGAACTCTTTCCTTATCTTCTCCCATTTCAAGTTACCATGTAATTCATGCATATGTTTCCATGTTATATATCCCTTAGTAGAGTGTAAGTTCCTTGAGGCAAGGAGGGTTTCATTCCTGCCTTGTACTGTACATGGTACATACCTAGTATTTGCTATGTTGGCTTCATAAACATGAGCATGTTAGACAGTGGATGGATGTGAGAATGGAAGATGCATGACCTCATTCACTGGGGAATAAAGACTCTGACCTAGGTACACTAATGTTCACCTCATAGGCCTAACATAAGTAACATATTCTGTAAACTTTAAAAGGCCACAAAATATCAATCCGTGTTATTACATACAGCCTAGACCTGCCAATTATAGCACAAACATTGGTCATCCCTTAGTCCTATGAGAGACATTCAAGGATACACAAGATATTAAGCCCTAATCTAGGATTTAACCAGAAAAGCATTCTGCCAAAAATAAACTGATATAAAGCAAGCTATTTGAACAACTTTTCCATACTATTTGTTCTATTTGGTCAGACCTATAAGCAAAAGACCTTCCATATTTTGCCTTGGGGAAATATTTTAGAACTTGATTTTATGAAGTTCTCTTTAACAACAAAAGGACAGTCCTCTAAAAATAAAGAAAATTTATAGAAATTTATAGAAAATTCAGATAAAAATAAGTGTTTCATTTTAACTCTAATTTTTCTGGCTTTAAACCAATATGGAAGATTATTTCTAAAATTATTTTAAAAATCTAATCCTTCTCTCCATGCTACTCTATCCTTGAAGGAGTGAAGTATTATTGGATTCATTGGCTGAACTAAAAAATTAACATAATCCTGTAGGTTTATGGGAAACCCTCTGGGTTCATAAATTATCGATTTGTGGTTTTTAATAGTGGTTATATACCTGAAAAATCACCACTAAAGTAGTCATCTCTTTGACTAGTCAAATGCCTCACCGTGCTGTGTGTGGTCTTGCCGGCTGAGCTATCCCAGTCTAAGCCCTAGGCTGGACTTTATCTTTGGGTCTAGTGATAGGTCATACATTGATTCTTTTGAGACCAGTCTAGGTGAATTGACTTACGTGTGCCTTATGTCTGTAGGGAAACATTTAGATTTGTAACCAAACTGAACATGAAGGGTCTTAGAACTGGAAGGGGTCTTGGAAGGAAGTTTTCTATTTCCATCTCCCAACTCAGAAGGAATTTCTCTAAAACATAACTGATTGGAAGTCATTCAAATCTCTGCTTGGTTCCTTCCATTTCATATTTGTTCCCATTCCTGCAAGAAAAAGGTTTTCTTATCCTGGTCAACTAATTTAAATTGTATTTCAAGGACTGAAGTGGACATTTTATATTTGTGGATTTATGTTTTGAAGGCAGGGATTGCATTTGCTTCTTTTTGTATCCCCAATACTAAGCATGGAACCTGAAATATAGTAGACACTAAATAACTGTTTATTGATTGATTTGTGTCATCCACAAGTTTGAAAAGGAAGGAAGGAAAGAAACAAGCATTTATTAAACACCCAAGTATCTTATGTGCCAGACAGTGTTTTACAAATATTATCTCCTTTTATCCTCACAACGACTCTGGGAGAAAGGTGCTATTATTATCCCTATTTTACAGATGAGGAAACTAAGTCAAGAGAAAGGTTAAGTGATTCATCTGGGGGTCACTGTATTGGAACTCATATATTTCTTACTCCAACCCTAGGACTCTATCTCCTTTACTTCAATTTCTTTATACAAGCTGCTGATAAAAAATATGGTGATATAATTGTAACTTATGAAACTTTTCTCAGTATGAGAATAGCTGAAGGGAATAGAAATGTATATATGTGTGTACATGTATACACACATATATGTCTATATAGGAGAGTATATGGACAGAGGGCACAGGACCAATTGAATAGGAAGGGATGAATAAGAAGGTGAAAATAAGAGGTGAGAGAGGAATATAATGAGAGGAGATGAGGAGAGACAGAATGGGGTAAACTATCTCATTTAGAAGAGTCAAGGGAAAATGGTTACAATGGAGGGGAGGAAGAGGAAGGCAAAATGGAATGCATCAACCTTATTCTCATTGAATTTGGTTTTGGGAGAGAATGACATACACACTAAATAGGGTATCTCACCCTACAGGAGAATAGAGGAGAAGGGGAAGAGAGGGAATATAATGGAAAGGATGGCAGGTTGGAGGGGAGGAAAGTTGGAAGCACCCACTTTTGAAAAGGGAAAGGATCAAAGTAGAGAATAGAACAAGTGGGCAGTGGGATAGGATAGAGGGAAATATAGTCAGTCTTCCACAATATATCCACTATGGAAATGTTTTGCATAGCTACTCATGTACAACCTTTACTGAATTTTTTATCTTTCCAGTGAAGGTGGGTGACAAGGGAGGAAGGGAAAGAATCTGGAATCTGAAGTTTTAAAATCAAATGTTTAAAAATATATATACATATTATTATTAATATTTTACATGTAACTCGGAAATGAGATATACAGGCACTGGGGCATAGAGATCCACTGTGACCTTCTGGAAAGTCAAAGGGAGAATGGGGGAAGATATGGGGGAGAAGAGATTAGGGGAGGGGATATTCAGTGGGAATGCTGTTTTGGGGTGATGGGTAGGGAAAATTGGGGAGAAAATTTGTAACTCAAAATCTTGTGGAAATGAATGATGTAAACTAAAAAATAAAAAAGAGAGAAAAAGAAAAAAAAAGAAAAGGGAAGGTTTTAGGGGAAAACTAATGAGTTCTGTTTTGGACATTCAGTGTGAGATGACCAAAAGGCAACTGATGATATGAGAATGGGGCTCAAAAGAGAGACAGTTTACTTGAAAATAGGGTCTTGAATGGTTGAAAATGTGGAAGGAGCATATTTAATATATTAGGATGTCCCAGATTTGTCATGAGCTAGCTGTATATCCCTGGACAAGTGGCTTCCTCCTTCTGGGCCTCAGTTTCCTCATCTGTAAAACAAGGGAATTGTACTAGATGATCTCTAAGCTTGCTTGCATCTATTAAAATGTTGTTCTGAAAATAAATATCATGATAAGTGTCATCAAAGTATGTCAAAAATTAAGTTGGGCTGTCTTAGGAAGTAGTGGGCTCCTCCTTGCTTGTGGTCTTCAATCAAAGGTTGAATGACCTCTCATTGGGATTCTCATTCATGCACAGATGCTCTTCATGCACTAAATGCTCTTTGAGGCCTCTTTTTCATTTAGAGCTTTTGTGATTCTGTTATATTGAGCAAGACGGATCTGGGAGCCCAGCTTGGTGCTATCTTTGGATATTCTATTTTCATAATTCACTATCTGGAGCACATAAAAAATGTTTTAGATAGGTCTTCAGTTTGCCTGGCTGAACTCACAGTTCCGATCTCATTAGAAACAATTCCTTTCATTTTAATTATGAAAACTAAGAAGAAATATATAAAATTTCCTCTCCATCCTATTTATGAGTTAACATATACATAGTGCTTTAAAGCTTCCAATGAGCTTTATAAATATTACCACATTTTATCTTCACAACAATACAGGGATGTAGGTTATAGCTATCTCCATTTTACAGACAAGGCTATTTTTATCCTCTTTTTACAGGGGAGGACACTGAGGCAGACAGAGGCTCAGTAACTTGCCCAGGCTGGATTTGAATTCAAGTCGTCCTGACTCCCCTCCCAGCACTCTATCCAGTGTCACCTAGCTGCCTCATCCACAAAGACATTGGATAAACAAAACACAATGACCAAAAGGTTACAAAGAAGGAAGTCTGAAAGTCAGTTATTTCCTTTTAAGTATAATTATTTCTTGTTATTGACATTTGTGGAATTAACTTGTGTTTGCTTTTTAACATCATTTAAAATAGAAAAAAAGCATAAAAGGCAATGCCAAGCCTATGTCTAAATCATAACCCGAGTGCTTCAACTTCAGTGACTGTGACTATTTTCAGCAGAACTTCAGCAGAAGTTCTGATTTCTCTAAAAAACATTTTTTTTGCCATTGTTGTTGGCTACAAATGTAGATTTAAAAAAATCAATGTTAAAGTTATTGTTCTAGTTTTTACTTGATATGTTTTTAAAGTGCCCCAAACAGAACCTACTTCACTCCCAGGAAACACCAATTCCTATTCAGTGAAAGCAAATTTGGGGGTGAAATGGTGCTAATGACAGAAATCAAATATCTTCCAAAGTAGTTTTGTCTTCCAAGGCATAGTCTGTCTGTTATACCACTTACCTGGCTTCTTAGAAAAAAAATATATTATTCTAACAGGTTAACATTCATGTCACATTTCTCCCTGAAATGGGATTATCCCATTACTCCCCCAAGTGTTCGTACTAGGATGCAAGGCCCCTTTGTTATAGCCAGAGCACATATACACTTTTCTCTTTCCAACAATGACATAGCAGATATCAAGAAAATTAAAATCCCATATACAGGTAACAAATCTTCTGTATAAGAAGTATTAAAGTAAGTGCTTAAGTCTGGCAACATTTATATTCTTCATGAGTTCAAACCTAATTAAATTGTGCTGACACCATTTTTAGAAATGTGTACAGGAAAATCATTTAAAAAGTCATAAATGAAGGTGGAAATCAAAACATAAATCCACAAATTGAAAATGTTCACTTTGATCCTCAAAATACAATTTAAATTTGATGACCAGGACAAGAAAACCGGACACATTCCTTTGTCTTGCAGGAATCTGCAAGGAAATTGCATATTTCCTTTATAAAAAGAAAACACATAAAGACTTCATAAGTACATACATGATGGGGGGTTTAAGTGGCACAGTTTCAGGTTAAAGGTTTCTCTAAATCTCTGTTGCTTCCCAATATGTTTACATTTAAGAGAAAAACCACAACTTAATATGCAAAGCTCTTGTGCTTTCATGGACAGTATAGTGTAACTCTATGAATAATTTGGATTTGAATCCTAGCTCTGCCACCAAACTACCTGTATGACCTTGAGCAAGTAACTTACTCTCTATCTGCCTCCATTTCTTCAACTGTGAAATGAAGAGGCTGAACTAGGTGACCTTGAAGTTTCCTTCCAACTCTATATCTGGGACCCTACTATCCAATGGAGATCCACATTGATCTCTGCTGTTTTGCATTCAAATTTTGATGGTCTCAAGGATATTTTTTCCCATCACTGTTTCCTGGAAATAATGCATTTTTAAAATTCCATGCAGATTTTTCTCCTATATCTACTCACACTTCACACATGTTTCATAGTTATCTCAACCTGGAAGAGGATAGAAGTTAACTTAAAAAACACAGGAATAGACAGGGTAACTACCAAATAAAGAGGGTAATTTGCTGCATTGACAAAAATGTACCACTTGCCTGGGTGGAGAACATTTATTTCACTGAGAAACAGCAATATAAAAAAAAAAGTCTCCCTGAGTTCAAACATGAAAACATTTTGAAGTTCAGGGACATTTTGAAGTCTAGTTCTCTATCCCCCATAGATTAGACATTCAACATATATATGGACTTTACCCCAAAGAGAATAAAATACATTTCTCCCCCATCTCTGATGAATTAGAAATCAAATGTCTTTCATAAATTTTTCCCAAAAGACAAATAAATTTTTTAAATGATTAGCCATAATGAAAGGCAAAAAAGAATTGTTTAGCTACTCTGTAGAGAAGATTGGGTACTGACAAAGGGATGCAAAATTGAAAAAGAAATTACCCTCCCCCTCCCCCCCTTTTTTTTTAGCATCAGGCTTATTCTACATTGTTTTGATATGGTGGGACTTCTGTAACATAATTCAGAGGATCAGAGATTTATGAGGGACATGAGGGGCCAGACTAGTGGTTCATGCAATTACAAGGGGCCAGCACAGTTTCCTAGTTCAGTTTTTTGGGGGCTGGGAGGATATCTCCCAATAGATACACATGCTTCTGACTTGGAGTTTGTAAGGTTTGAGAATGATTTTTCTGGACTACGTATCTCCAACCTGTGAAGCTAGAGTAAGCTTTCAATGAAACCCTTGCAGCTTCTTCAGAGGGACAATGTTGACTACTTTGTATAAGTAAAAACACATGTGTGCATATCTATATATACATAGTATACATATATGTGTGTATATCATTCATATATACATATATACCTAATGTAGAGGGAGAGGAAGATTAATGTTTGTTAGTTGTTTTATGCATAGATTCAACAAGTAAAAATAATATAGCAGAGTCTATGCTATATATATGCATATATATAAAATGTATATATAATGTGTGTATATACATGTATATCATATATGTATAAAATGGAGAGAGAGAGACTTGGCCTCAAAACCAGGAACACCTAAATTCAAGCACCACCTCTTTACACAGACTGAGTGGTTGACCCTAGGCAAGTAATTTAATCTCTCAGGGTTCTGGGCAATTATTTAAGTTTCAGAGAAAGTGCTGATTTGCACTGGGAGAAGGAGATTTCCCTCATGGTGCAGTTCCAACTACCAATGAAATCACAGGTCCAGTGTCTCTTCAACAAGACTGAAAGTAAATTACTAATTTTTCCTAATCTGGATATGAATTAATGGTGGTTTTAATCAACAATCATCTAATATATGCCAGATGCTAGAAATAGAAATAGAGAGCCTGATAAAATATTTCAAAATAATGTATTTCAAACCTTCACTCATCAAAACATGAAGAGGAAAACATCCTTTCCTAATTCAGATTGATGAATAAACAAACTTTCTTTAAAATGGAGAATTAATTTAATGTTTCCTATGACAAGAAGAAATTTATGATGCATTTTTCTTATCTCCATAAATTCCAAAGGAAGTAGATCCATCATCCTCTACTAACTTTATGCCAAGGATTTTGCTTTACCCCTCATATAAAATAGCAGCAAAACTCTCTACATCCCACAAAATACCTACTACCAGCTTTCAAACTCCTTACTGGAATTACATACCTATATTTTTATGTAGTCTCTTCCTAAAAAGTTTCACCATATATGTTTAGACATGTTTTCTATTGGCCAGATATGTATACACACATATACATGGACACCAATTATTTTCATAATCATGATTAACATATTTTCTTACTCATCCCTGAAAGAATGATAACAGAGGAACTCACCATTTTTCCATCCATCCCTGGAGTGCCAGGTGCTCCAATAGAACCCTAATGGTAAAAAATATAATTGGTTTAGATTGATATTCAGATTATAAAATGCTTTCATGCTAAATTTAAATGATTGTTTATCATGTCCTACATAATGTCCTGTTCTAATACCTTCCCCACAGCATATCTCCTAAGGAATTTAACTACTGTCAAAGAATCACTACAATGAGCAAGTAAAAAAAAAATCTATCTATGTAGGCCAAACCAAATGGATGAAAAATTTCTATTATCAAGATATTTTGGATGTTCTTTATAGCCTTTCCAACAGTATGAGTAACTAAGACAGACAATATATATGGTCAAGGAGCTGGGTTCAACTATGAAAGGGAGGTAAATAGACTAGATTGCTTTCAGGAAAATACAATGGACCCCCATAACAGCAATCCCCACTTTTTCTTTCAATACAACTGTATTGAAACTGTGCTTATATAGTAGTGAGAACTGGAACTCCATTGTCCCTAAAGAACTTAAGATCACATAGAAGGTAATAGAGAAGTGTATGGTGTGTGTGAGCAGGCTACAAAATAGAACCAATCCTGAAGAACAGGGTTAGAAGATATCATCAAGGAATTGTATGAAAGAAAGGGAAGATGGATTATTCATATAGCAAGACTGAGGGATGCCAGGTGGATATTCAGAATGCTTTGCTGGTACTTTTGTGAGGTTAAGAGAAAATGAAGAAAGCCTCTAACCCAATGGGTAGACCGCTTGTGGTGAACTTTGAGAACATAGATAAGAATCATACAGAAGGACTGGCATGAGTAGACTGAAATATTCATTGTGGGCGGGAATTCAAGAACAGATAAGATCCATTTGATTATATATTCTTATGATGGATGACAATGAAATTTACACATTTTGAATATAACACCTCAGTAGCCCTTGTGGTATCTTAGGATAGAAATGGCACCCAAGAAAATGAAGCAAGGAATCTGGTTAACTATTTTTGGAGGAAATCTATTCAAGAAGCAATATAAATTTGAACATCCAGGAATCAGTTCTCCAAGATATATTTTGATAGAAAGAACAATTTAAAAAAGGAAAGCACCATGTGGTAATATTGTCCCTATAAACGCTTACCAAGAAATCCATTACTAAACCATACGTATACTTTCTCACCTATATAAAATCATAATGAGAGCAGTCTGTATGAATCTCAAAGGTCTCCTTGATAAAAAAAAGTTGATAGCATCACTCTAAAACAGACTCCATTTTCGTAGTAAACAAACAAATATTAATTGATTAAGAGATATTGAGAATGAAAAAATCTAGTTTATTGTTTTTTTTTTAATCACAGTAGAGCAAAATAAAGCCTTAAAGTGTGTCTTCCAATAGGATGCCTCTTTTGTAGATGTTAAGATCATTCCAGATTCCTTAATACCACAGAGATGCTGTTGTTCAACAATTCTTTGATGAACAATATCAAGTGAAATATTGTGAAAAATGTGTGAAAAATGAAAACATATTTGCCAAAGTTGTCCACCATTGTCATAGAAAAAGTCTTGCTTAGAATCCAAATGGAAAAGGGATTCCCTCTAAACGGCAAGGTTTTTCAGATATACTTGTTTTTCAAATGCATTGAGATGATTATATCCTTCTTCATTGTTTTCTTAATTAGATCCATGAGCCCATCCTTTGAGTGAATACAAAGAAATAGTTCTAGCACAGCAAAAATCAAGTGAATAAAGAATGCAAACTGCTAAGGCTTGACCTGGAGTTGAATGGGTAACCTAATGAATTAACCCATCTGTATGTGTATCTCAAAGGAGTGAAGATGGACAATGAGTCAGACTCAAAATTAAATAGGAGTAGATTCGGCTGGAGTGCATTTGGGAAATTATACTTTTAAGATATCAAATTTTCTCTATTACAGAAGCCTGTCTTTTTTCTTTCTTTGTAATGACAGTCATTTTATATAGATGCAAATCTACCATGATCTCTGAAGAATAAAAACTATAGATCACCCAAAAAGTCCTAGAAAGACATGATGGGTATAAGTAAGCTGAAGCAAATGACCAGTAATGCCTCTGAGTAGTGGGAAATGAGAGAGGGGAGAGAGAGAGGGGTGGAAGAGAAAGAGGAAGGGAGGAAGGAAGGAAGGGAGGAAAAGAGGGAAGGAGGGAAGGAGGGAAAGAGGGAGGAAGGAAGGAGGAAGGAAGGAAGGAAGGGAGGGAGGGAAAGAAGGAGAGGAGAGGAAAGGAGAGGAGAGGAAAGGAGAGGAGAGGAGGGGAGAGGAGAGGAGAGGAGAGGAGAGGAGAGGAGAGGAGAGGAGAGGAGAGGAGAGGAGAGGAGAGGAGAAGAAAGGAAAGGAAAGGAAAGGAAAGGAAAGGAAAGGAAAGGAAAGGAAAGGAAAGGAAAGGAAAGGAAAGGAAAGGAAAGGAAGAAGGAAGAGGAGAGAGGGAGGGAGGAAATCATCAAATAGATGGAGGAGGGCCAGTGAATCTTAACAGTGAGGGAAAAATGAACAACTTATATGTTGCCTTGGTTCCCCACAAAATATTCAAATCCCATGAAGATTCCCAACATTTAAGTTCTGGAATAAAAATCACCAAGAAAAGAAGGCAGGGATGGATTATGATCTGCATGGAAAAAGAAGTAACCACATAGATGCTATTGCTATTGCTGTTCAGTTGTGTCTGTCTCTTTGTGTTCTCATTTTAGGGTTTTCTTGGCAAAGGAACTAAAGTAGTTTGCCATTTCCTTCTCCAGCCTATTTTACAGATGAAGAACTGAGACATACAGGGTTAAGTGGCTTGCAATAAAGACACATGAAGATAAATTTTAAAAGGCAAAAGCTCCCATTCTAATATTGCATTAAATCCACTATCTCAATGGAGCATTTTTTTTTCTTCTTGGTGAGTTCTCTTTCCCAGCTTTATGAAATATCTAAACCTAGGGCTAATTATTTCCCACATCATCTGCTGGCCAAATGCATGGTCATATAATGATATTTTTCATGCTTCCTTAGAAACTAGAAAATTAAAATCAAATACCATTTTTATTCTCCATGAGTCAAGCATACTAATCCTGTTAAATTTAATATGTGATCCTAATAAAAAAATCATAGCTTAGATTGAAATCCAAATACACCAGCTGGTGACACTGATCTATCCTTAGTGCTTGTAAGAGATATCGGCAATAGTTAGTGTAGAGAAATTTAACAAAAGCAACTCTTTTAAGATGCATTAGTTTCAGTTATGTGAAACAAAAGGTCACAAACAAAAATAAACTGTCCTGCAGTAGAACTAATAAAAAGGCAAGAGAGAAAGAAGAGTTACAAAGAACATGGGAATTGAATGATATTTGGTGGGGGGAAAGCAAATAATTCTGTGATATCAAAATGATTAAAATCAGTATTTTCAGTAACTATTTTTCCCTGGATTTGCAAAGACCAAAACTGGATGTTAGTATTTAGATCACATGAATATAAATCCAGTTTTAAAATGGTAATGTTTTATAAGGCAAGAAATAGAGCCATTAAATATTGCCCAATGCAAAGCTATGACATCTAGTCAGGCATAGAAAGACATTTAGAAATATTTTCAAATATTCCTTTGACTTCTCCTCGAAGAGTATACCTTTCTTCCTAGGCTGTGGATAAGCCATGTTTTAAATTCAGCATGCACATTCCTTTCCTGGCACCAGAAAACAAACAGATTTTTTCTTAGCCTCTGTAAAATGTTAAGATGGTTTTATTTTAATTGAAAAGGACTTTATTAAAAATGATTTCTTTTGCCAAAAAATTTGAAGATTTCTGAAGGAAAGTGATGTAAAAAGTTGCTTCCTCTCTTTACTGCTAATATTTACGTGCTATTAATGAACTTCCTAAAGACTCAAGAAGTAATTTTGTCCCAGCAGTGGGTGGATTAAGGGAGCTTTACAATTTCACACTGTGCCT
Organism: Gymnobelideus leadbeateri; assembly: GCA_011680675.1. Taxonomy (NCBI): domain Eukaryota; kingdom Metazoa; phylum Chordata; class Mammalia; order Diprotodontia; family Petauridae; genus Gymnobelideus; species Gymnobelideus leadbeateri. The sequence goes on from WOXC01002037.1 coordinate 126,345, forward strand.
ATTGGAGACATTATTGTTAAGGACGTGGTGTTCTGACATGAATTATCCTACAACTATTAGCTTCTACTTTGGTCTGAAGGATTGTGTTTCTACAGATGACAAGTATTTTTTTTTTTAAAGGCTGCATCTATGGATGCGATATGAAATGTTAGAACAGAGAACAATTGCTTTTTTATTTGTGCTATTACCATTGATTCTAATCAGTTTCTTGGATACCTTTTGGACAGACGTATAATATTATCTTCTATACTTCAAAAACAGGTTTGTTTTTTTTTTTTAAATTGGGAATTAAGTAGTATTCGTATAAGATGATGGCAAGGAGCCATCGATCAGCTTTCATTGGTTTGCTGAATGAGCTACTGATGTATTTAGTATTGTGTAATGATGCAATCCCTCCAGCTCTTGGTTTGCTCCATCAAACTGAAGCATTTGATTCTGGTGAATATAAATAATGCCAAAAAGACTCATAGGAAGTGAATTCTCCAGTTACCTTGGCAACAGGAAGACAGTCCTGAGCCACCTGTGAACAACCAGCCCCACACTATTTCTTAGCAACACCTACCTTCCCGGTTTTTTGTGGTCAGTGCTTGGGTCACGTGGCAACAGAGGATCCATGTAAAGCCATAAACCATTTAGTTTGAGCCTTTTTCTGCCTCTTCACTTTTTTTAAGTTTGACTTCATAGCTTTACTAGTACTTGAAACCTTTTAACCTACAAGTTGAGAAGACAGACTGAAAACAGTCTGATCTGGACTGCTTAAATTTCCTATAATGGGGGAAATTAGAAATCTTATGTCTCACATTATGAAGTTGTATTTTGGGAAAACAGACTTGACAGTCTAAACTAATTGCTCCAATGTGGCTTACAGTAGCTAATTCTATTCACCTCTTGGAGTTGCAATTTGGCTCTAAGAGCGTAATTACTTTCACAGTATTCTTGTTTATACTCTACCTTTTGTCCGGGAGGCCCCTGAGGTCCCTGAAAAGGGAAAACAATTCAATTAGCATAATAATATCACCAATTTAAGCATAAGTGACCAATTAAAACTGTCCCTTTCTATAAACCTTCCTATGCTGGACTGAATCCAGCTAATGTTTTGTGCATCAAGGGAAAGGAAAACTTACAGCTGAAAATACATAATAGATCTTTTCTTCTCCTTTCTGAAATAGCATTAAGCAGACACAGTAGGATTCTGATTCTCCCATTTCTTTTATCTTAAGTCTCTACTATTCTAGTCCATCTGTTTCCTCAAGTACCTGCAAATCTATAATATCAATCTTACTTGGACAGCTAAAGATTTCCTTCAGTTAAAAGGCAACTGTGGTCCCAAAGCAAGACAGTCATATTATACACAATTTCTGCAGTATACCTGCACAATTGTGCTTGACATATTTGCAAGGAAAAGAATAAAAAGCACCAAAGAGAAGTGTATTTTAGCTACCGACCTTCCCCACCCTCCCTTCCTTCTGTTAGAAACTTTTCCCATCCCTCTCATCTACTAGTCCTTTCTGTTCTACTTCTTTTCTTTATTGATGCTATAGAAGCCTACTTATGTACACATTTTCTTCTCTATTAAAATGTAAGCTCCTTAAGTGGAGAGACTCCTTTTGTTTTTTTACTTTCTTTGAACCCCCCAGTGTTTAGCTTACTGCCTAGCTCATTGTCTGGCACATAGTAAGCACTTAATAAATGTCCATTAATTAGCTGATGCCTTGCTGAACTGTTGATGGCTTGGTGCCATAGAAGGGAATATAGGGAACCAGGAAAATAAATAGAAGGTGCTATGTATTAATACTTATACTCGCTATACTTGGACAGGTAAGTGAGGATATTCCTTCCCACCCACATCCCCCAAAAGAATATGTCACTTCTGAGAAGTAGTAGTCATTATGGTGACAAAGTCAATAGTAGTGTTATTTGATTAGATTGAGGCATCCTGCTAAGGATAATTGTAGGAGGGAATGCAAAAGCATATAGGGCAATCTTGCACACTTCTCTATTATTTGTAACATGTAACTTTTTAGAATTTTCCATTCTCTTTCCAAAAATTTGTGTTTAGCAAAGTGATAGATCAACACTTTCCTCATCAATGCAACTGCAAAACTCATTAGTCTTCATGTTGATCAGAAGCATGTCTTGCTCTTCAAAAGCTATCTCAGATAGTAACATTAAATACAAGTTCATCAATAAAAGAAAACAGCAAATGATGAGGTTGGGAACAATACCATATTTCATGTTAAGGAATATCTCAAACCTTGTTGCTATCTACAGAATGATTTCCCACCTGCCTTCATAACAAACACTTGTCCTACAGGCTGCTTCTCTATCCCCATCATCATGATTAGTGATTTCAGTGTCCACTCCAAGGAATCTTCTAACACCTAAACTCTCAAGTCCTCAACTCCCATGACTTTCATCTTAAGCCATGCACAGGTGAGGTTATCATAGCTCACGTCTTACCATTATGCAAAATAGATACATCTCCTAAGTGATAAACTCTGAAATTCCCCTCTCTAACCACAATCTGCTGACCTTCCACTCTTCCCTCAACTGTATTCCCCCAAAAGCTGCTTTTTGTGGACCATTTTTGGTCACTTACCCCATTTGGGGTTTTCTTGGCAAAGATACTGGAGTGGTTTGCTATTTTCTTCTCTAACTCATTTTATACTTTGGGGACCACAGTAACTTTTAGCTTATAGCTTGATCTTTCCCTATTTCCCCATCCATGTTATCATTTCACTGCCTTTCTTTCACATGTTCAACCTGATAGTAGTTCATTTCAATAAGATTTGTCCTCCATCTTACCCCTTAATTCTTCTGCTAGTTCTACATAGACAATACACAATTCTGAGTCTCTCCCTTCATTTGCTTTCTTTTTTCCTATTTACAAAGTGCTGGTGCATGAAGTTATATTATATTAAAAAGAAGTGACATCATTTTAAAGGCTCTTGGGGGCTGATTTTAAAGAGGTCTCAGAAGATACAACTCTAAGAGAACTGAGAAAATCATGGACTTTGATATCATCCAAAAAAAGGTAACTGAGGAGATGCTAGCATCTACTGACCTGCAGGGTTACTTTTTCCTCTTTAAAAACTTTCTGATGATTCTCTCTGCAGATAGTCATTTAACCTCTGTCTGCCTTAGTTTCCTCATTTGTAAAATGGGGATAACAAGAGCACCTATTTTCCAGGATTGCTTTGAGGATAAAATGACATATTTGTAAAGAACTTTACAAACCTTAAAGGGGTATAAAATGCTAGCTATTATTATATAATTGTTAATAATTATATAACTAATGATATCATTGTAACTATAATGATATATTATGATATATAATTATAGCTATAATTATAACATTACACAATTCTATAATCAATAAAATGATGCAATATTTAAGATAATTCATGTGTTAAATATATAATTTAAATTACCCATCAATAATTTAATAACCAAATATATGGACTAATATATGACATGCTAAATATATAATTAATATATCCTGTAATTATTAATGATTGCATTATATATAAGTGTTAATCGATAGCTAGAATTATGCTATATGATGTGTTATATAATTATGACATATTGTAAATATAATGCTTGTAATTATAAATACTATGATATTATTTTGAGGGAATACTTGATGAGAAGAAGAACAGTCTGCTTTCTTTGATGCTTTTTTTGGGGGGGGAGGTGAGGCAATCAGGGTTAAGTGACTTGCCCAAGGTCACACAGCAAGTAAGTGCCAAGTCTCTGAGGCTCTATTTTAACTCAGGTTCTCCCAATTCCAGGGCCTGTGCTCTATCAACAATCCATTTTTAAAGATTATTTTCTTCAGTTGGCCACATCTCCATTGTAGCTCAATTGACTGAGAGGTGTAAAAATTTTTTTAAAATCACATCATATCTGTTATTTTGTTTATTATAATTGATGCTTCAAAGGCATATGTGTGTATGTATTTAAAATGCAAGAGTCATGATAAATTTGCCCATAGACAACTTTGCCAGTGCTCTGCTTATTATCAGCTTCAAGCCAAGCATAAGACAAGCACACAACTACTCACTAAAAGTATTTAGGTGTGTCATGAAGGGTATCCCGTGAAAGTCCAAGTAAAATGGGGATTTTAGGTCAATGGGGACATGCCCCAGATATTCCTCTTTACATATGATGTTGTGCCCATTGCATCAAGCTTTGGAATACTATAGGACCTTCTCAAAGGTCACTAAAAAAAACTAACATACATTGGAAAAATGAAGAGAATGAAGAATACATATTTATCTTAAATTGGATGGAGAGTCCATTGGGTTATCTCCAGTATTTATGTGGCAGACAGATGTTGTAAATGGAAAATGATCCAGGCTCTAAACTGAATAGGAAAACTAGACTTGAACGGGTCACTTCTGGGAAATTGTACTGTACATTGGAAATACAAAGAAAGGTTAAGTCAGATCCTGCCCTCCAGGAGTTCATATTCGAATGGTTGTATTAGAAATGATCCTTTCATAATCCACCATTTCCTGTTATGTTACCTTTGGTACTTCCTCTATCAATAAAGAACCATATATCATCTTTATGTGAGATTTTCAGGAATTCAATTCTAATCTGAAAAGTAGCAGGTGGGGAGGGGTCAACCTGTCACTTTCCATTTAGCAATGCCATAACTCATATTCAGGAAGGTAAAAAGAATTGCTTCAAACCATTCAGAGAGTCAAGGATGCGCCTGAAAATGAAGCTCACATCTTTGATCCTTGCCATTTATTAGAGCATATAAAAATCTTAGTTTTTATTTAACCTCATCTTACACCACGACATTGTTCAGTGTGTACTTGTCAATTTTAAGGAAAGTCAAGATAAGTGGATTTTGTCAAGGTATGGTATGTAAGAATAAAGACTGAATTTGGACATTTGTTACTGTGTCCTTTCCTATTTCTTTAAAGGTTTCTAGCAGGTTTCTTTCCTCTCAAAATGCTTTTTTAGAGAGGAAATCACATATGAAAAATTACATGAATTTAGTGTTCAGACTGAGACTTTATTTATACAACTCAGGAAGTTAAGTTTCCCAGGGTAACCCTAACTTTGAGAATACACTATTCATTAAAACTGGGCCTTTCCCATTACATGATTGTATATCCCCTACCAAGTCAACATTTTATTTGAAAATAGGAGCATAAATGTAACACACTTCTGTCTAACCGAAGACTAGCACATCTGGAATTTTCTACATGATTATGAAAAGAGAGATTTAGAAAGGCACAGGAGGGCTATACTATACTCTGAAATTTGGGGCTGGTATACATTGAAATATCTATCTCCATTAAAGTATATTTTAATAAGTATCTAATGAAAGGAAATTGAGGACCATAGAGAGAATATAAGTATTCAATTTATTCAGAGGGTACCACTATTCATTCATCTCAAAACCTAGCAAATAATGGGTAGGGGAGCTAGATATACCATGAGACATAAATTTGAATTCAAACCTGTTTCCTCATCTTTAAAATAGTGAAAACAATACTTTTCTTTTTTTTTTTTTGTCCATAGGGTTTCTATAAGAATAATGCCTTGTATAGCACCCTCTTTGGGATGCATGATAGAAGGCAGTTCCCCCTCTCTCCTCGAACAACTCCATGGATACATTAAAAGGCCAATCTCCCCTCTACTGTGAAGGACAATTCTCTGAGCTCAGGAAGGTCATAAGTCATGAGCTCATGAACTTCTAGACAAGATTATGTTGGAGATGGGGTTAAGGCCCTATACCAAAGAAAGAAGACAAAAACTAGAGATGGACCGAGTTTGTAGAAAAACATCTTTGAAGTTTATCTGACACAATTAAAAAAATTACAATGTTCTTGTTTTTCCTATTTTACCTCATTCCTTAAAGAGAATGCTGAATTCATAAATGATGAACTTTAGAATACTTACTAGGAAGATGACCAAGTCAAATTCTGATTATGTGAGTAGATGGGAGCTATTATGCCTTTATAGAAGAAGTGTACCATCATTAGGAGGTGGTCTGAGAACCAGGAAGACCTGAGTTCAAGGCTCACCCCTTCAGGGGTGTTGTACAAGGCAAGGTATGTATCTTCTGAAAAAAATCACTTAACCTCTGAGTATTTTAGGCAACTCTCTAAAATGAGAAGGTGAAGGGAAGTAGCCAACTTGAACTAGTAAAGGGAGTTTCTTTACCTAGGAATTCCCTATATCAGTGAAATCACAGGTCCAGTCCTATTTCTCTCCAATGATGGAGAGAACATGTATCCATGACTATCCATCCTATATAATCATTGTCCAAATCCTCTTATACAACAAAAGATGTTCACCCAATGAACCAGATGGTCTTCCTCTTATTCTCCTGACATTACAAATGGAGTATTTGGTCCATGTCTGTCTGTCTGTCTGTCTGTGTATCTACCTATCTACCTATCTATCTCTGTCTCTGTCTCTGTCTCTCTCTGTCTCTGTCTCTCTGTCTCTGTCTCTCTCTTTCTCTGTCTCTGTCTCTCTCTCTGTCTCTCTCTGTCTCTCTCTGTCTGTCTCTCTCTGTCTGTCTGTCTCTCTCTCTCTCTCTCTCTCTCTCTCTCTGTCTCTCTCTCTCTCTGTCTCTCTCTCTCTGTCTCTCTGTCTCTCTCTGTCTCTCTGTCTCTCTGTCTCTGTCTCTGTCTCTGTCTCTGTCTCTCTCTCTCTCTCTCTCTCTCTCTCTCTCTGTCTCTCTCTCTGCTTACTGAAAAAGGTTATAAGATTATCCTGGTTAATCATAGAAATCTGAAAAAAATATAAATTTAATCCATGAAGACTGAACAGATATCTAAAATGTGCAGTGTAAATTTGTTACATTTCAGGAAGAATCATTCAAGATGTATTTAAATAAAATTTAGTGTTATGCTTACATGTTATATGCACCAGGAAATTTAAAAAACACGAATCCATCCACTATTATAGGCATGTCTGGGGTATAATGCAGGTGCTAAATTTTATAAGATGCAGATTTCACAGTCATAAAGAGGAAGAGCCAAATTTTAAGCCATATTAAATAGTTTAAGATAAAGGCATATTGAAATAATTTCACGTTTAAAAGAACAGAACATGATGAAATAAGAAAGAGAGCTAAAATAAGGAAGCTATGAATGGATGAAAAGATTCATAAGTTTATACTCAAAGGGCCTGGATTCAAATCCTGATTCTACCCCAAATAGAGTGTTTTCTTACAGGTTCAGTTTCCTTGTCTGCAAAACGTGCATAATAACATCTTTACTTCCTACCTCACAGGTTTATTGTGAGGGTCACATGAGAAAAACATGAGGTACCATATGAACATCAATTCCTATTATATTGAAAAGATCTGTGAACTCTCTTTTCACTGGCATTCTGGCAAAAAAGAAAAAAGAAAACAAAAACAATTTGTCTCTTCATCTGCATCTTTCCCTGATACTTAACAAATACTAGAATTCCATTAGTATTATTGTTCCTAATCTTTCCCAACCAGACTTATTGTGGCTGTAATGGTAAAATGAGTTAGCAAATAAGCAGATAATTACATAACTCACATATACATCCTTCTATAAGGTTTGCAAAATACTTTTGCTTCTGAGGAAACAGGTTCTGAGAGGTTGCATATGGGTTTGCTGATGTTTGTGTCTATACTTATTCATGTATATGTTGTCTCCACCAAGAGAATGTAAATTCCTTTAGAGCAATAATTGCTTTTTAATTTTTTCTTCCTATTCCCAGTACATTGCACAGTACCTAGCACACAGCCTAGGCACAATGCTTACTTAAGTAATTTGTCCATCATCCCAAACAAGCATCTTGAGATGGGTTATGAACCCAGGTCCCTGGGACTCCATTTTCTAGGATTTTCCATTACCCCTCATAGCCTTGCCCAGGTTTACTGAATGTCTATGTTTAAGCATGTAGGGATTCTAAAATGAAGATAGCAGGTATTAGAAAGAAATCTGGGGCCAGAATCACAAAATGTGGGGGCCTCATAGCTTATCTAATCCAATTTGTATCTAATGATGCCTTCTTAAGATATTTACTTGACAAATATGTTCCAGCCTTTGATTGAAGACCTTTTCTGAGGAGGAACCTACTGACTCCTGAGGTAATGAACTCATTCTCCTCCTGGATGGTTCTAATTGTTAAGATTGTCCTGCTCTGAAGCCTAAGTCTATCTCTCAGCAACTTCCACTCTTAGCTGCTACCTTTGCCTCCATCTCCAGTTGTCCCAATCTATATCTTTCCACTGGACTCAGTTGGCTCCACAGGAAAAAGTGAGGCTGGTGACCTTGCACAGCCCTGCCTCACTTAAATCCAATTCACTTGCATGTCATGGCATCACCTTCCTGATGACATGGTCCTCTTCAGGAATGAAGGACAAACAACAGTCCCTTTCCTCATGAAAGGTCTTCAAATACTTAAAGACAATGATCACTTCCCTGGTCCCAATCTTCTTTTAATCTCCCAGTTTCTTCAACAAACCCTTAAATGACACCATCATGGTTGCCCTTCCTTGGATGCTACAACCAGCAACTAGAACCAAGCAAAGAATTCTAGCTGTAGTCTTCCCAGGGCAGACTAACAGAAGCAAAAACAACAAGGACTCTAATTGCTAGATATATCTAGAACTTAAAGGCTTATAAAGTGCATCCCATATGTGTCTTTATTTGAGTCTTACAACATACCTCTGAGGTAAACACTATTTTCATTTTACAGAGGAGAAATTGAGTTTGAGAGAGGTCAAGTGACTTGTCCAGGGTCACAGAGCTAGTGACCAAGCCAGGATTTAAACACAAGTCCTCCTGACACTAACTGCATCACTCTTTTCATCTAATGGCTGGCAGGACAGCCATTGCCCTTGTCCTGGCCTCCATGTCCCATTAAGATTGTATTAACTGTTTTGTCCACCATGTCCCAATTTTGATTCTATGCATGGTCAATGAAAACTTTGAGATCCTTTCTTTTGGCTATACTTTCCCTAAATTGAACCTCTGAATCTGGGTTTTGAACCCAATTTTGAGACTACATTTGTGCACATATGTTGAGGAGTTCAACTTATTAGATTCAGTGTAACATTCTATCCTGTTGAGATCTTTTCATATTCTGACTCTTCCACCATCCTAGAATGGTTCTGCTTTAATAAGTTCTTGCTAAAAAAAAAAAAACACCAATGGGTTTTCACTAATGTGTACAGCTATTGGGTAACACTCAATGAAGACTCTTTTAAATGGGCCATTCTATCTTTGAAAAATACTTATTTTTTTAAATTAACAACATAATTCTCTTTCCCCCACTTCTCTCTTTCTTTTGGAAAAGAAAAGAAAAACAGAATCCTTGTTACAAACAAGCCTAGTCAAGCAAAGCAAATTCCCACATTGCCCATGTCCAAAAGTGTGTTTCATTCTTACATATTTTGCCTATCACCTCTCTGTCAGCAGGTCAGAAGGTAGGTATCATGCCTCATCAGTGGTCATCTGGAATTGTGGTCCACACTTTCCAATGTATTATTCTTCTCTCTTCCTCCCCCTAGCCCAACCTCAATTTCTGTAGAGAAGTACTGACTTTCCTTGGGAAAATGTCAAATCAGGATGATTCATCTCTCACTGTTTCTTGAAAGCATGAGTCTGTTACCTCTTTTAGGGGAGGTCCCTGCAAGTTCAGGAAATTAAAGAAATAATACATTTTTCTCACCAGTTGACAAAACCAGAACCCAGGACAGAATACTGAATACTAAATACCACAGGCTAATTAAGGACAGATCCAGAGACTTCAGATCCTGTCTTCAGAACAGATCCCAGACCCCATTGTTTACATTACCATGTAGATCCAGGCTTTGGCCCCATTTAATCCTTCCCTTAGAAATACTCAATAGATTGTTTCTTGTTTTCTGAATCCAAAGTGGAAATGACTCAGAAGGCAAAAAATTAGCAGGCTTTCCCTTGTGTCCATGATTAAATGTATTTCTTTAGTGAAACATTAAAAATATAGTCCTAATAGCCTTACATCCTATACTTCATACAAAAAAATTTTTTTCTATTAAGGAAAGGATAGGTACTTTTTCTATTTTAATTTGCAGAATGCTAAGAAATAGTGTTCTAATTCTTAAAAATTCAATATATCCTGACCCCAAACCAAAATCTTCCAGGTGAGAATGCAGCATAAAATTGCATTTAATGCCCTGAGAGCATACTGAGAAAGATCATTGTCCTTTATATAAAATCTATATTCTAATCCCAGTGTTTTCCACTAAATGTTGTGACACATTGGGTAAATCACAAATTCATTTGACGTAAAGATCATAGATTAAGAGACAGAGGAGACATTGAGGTCATCTCATCCAATGTCCTCATTTTACAAATGAGGGAAACTGAGGCCCAGAAAAAGAAAGTAGTTTGTATAATGTTACACAAGAAATAAATTATGTAACTGGGAGCTCGATTTAGGTCTTATGAGTGAGTTCAGCACTCTTGCACTTGCATTGTCTTAGTTTACAGAGGATATCTAGAACTGAAGAAGTCCAATGACTCACTAAAGGACACAGTTACTAAGTCTCAAAGATTCATGATAGTATCAGGATTCAAATCTTATACAAACATTCTAGACTCCAGTTTCCTCCTTCATAAAATAAATATGAAGTGATGTAGGACATATAAAATTTATGTAGCATTTTAAGGTTTGCATCATGTATTATTATTATTATTACTCAAAACAGTTCTGTGAGGTAGGGAGTGGAAATATCTATTTTTACAGAAGAGGAAACTGATGCCTAAAGATAAAGTCAAACAGAGAGTAAATATCAGAGTCAGGGTTCAAGTTCTACTAAACCTAAGGAGAAGGAAATCTTAAAACCAATTGACTCTTATACTAACTCAAATGAAGGTCTATTTTTTTTTTGGTTCATTCAGATTCATGGAGTAAATTTAATTTTCTAAAAGGCTTTTATTCAATCTAATCTAATGTGTGTTGCTGAGACAGGAGAATATTTGATGGAAACACACTGAATATAATTTCTTCAATATTCCTTGTTATTCTTGCAAAATAGGAAAATGTATTCTACTATTGGAGGTGCTTCAAAATATACGGTACAGCTTAGAGAAATGACTTCTGGGGACAATTAAAGTATAACTGGTCTGTTGTGGTCTCATAAAATCTGTCATGATTTTCCAAGATTGCTATATTCCTTCACTTGTTTTTGCTTAGATCACTGCTTTATGTAATAGCATAATATTCACATGGATTTAATTTTGTAACACTCCCTAAAATGGCACTTTAAAACCATTATTTCACAGAATGTGATAACGTGGGCATATAGAAGTGAACATATATATGGCAACTTGTGACAGAATCTCAGAGTTTCAGATAGCAACAGCCATACCATCTAATCCACATGAAAAAGGCGGGGGTGGGGGGGAGGTCGTATCATCCAGTCTCTTGTTGAAGGTTTTTATGACACAACCAACTTTTTTCTGGGGCAGGTAGCCCGTTCCACTTTTAGATGCTCTTGGTGTTGGGGATGTTTTGGTTTGGTTTCTCTTTATATAAGTCTAAAATTACTAAAATGGCTTAATCCATTGATCCTGGTTCTGCCTTCTAGGACAAAGCAGAACAAATCTATTATCTCTTCCAAATGACAGCCCTTCACATAATTGAACAAAATTTCTGTCTCTGTCTTCTCTTTTCCAGGTTAAATGTCCTCAGTTCCTTCATCTGATTGTCACACAGCAACTGAGTGGAGGTCCTTTACCTCTGTCATTGCCTTCCTATGGAGGAGTCTTAGGGAGGACACTGAGAACTGAGATGAGGGAAGGTTTCAGTCAGCAGCACCTGATTTGAACCTTCTAAGAGGAGAAGGATTCTGATAAATGGAATAGAGTAATCATGGCAAACAATCTGTGCAATAATGTTCAGAGGGAATGGGATACTGAGCCCAAAAAGCAATTAACAGTCTACTTTGCCTGGAATGCCAAGTATGTAGAAAGCTGTAATGTGACCGAGTTCTGGAAAGGCAAGGTGGGGCCCAAATTGTGGAAGGCAAAAGAGTTTACACTTTTTCAAAGAGTGCTATTGTTTTTGATCAGGGTAGTGACATGGTCAGCTTTAAGAAGATTATTGTGCAGGGAGGCTAGGTGTTGCAATGAATAGAGCACCAGCCCTGGAGTCAGGAAGACCCAAATCCAGCCTCAGACACTTAATATTTACTAGCCATGTGATCTTGGGCAAGTTACTTAACCTCAACTGCCCTGCCTCCCCCCTCCAAAAAGCAAAAAGAGAAGGAGAAGAAAAAGGAGGAGAAGGAGGAGGAGGAGGAAGAAGAGGAGGAGGGGGAAAATAAGATTATTGTGGTAGCTGTGTAGATGTATTAGAGAGAATTTCTATTGAAATTTCCATTTGAGGAAGTGCCCATGTTCAGTCATGCACATCTCTAACCCAGGTCAGTTGGTTTACTTTCTTTTTCTTTTTCTTTTTGGAGGGCAATTGGAGTTAAGTGACTTGCCCAAGGTCATGTGGCTAGATTTTGTGTTATGTGTCTGATGCTGAATTTGAACTCAGGTCCTCCTGACTACAGGGTCAGTGCTCTATTCACTGTGCCACCTAGCCACCCTGTGCTGGTTTACTTTCTTTTACAAATTTTCCTGGATTGCTTTCATTTTTTCCCGTCTCTCTCTTATTTGATTTTTGAATTCCTTTTAAATTTTTTTCCAAGAACTCTTTTTGGACTTATGACTATTTTATGTTATTCTTTGGGATAGGAGAGGCTTTTTTTTTTTAACCTTACTATCTTCCTCTGAATATGAACCCAGATCTTCTTTTACACAAAAGTAGCTATTGTCTGGTTCTTTTGCCTTTACTTACTCATTTTTATTTTTATTTTGTTTTATTTTTAGCAGTTTATTATTGTAATCACCCATCCTCACCCACAACCACAATCCAGGATCACTTTTAGTTAGCACCTCTAAGCATGACTTCCAGAAACAGTGGAAAAACAAGGTCCAAAATCTTAAGGAAGAAAATAACTCTTTGAAAACTAGAATTGGGCAAGAGAAATATAATTACATTAATAAAATATCAAGAGATATCAAAACTAGAAAAAAAGAAGAGAAGCTGAAGCATCTCTAGAAAAATAACTGATCTGGAGAACAGATTGAGGGGAGACAATATAAGAATCATTGGACTACCTTAAAGTTATTAAGAAAAAGAAGAATCTGGATACAATATTATAATAAATTATTATGGAAAATTACCCTGAAGTTCTAGAACAAGGGAGTAAAGTAGAAATAGAAAAAAAAATCTACCATTCACCACCTGAAAGAGATCCCAAGAGGAAAATTCACAGAAATGTCATAGTCAAGTTTCAAAACTCTCAGGTTGAGGGGAAAATATTTCAAAGAAGAAGAAAAAAAATTAAATACTGTGGAGGATTTCACAAGACCTAGCAGCTTCTACTCTAAAAGTCTATAGGTCTTAGAACGTTATATTTAGAAGAGCAAAAGAGATGGGGTTGCATCTAAGAATAACAACCCAACAAAATTGAGTATAATACTGAATAGGAAGAAATGGGCATTTGACAAACTAAAAGACTTTCAAATATTTGTAATGAAAAGACAAGAATTAAATGGAAATTTAAAATTAATTTTAAAAAACAAAACAAAAACAACCCAGGTCAGACTTTCCTGACTCTAACTTTCCTGACTCTACCCATCTACCCCCAATCATCTCTCCTACTGCTGTTCAGTTCAGTTTATGAGCTCTCTTCTTCCTTTAGAACATACGTTTTTTGAGGATAGGGACCATTTTCCTTCTTATATTCCTAGGTGTGGAATAGTGCCTGGCACAAAGAGCTTAATAAATGCTATGTCTATCTTTATCTACTAAGGACACCCATTTTAGGATATCTTCTTGAATCACTTCCCCCATTTATTGTACCTGGCTGTGTTTCATCTTGGTACTGAGCATGCTTTCAAAAGAAAGAATGTCTTTTATTTCCAAAAGATGGAATTTTTAACTTCTCTCTACCATCCTACTGGAAATAGAGACTTTGTAATAGTCCTGGAAGGGAAATTGGTTTTGGAATCAAAAGGATTGGATTTATGTCCCATCCTTGGCTCATTTCCTATCCTGGATAAGTCACTCATTTTTTCTAAATCTTCCTTTCTTTAGTGCATTTAAATAGAAAATATTATCTCACATAAAACTACTTAAGAATACACAAAATTCTACACAGAGGATATTATCTCCCCCTTGACCTAGACTGAGATGGAATAAGAAGATGATGCATTATTTTCCTATTTTCACTGTGCTCATTTGGAAAATCAAACCTTGGCTCTGGCCCAAGACTCATTGGGAAGGGCTCTGATGGTATTTTGCTAGCAAGTATTTTGAAGAGAAACAAATTAACTGAGAATTGGGTCCCTACAATGTGCAACATAATAATGCATAAGAATAGTTGCTAAGGAATCCCAGCAAGCAGGGGACGTGACTAACATGCCTATGGTATTAGCAACAATACCTCACTGACAAGCTAACTTACAAACTACAACATGATCATATGATTTTTGCTTTTAAAAATATTATATTTTCTTCATGTAGGGATAGTTCGCTCATTAGATACTTCTTAAATGCTTGTTAAGAGAGAAAGAGCATTAAGGTCTTGTAGTACTAAAAGTGTAATTGCTTTAGCAACACGTGGACCCTACATGTCTGCTTCCTTACCATGCTAAATCCATGCATACTCTTCCTATGAGCACTGCATGTATTTGTGGGATAGTGTACCTCATGTTTTGCACCTACTGCCATCATTATGTAATTTTAGTCTTTACATTGAGCTAATTGTGACAACCGGTTGATTATGAAAGAGAAATACACCGGTAGGGGCTCAAGTTTTAGACTCAGACCCACAGAAGTACCGTTGAGTCCTAGGGTTGCCTCTTTCTGAAGAACCTAACCTATGAGTGAAAGTGTAAGTTGGAGGGAGTAACTCCCAGAGAGGGCGCTACGCTATGTGTCCACATTTGTCTCTCTTCTCCAGTATTATCAGTCATACTCCTTGAAGCTTCTTGAACCTGGGTTCAAATCCTTTCTCTGACACTAATTCAAAACACTTTACATCTTGAAACTCAGTTTCCTCATTTGTAAAATGGGGGTGGTTGGACTTGAAGTCACTGACATGCCTTAAAGATCTAGATCTATTAAGTCAAATATCTTTTTACCCTCTGCAATTTTATTTGGGGTATATTTCCTCCTGACTAAATGCAATGGAATGCATAATGAAGATTCAAGTTGATACACACCAAAAGGGGTCTAAAATGGATAAATAGTTGCTTTCATAATCCGTGTGTTTCATTTTAAGCACAACTTTTATGTGCACTAAGGACTTGCCCTAGACATGCCCAGATTACCTAACATAGAGGCACCCTAAATCCAGTGTTTTTCTACCACATAAATGGGTATAGATAGTATCCAGTGATCGGTTGTGTAGCCAGAACAGGCTGTGACACTCTCCTGCTGCTGCCAGAGGATGAAAATTTTCAGTCCTGTCCCACTCTTTGTGACCCCATTTGGGGTTTTCTTAGTAGAGATACTGGAGTGGTTTGCCATTTCCTTTTCTGGCTTATTTTACAGATATGGAGCAAACTGATTCATACAACTAGTAATCTAGTCCAATTTTTTCATTTTATAGTTGTGGAAATTGAGATGTTAAGCAATTTGTCCAAGGTCCTACAAATAACAAGTAGTAGATTTAGGGTTTGAACCCCTATTCTCTGACTCCAAATCCCACATCCTTTCCATTGTCCCATGTTGCCTCTGCCTCCAGATCCATGATCCCATGATTCACAATGGGATTTTTTAAAATAACAAATTTTCATAGTAGAGAAATCTAAGTCCCCTTCTCTTGACTAACATGGGAACCATCCTCATTTAAGACTTGTCGTTTCTCACCTGGACTACAGCAATAATCTCTTAAGCAGTCTATCTCCAATTTCTCCTTTCTCCAACATGGCAACCAAACATATATTCCTAAAATATGTCTGACCATATTAGCCGTCTGCTCAAGAAGACTGGGTGGCTTCATGTTGCCTCTAGGATAAAATTCCTCTCAGGAATCAAAAGAACTTCAAAGTGTGGCTCTAACCTATCTTTCTACACTAATTTCAAGAATTCCACACTCTCAACAAACAGACCTACTTGCTGTTTCTCATACGCAATATTCTATCTCCTATCTCTGTACCTTTGTACAAGTTCTCCACCATACTTGGAATATAATCCTTCTTTGCCTTTTAGAATTCCTAACTACATCCAAGGCTTCCCCCTATGAGGGTTTTCCCAATATCCCTACTTGTTAGTCCCTCCTGTCCTACCCATTCCCACCTAACCCATGAATATATACTTTGTATGTATTTCCTACTGATTTATCTAAACTTTTATTTCCCTCAAGTAGAATATAAGATCTTTGGGGGCAAGACACCATGTCATTTTTTGCATCTTCAGTGCCTAAATTCTTAGCAAGTGAAGTTGAATTATAAAAATATTATTGACACACAAACTGTCATGAATAAATCTATTGTGTAAATCAATGTTCATCTATAATTGATTCCAGAAAGAACATTTAAATACAATCCAACATGTGTAGAGTGCTCTAAATTTTAAAAGTACTTTGCCATGATTTATCTCCTCTGATTCCCCCAGTAACTGTTGAAGTAGGTAGGGTAGGTATCACCCTCATTGTTAAATATTAAAAATATGAGGGTCCCATTTTTATACCAAGGGCAATAGCTATACCAAGGAAGGAAGTTTAGTTTCTTTCAAACTATGAAAAGCAACAGATTTGAAAGGTTCACAGTAACTCAACTATCCTCTGAACAAAGACATTTCAGCTAAACATTCTAGCTGGAATTGACCCAATTAGGGAATTAGCTGGATCTGAAGAGTTAAAAAGAGGAAGAAAGAGGCTTGGGTGGGGAGGGGGGGGCGGGGGGGGCAGGAACATGCCTCACATCACCTTCAACTGAGACTGTTCCTTTGAGGGATGGAACATTAGAGAACACCAAGATGGTAGCATGATTCATTTAGGAATAAATTGAGTAGTTATATTTAATGACATTTCTACTTGAAATGATATCCAGCTAGGGATTGTAGGGAGATGGGATTAGGCTACTTGTCATTCATATATTATATCCTAAGTGGTATTCAAGGAAGGTGGAACATGCTACTTTTGCTAATAAATCTGTTTTCTTGCCAGACTGTATGCCTAAGATTTTGCATCATATATGCAAAATCCACGCATCAATAAAATTATGATTAGGAATAGGTAACTAGTTGGGGCTAAATATTCTCCCAGTTCATTTCCCTCACTCAGGTTTTCCTTGTTTCTCTTTCCAGTCCTGACCTTGTGGTTTGCTACTTTTATGTTTCTCTAGCTATTACCCTAACAAATTCCATATCCAGGCAGCAAGGTGGTACAATGGATAGAGCACAGACCTGCAATCAGGAAGACTCATCTTCCTGAATTCAAATCTGGCCCCAAACACTTATCAGCTGTGTGACCCTGGGCAAATCACTTAACCCTGTTTGCTTCAGTTTCCTCATCTGTAAAATGAGCAACCACTTCAGCATTTTTGCCATGAAAATCCCAAATGGGTCATGAAGAGTCAAACACAACAGAAAAATGACTAAACAACAACAAAATCTCATAACTCTTTGTCCTTCCATTGTTCCTGTCCTACAAATCATTCCTGAATAAACCTCATCCATTTGGTTTTTTCACTCTTGCTCCAGGGCAGGAGAGTATTAATGCATAAAGTAAAAAAAGTGGACCTGATTTTACCAATTAGAAATTTGTAATATATAACCTCATTTGGTTCCTAGTTGATGCCCGATAATCTTTCTACTATAACCTTGCAAATCTTTCTCCAAATCTCTGGTTTTGAATGGTTTCTTCTCTCCCCTCACCACTCACTGCTGAAGACTTAGTTTCCTCTTCCCTGAGAAGTCTGAGGCTATCCTCCATGGAATCCCTCAGGGGTTCTTCTCAATTCTTTGAGCTATGTCAGCATCAGTGTCCTCACTCACCTTCTTCACAGAATAACTCCTCACAAAGGCTCAATTCCCTTATCATCATCCATCCCATCCTGTCTCCTCCTCAAGGACCTCTCATTTCCCATGCATTTCAATCTTTTTCTGGATGCTTTGACTCCTTTGCATTTATCTACAAATATACCCAAGATTCCATAATCCTAAAAAAAGGAAGGAAGGGAAAGAAAGAAAGAAAGAAAGGAAGGAAGGAAGGAAGGAAGGAAGGAAGGAAGGAAGGAAGGAAGAAAGAGAAAGAAAGGAGGGAAGGAAGGAAGGGAAAGAAAGAAGCTCTTCTTCAATTTTTCTATACAATACAGCTAACTACCCATTCTTCCTTTTTCCCACTTTGACTAATTTTTTTTTTAATTGTCTTTGTCAAGAGTTAATCTCTGCTCAGTTCCTTGATATAGGGATTCTATCCCCCTCATTCTACTATAAATTCTCTGACATCATTAATGACAACTTAAATTCCAAATGCAGTGGCTTTTTGGCATTCCGAATCCTCATTGGACTGTTAATTATAGACACTACCACCCTCCTCTCCTTTCTGGACACTTTCTACTTTTCTGAAATCAAAGATATCTCCTTCTACTGGTTCACACATCTCTCTGATTAGGATTCGAACCAAGGTCTCTCCTAATTTCGAGTCTAGCATTCTTTTTGGAGGGCAATTGGGGTTAAGTAACTTGCCCAAGGTTACACGGCTAGGTTTTTTTTGTTTTGTTTGTTTGTGTGTGTGTTAAGTGTCTGAGGACCGGATCCAAACTCAGGTCCTTCTGACTCCAGGGCCGACGCTCTACTCACTGCGCCACCTAGCCGCCCCAGAGTCTAGCATTCTTGCTACTACTCCCTCTAAGTAGGTGTTTGATAAATGTTTGTCTTATTAAATGGCATTACACTGTAGTATAGAGTAGTATCAGAAAGAAGGCTTCATAGTCTAAGAAACTCTGGAAGACTCAAAACAGGTGAAGGTTGGTTAGAGAATGTTTTGAATCTAACTCAGAATGTTCTGTAGAGGGCTAGTCAAAGTCAAGTCAAAGAAGTCAATCACCATCAATAATTTGAGAACTTAAGTCAAGTCGAGAGTTCCATGTTTGCATATCCCAATGAGATGAGGTAGTGTAGTAATAATAGCATAACAACAACAACAACAATAATAAACACCTATATAATCCTAAGATTTACAACACTGTGAATGGTGTAAAGGTTTTCAAGTGTAATTATCTCCATTTGGTACCTTGGGGGAAAATACCGCCTCTCTAGGTGTCTACAAAATGAAAGAATTGGCTAAATTCAACCTTCCTTGTGTCATGGACTCCTTTGGCAGTCTGGTGATACATAAAACATCTCAGAACAATGTTTTCAAATTCATAAAACTGGATACGTGGGAGTAAAAAGGAAATTAATTCTACTGGAATATAGTTGTTGATTTTCTTTTAAGTTCACAGATTACAAACTAAAATGCTCTGGATGAGACAAACTCTAAGAATCCTTCCAGTGCCGAAATTCTGTGATGCCATCTGTCCCTTGGGAAGATATCCTTTTAACTACCATTGATATATAACCTTGAGAAAAATACTCATTTTTGCCATTTAAAACTGTAATTTAGTGTGTCACTCAAGTCTTCTGATTTAAGGTAGTTAAGACTGCATTAAGACTTTTGGGACTCTCTGTATACCTACCTCTATATCATTTATATATCTATCTGTATATATACACAATTTTAGAATAGAGTCTTTAAAGCAAATGTTCTTAACTTGCTTAGCCAGACACACAAATGGTGGATAAATTTCAAGTGAACTTGATGAGGAACAAGAATTACATCTTTATTTTCACTATCCTCTAACTAAAATTTAGCATTTATTTCAGCTATGAATAATTTAGAAACACTATTCTGAGTAGAGAGAGGTTCATAGGTCCCCCTTCCTGTGCTGCTGACTTTTCAAGCCCCAATACTATGACTCAGCTACAATCTCACCTGGAAGCTCCCTTAAGTATCACAGTCCCCTCATTCTGGAACATTTATCAGTTCCTATGGCCTTCTCACTCTGTAATGTTTCTCCACCATGCCAGCTCTTTCTCACACTGTTGAATGTCTCCCATGGTCTCCATTTTGAGGAGGACCCAAATCCTCTTCAGCTACTTAAGGACAGGGTAGTCTTTCTTTTTGCTTGTATCTGTATCCCCAGCCCAGGCGCCAGCACACCATTAGCACTTTAAAAATGCCTACCGCTTTCACCAGTTTGACAAAGGGGTCCTTGGTACCAAAGAATTTTAAGGGCCCTCGTTCAAATGGTTTTTACCCTCAGATTCTTGTTCCAGATAATATTTCTCATTTCTATTTTGAGCCTCAATAGAATCCAACCCATTACTTGAACTCCCAAATTTTGATAGCGAATTTTTGTTTCACACCATATTAAGCATTAATACTCATGGTATACAAGTTTTACAGGAAAATGTATAGGGCAACAATTTTAAAAATTACATATAAACAAAAAGGACACAACTACTTCTCCCATCAGGAGCCCACAGATTAAAGAACCAAAAGGTTAAAAATCAAAAGTCTTTCTAAATTGGAAGCATTTTGAGGCATAACAGTTTCTTGCCATGAGAGAACCAGCTTTGAGACCCTGGACAAGTCACTTGACCTCTCATTGTCCCCAAACAACTCTCTATAAATTAGAAAAGAACTGCCCTCTGTGTTAATGGAGGTAGTTTTTACCAGGAGTTTCCAACATCAACTAAATCATAAGTCTGGAATTTAAAAGAAAAAAAAATTCTAGCTATCCACACCTGTGGTGGAATTTCACACCTCTTCAAGGAAATCACAACCATACTTGAATTTAATCTCCTACAACAGAAAACTGTGGAACCAAATTGTGTCTCTCATCCTCTCCTTCTGCATGTTTCTCTCCCTTGCATATCTCTATCTCTTGGCTTTCTTGCTCTCAGTTCCTCTTTCCTCTCCAGATTTCTTTTACCACCTCTCTCCTCTTCTTGTCCCCCTCACCCCTCACTGCGCCCCTTCCCCTTAAATGGCTCCCATATGGAACTGCAAGATCTCATTGGTACTTTTTATACTTTTATGATCATCATTCCTAAATCAAAAGCAAGCAAACTAGACATTTTATATATAGCAGAGATGATTCCATGGAGCTTAAGATGGATTCTGGTTCTATGGAAATGGGAATGCACATTGGCTTCTTGCTTTTTAAAAGACACTAGGGGTGAGTGGTTAATGTTCAATCAATCTCTTCCATCTAATAGTTAAAATTTTGTAATGGTATCAGGTTGCTTATGTACTGGTTTGTTTAGATAACCCCTTCAGGAAAACTTCCAAACATATATGCAATATACATATGTATACAGGTGGACATATGTGTGTGGCTATGTATATATGTATGCATATATGCATGTATGCATTGTGTAGGTACATATATGTGCGTGTGTACTTGTGTGCTTTTATTATGTGCACATGAACACATTCATAATATAAACAGACAATAGGCATTTATTAAGCACTCACTGTATACTGAGCACTGTGCTACATACTGCAGGTACAAATATGTACGTGTAAACATATATTTGTGTATCTATGTATATTTATATTAATATATATTCTCTAAGAAAACAAAATATACTTGCTTTTTATTTTATAACATGCCATCATATTTGTCATTTGGTTTGTTTTATATATGTTTTTATCTTATCTACTTTATAAGCTCCTTGTGAGAGTCTGTGCTAGCTTTAATAATTTCATGGTCTCTTGAACACAATACTTGCTCTTGGTTGAATTTCACAAAATGAAGTCATTTTGACTTTATTGATTTTTCTGGTCCATCTCTGGCCATTAGACAACTTTTACATTGTCACATTTAAGAACTGTAAACTGCAAAGGACTATTCATATACAGGAAAAAAAGAATCATATTCTCCAATTGACTTTCTCTTGAACCACAAGCTTTTCAAGACCAGTTTGAAACAACCATGCAAGGAGATAATCAGAATTATAATGCTGCCCATCATGTTGTCTCTGAAATAGTCCAGCTTTCAGAAGTTTTGAAAATGGGAAAAATCTAAAATACTTACCACTAAGCCTTGTTCTCCTGGTTTTCCTGGCTCACCCTTAAAAAAGAATTTAAAAACCAATATTATTAGTATTGTATGCATTAAATGTCTAGTTCACGTTCCTATTCAGTAATGATGTTTCAGCAACCACTGACGTATAGCATAGTGTACAGTCGCTGATATACAGGTGGCAACCACATGAAAATAGTATTTTTTTCTGATTCCACTGCTTTCTAAAATACTCTCATTGCAAGTACAGAAACAATGCAGATAAGAGAGCTACTTTAAAATCACACTGTGGGCATCCTTTAATTTAACAAAAGGCACATAGTTTCCATACAAGGTCAACTTAAGAGTCATGTAAATGAATGTTGAAAAATAAAAAATAAACTAATGAAAAAAACCTTATAATAACAATTTAAAATATTTTTTGATTAAAAAAATTGTGTAAATGGTAAGTCGGTTAGATGGGGGTGACCAAGTAATAGGTTAATGAAATGGAACCCAATGCTAGCAATGCTGTTAAAGTTTACAACTATATCAAGGCTTTTGTGATATATTATATAATTGCATTGACATACCATTTCTATTCTGATGCCTCATCAGGTTGAAGAAATGACCTTGGATTCTCTATAGAACTACAGAAAAATTCATGGAGGGGGCTAGGTGTCTCAGTGAATAGAGCACCAGCCCTGGAATTAGGAGGACCTGAGTTCAAATTCGGCCTCAGACACTTAACACAAAAAATAGTCGTGTGACCTTGGGCAAGTCACTTAACCAAAACAAAAAACAAAACAAAACAAAAAAGAACTGCAGAAAAATTCAAACTCTGGTATACCCTACCACTCAGCTGGTAGGGTTTTCATAATGGTCTGATCACAGAATAGAGAACTGTCATTCAACAACCAACCTAGTTAAATTTAGAAAGACTTATTACCAGAAGCTTTGTCTTCAGGTGATAAATTTTCTGTAGATGACAACTCATGATGATTATTTACCAAGGTGAGAAAGGAGTTGTGATGGCAATAATTAATTCTAATACTAATGTATTAGAATAATACTCTTCTCAACAAGAGGTTAGACTGGTAACCTCCACCATCAAAAAAAAAAAATAGCTACAAACTTGTCAACACAATGTAAGAAACCTCTGAACAGTGAATATCTATCACAAAGCCTATGTATTTTAGGAGAAGTAGACTTTTTGGTCCCTGTGCGGTCAATTTTTGAAATTTTTTTAAAATTTAAGACACCGAGAACTAGCTGTTCAAAAAGGCCCAATGCATCAATTTGAGACCACAGTCTTTGCTAAATTTCAGACAAACCCTTTCCATTATTGTGAAGTTTCCTTAAATGGTTCAAAATTGTATTCATGTGCAGTGGAGCACATGACTGTTGAAATAATTTTTAGGAAAGTTTTAGAACTGTCCTCTGATTACAGAAAATTACATGAAAAAGAACTGCATTTGTACATAGATACTGTCAGTACATAAAAGTTTCTTAGAATTTAGGTCTGATTGATAATAGTTAAAATAATTGAAGGGCCCTCAAATGCCAGGGAGGACTTCTCAATGGCATTGTTATCATGATTAATTTTTGCTTAGATTAATGTGGTACAGTGGAGAAAGTACTAGAATTAGATTGGCTTTGGACAGGTCATTTAACCTTTTTTATGTCTTAAGTTTCTCTGTCTGTAAAATGAGGGACATAGAAGAGAATGAAATTTACAATTAGTTCCAGCTCAAATCAATGACATTAACCCAGGATTACTTTATCATTGTTATTAATGTTATGAAGCAAATAAAAGGCAGTTGAACGAAAAACAACCGCACTTATCAAGAAATGACTTTGGATGCAGATAGCCTTTTAAATGATGCTTCCAAATTTCTTTTAAGACATTCCTCTTTGATGATTATTATATTTAATAATTCTTCAACTACATTGAGTCTGAGCCTATAACCAAATATCTAATTCAATTTGCAGAATTTACAAATAGCAGTTTGGATCTACGAAATATGTAAGAAGTTCTTTTCTTAGCACATCCATTACAATAAGAATGGCTTATGCTTATATGCTGCCTTAAGATCACAAAGAATTTTCCAATTTATTACACCTTGATATAAGGTTAAAACAAATCCCTTATAGTAAACAGGAGGGCCCTCTCTTCCCTCTTTATCCTCATTCCTTAACAATTCTTCAGTGGAATTTAATTCCTGGCACAACCCTAGAAGATATAATTTGTGATCAATATAGTTATCCCAAAAAAGGGAAGCTATTTGAAGAGATATTTATTAGATTTTGAGCTGGAAGAGACTTTAGACATCTAACCTTATTCAATAAATATGGAAACTGAGGCCCAGAAAAGAAACTATTCAAAGGTCACACAAATAGTAAGTGGCAAGACCAAGCTGCTGAACTTGGTTCTCTACTCCAAATCTATCACTTTCCATAATATCACATGACTTCCCTAATGCCAGGACTACCAAATATATATATATATATATATATATATATATATATATATATATATATATATATATATAATATAAGAATAAAGCTTTTCTTGTCTATGGCCGATTTGGAGAATCATCTGGAGAAAAAAATGAGTCATTAGAATTGGGCTTTTGAAATTGTGAATTTTTCCTTCTGATAGTAAAGCAACTTCAACAGTACCATCCCTGGGGCTAGCCCACCATATTCTAATTCCCATATAACTACATGGAAGAATTAATAGTGTCACTCCGCATGGGAAAACACATTTATAAGAAAGTTTTCTTAAAATGTTTGCATTAGACCTGAAATTTAAAGAAAAAATAATAACAAGGCAAGCACAGAAACTCTGATTTGGTTCATTTGCAATTCATTGTAAAGTATGCTATAATGTAGTTTTAAAAATCATTTGTCACTTACAACACAGTGTCCCCAAAGGTGTCCCCAAAGTCTTAATGTGGTTTTAAGCTCTAATAACTTTTAAATGCCATAAGACTTTGGGGACAAAGTGTGGTTTACATTGATTGGTTTTCATTGCTAGACAGGTGATTATTTCTGGGACCATACTTTATGGTAACCATACAAATCTGGTCTGCTCTCAGCTATGGAAGATAGACAGCACTGATACATGTAGTTCATTATCATTATCAAACCTCACCTTGTAGAACTCCAAATCAGTTGCTATCCCTTCCATGCATATGCTCTGATGCTTTCTGAGACTATCAAGGGGAAGAGGTCTGTGTCTGGCAGCAGCACCTAGTTGCTGCTCCATTTGGAGACTTCTCAATATACACCTTCCTCATTTCTCTTCTTCCCATCACCTATTCCCACAACCTGAATCCCACCTTATGCCCTAGCCTAAAGATCATCAGGAAGCCTTTAGAGAAATTAGAAACAGTCATTCCTCAGAAAAAGTTCTGGGAATCTGTGATTCAGAAAGCACAAGGAGACAGCAACTCACAGGTACTCCTGGCATACCACGGGGACCATCTTTCCCTGTGTCCCCAGGGGGCCCTCTGGGTCCTGGTGGGCCAGGGGGTCCAGGAGGGCCAGCTTGTCCTTGGTCACCCTACAATGGAAAAATGAACAGACACATAAATGATTACACAGGACCGTGTTCTGAGTCATCTCTCTTTCAATCATTCTTCAAAAACATTGCCTTGTTGACTACTTTTTGGCTCAAATGATTCACATAACCAAATGGTGAAAAGAATCCTAGAGAGACATAAAACAGGCATCTCTGCTAGCCACTTGCCTGACCACAGGAAGGACATAAATATTCATACCATATGAGCTGACTTGATAGAGAGGTACTCAGTGGCCAGGCACTGATAGCTCCCAAGAATAGTGCTACATCATAATCACTTTGCTTAGAAAGCAAAGTTGTCCACTCCTTTAGAGTAAACCTAAAAGAACAATGCTGCATCTGCTTATTTTTATTTTAAACTTTCCTTATAGTGTCAATAAAACAAATGGCTAGACTTGCACTTTCAACAGATGCATTTCATGGCTAGGTAATCAATAAATAACACACACAAAGCTCTTTCCTTATAAAATAAAGTCATTCTTAGCTTAGTTCAGAATGACTTCTTAATTACTAGAGGCAGAAGGTTCTGAAAACATCCCTTACTGATTCCAATAAGTAAACTTTGAAAAAAAGAAAAGACAAAAAAAGGTAAAGCCTTTTAATTTCTTTTAATTTTTCTTTTCAAACTCACAGTATCATAGTATAGTAGATTTGAGACTGGAAAGGACCTGGGAAGTCATATAGTCCAACCCCCTCATTTTACACAGGAGGAAACTTGGGACCACCGATATTAAATGACTTGCCCAAGACAGTACGAGGCTGAACTGGGATCTGAGCCCAGGTCCCCTGGCTCCTAGACCAATGTTCTTTGGATTTTACAACATTGTCTTCTTATCTCTTACAAATACATCTTATTAAAATTATTTTGCTTTGGGATGTCTTCAAGACAACATTCCACCATTAGGAGATACCTTGATACAAGCATGCAGAGTAATAATCACAAGTAAAGAAGAATCAGACTTCAGACAGAAGCAGCACTACCTTAATGAGGCGGCGTTTAATGAGCTGCTGATCAGCAGAGAGAAACCCATGATTGATTTTAGGAAACACCATCTGATCAGGCAGGTGAGGTCAAAGGTTGAAGTTCAGAGGTGAGAGAGTTGAAGAATAGACATCAGAAGGCCCAAGAAAGAAATAAAGATACAAGCATTAGACTTATCAAAACTAATAATAGGAGAAAAAAGAACCAGTGCTTGTGTCTATCGCTAGAACCCCAGCCTGGATATTGAAAAGAATAAAGCTATGGAGCATGCCAGTAAGATTAGGTTTTTTAAATGCAAATAACATTTTTTAAAAGTTATTTTGGCAAGAGATGTTAGGATTTTTGTTTTTGTTGTTGTTTTTAATTCAGTATTGTCCCACAGCTCCAGAGACTCATATGCTTTTCTCCAGGGAGAGATTCCAAGGACAAAGGACCAGTGCAATTTTTCAGCCAGGATTTTCAACCAGCATAACCTTGGTGCCATTTTAATTATGACTGAAGGCCAGAGATTCTTATGATGGTTTAATCCACCGGGTATTAGACAACATAAATAAGAATACTGAGGCATAGTACATTCCCACATAATTAAATCTGAATAAAAATGTGGGGTACTCAAAGATCACTTCCCCCATACATGTTGATTTAGGTAAATATCTTCATTTAAGAAATTTTTATTTAAAAAAATTAAAACAAAACCTCACCAGAGTCCATGAGTAATTGACTTTCAAGACCCCAGTTAACTGTCGAAACACACTCTTATGCTGATTGAGGAACCTGACTGAGTAGGCATATGTTTCAACCACAAACCTTGACGGTGAGTATCTGATTACTGTGCAGAGCCGCAACTGTGGGGAAGCCTGGCAGACCCTACAGACACAGCATGGGCACCAAAACAACACGACAGAAACCGTCACACAGACATTTCACTAATGGACAAACAGAACAAGCAATATGCCCGATGGGGCCTATGGACTACCACTAACCTCATCTGTTATGGGCCAAACAAAAATTTAATACAAGTTCTTCTTCAAAACTGGGACAGAAAGTTAGAGAGAGACCCAGCAACCCCCATGCTAACAATTTGATGGGACTCTTTTGTTGTATGTAGCCTATGGCTAGAATTTTTCTAGAGTTTTCTAAATTTTTAGAATTCTGCAAAATAGATGCAAAAGATTCTGCATGAATGGCTATGGGTCATGGGCTGAACAGCAATATATTGTTACAGAATGAGAGCAATGCTCTGTTCACTCAAAGACCCAGGACGTACAACACACACACCCATTTTTTTTTCTCAAATGGACAGTAACACACAGTGAACACAGTCAGATTAGAAACGGTGGTCAAGACAGACCCAATAAGTTTGACACATTTAGTGTTCCCACCTAGGTTTCCAAATATCCCATATCACACAATGACTCCTAGTTCAAATAGTCTGTTTTCTCTTGCTTGAGGAACTCAGAGTGATACCAATGGCCGTCTATCATTTATATTGTGAGCATGTCTATGGCAGGGTTTGACCTTTATGCTCTACTTAAGTATACATACTTTTTCAAAAACCCAATATTTTAAAAGAGCAAAATGGTGTTGGGAGCCCTTAATAATGAGAAGGGACCAGATAGAAATTTTGCAGGGACATTGCCTCAATATGAATCATATTAGAAACCAGAGAAACAAATCAGTTCTATGAACTGGTTCACACTTGTCCCTCCTTTCTGGAGAACAGACTATTGTGGAGGAGATCACATTGGGCAGATATGAGAGACATTTTTTGCTCTAATTTTACCACCTTTCCAACAACAAAATAATTATTTCCCTTACTGTTTTTTTTTATTGAGGACAATTTATAAATATATTGAATCAAATAGTAACAAGAGCTGCAAATATCTATGCCTTCCCCTCTCCTATTTCTTTAGAGGCCCCCACAAGGTTAAAAGTTCCTAGAGTCTTTATTTCATTAGGTTTTTCCCCATTGGGGATTTTTTTCTTTTGAGAAAGTCAATGGACTTTTAAATAGATAGGGAGATAGATGGTAGCATTTCTGCTTTGTTCCTTTTGATTCTCATCTATCAAGGTAGTACTTGGATGGAATCAAAGCAAAAGAAACTATCA
This sequence comes from Gymnobelideus leadbeateri, assembly GCA_011680675.1. Taxonomy (NCBI): domain Eukaryota; kingdom Metazoa; phylum Chordata; class Mammalia; order Diprotodontia; family Petauridae; genus Gymnobelideus; species Gymnobelideus leadbeateri. The sequence goes on from WOXC01002037.1 coordinate 155,143, forward strand.
GGTTTGCCAAAATCCATTCTGATAAGACTGTTATGAGGCCCAGTGGTTTCTGAGTGACCTGTATCCTTCTCTCTTTTTTCTCCCTCAAGCAAAAGCCCTTTAAACATGGATTGTACACAAATAAAGAAACGCTGAAAGTTGGAAAACAGATGTGTACAATTTGCCTTTGTTTTACTGAGGAATATGAGTTTATTAGATGGTAATGTGCCAGCATCTTTACATCTGTGACTCATTAGCCCTATATTACACGAAGTCAGAACTCTGTATGTAAACTACAATATTTATGTGACAAAGAATAAAAACAGATACAAACAAAAAGCATGTGAAGGACCAGGGACCTAATTAATGGTGATAAATCATAATGTCACTTTAAAATGGGATTATCTAACAAAAATAATTTAGATTTTATAACATTTTAACCATGTGCATTGTAGACTTTACAAGTATTTTGAAATGGTAATGAATAAACAAACCACTTCTCACATTCTTATCTGGATATGACTAGTAAGAAATGACCACAAAAACCCATGAAAAATTATTCCAGTGTGACAAAATCTGAAATATGAAGTAGAAAGGTAGTTGGAAAGATGCCTTTCATTTAAGATGCTAAATCAATGGAAACTTCTTTGTGAAAAGCTGTTTTCAGATCCCTCGATCTTAATACCAAGAAACCTTACACACTTAATATTTGTAACTATATACTGAAGGTCTTACTGGGTGGCTTTGGCAAAATAGCTTTAGAAGTCTGATTGAGAGGAAAGGAAAATGAGTCAACAAGGAGAATGTCTGTACCTTTTCACAGATATCCAAGATGAAGTTAGTAAGTAAGAAACTCAGTGTAGACCTGGAAGTCATGCCACAGTGTATTCAGTATGCAAGTATGTTCAAGGCTGGTGTCTATAACAGTTTCCCAAGAAAGTAGTACATCCCTCTTACTTTGCTCATATCGGATGAATGGGTAAATTGGGACCACAAGTTCAAACAGAAGTTGCTAGCCTCTCCGTTTCTATACGCATTCTTTATCTGGCTATTCTTAACCATCATTTTCCCCTTCCAAGTTTCTCTTAAATTAATCTTAATGAGATCTCACATGAAAAAATGTGGGTGTTGGAGATATAATCAACACTGCATGATTTACCCTACTCTGCCCTCTCCTCCCACTCCCCAATGTAGGAGCAGAACAGTAATTATAAGGAGAGTGAGTTTTTAATCACATAGAAGAGACTTAGCTAAATCATTGGTTTCAAAGAAAAATGATGCAAAGTCTCATGAGTTTTCTTGTCCTAATCATTGTGTTTAGTCATATTATACTTCATATTATCAGGAAAGGTGGAGGGGGGTAAGAAGTGGGCAGATGAAAATTTTGGATTTGGTTCATTCCAACTGGTCCAACTGGAAGCCTCTGAGGTGAGAAGGTCATTAGAGCTGGAGAAAAATTATCTGGGGAATTTTCATGCATGGCCCCATATTTATATCCCTAACATACTCACAAGTTTAATGGTTCCATATGGATACACTTTTAGGATGAGCTAACAGTGGTATGTATTGTCACTGTTTAAGTTTGGATTTACAAAGTTGGCACTAGGAGCTTTGTTTCCCCCAGGCATTTTGCCTAACACTAGGGTATGTTGCCACCCAGTAAACTGCGCTTTTTTATGGAGACATTGTTTTTTCTGTGCCATAGCACTGTGGTCCATTTGGAAAGGTTTCACTTAAGTGTGGTTAACTTAGATAAATAATAACAATGAATGAATGTAAAAAGATTTATTAAGCACTTACTAAGTGTCAAACACTGTGCTAAGTACTGTGGACATAAATATAAATGTGAGATGTGGAGCACATTTAGGAGAGTGTGTGATGATAGAAAATATGGGAGGAGAATTTTGGTCTGGGAAGTCAGAAGGTTGGTGAACAAAATCATAACAGAGTTGACTGACATGTCCTATCCACTAATAATGGCAATATTGAATTAATTACAGGTCCCAGAAGAAATGGAACCAGGGAGAGAAGAAAGGTAAAATAAGAATAATTATAAATAATTCACATTTATATGAATGTTTCACAGCTTACAGAGAACTTTTTTTATAACATCCATGTGGTCATACAAATATCATTATCCTCAAGTGACTCATCCCAAATTCATAATCCTAGGAAGTGCTAAAGTCAGGACTTGAAATGCAAGGCATACTGACCCCAAGTTCAGGGTTCTTTCCATTATGCCCAAAGAGAATAATCCACTTCCCCACTCAATTAGGATTATCTCCACTGTAATTAATCATAATCTTTTCCAAATAAGTGAAATGGACATATTTCATTTAGTTTTATATTTCAGAAAACTTTCCTGGTATACAGATGGTGTGGAGTGGGTGTGGAAAAAAAATACATGTGTTTCTACAAGGCATGGAGAAAGAACACAAGAACAAGCTGATGCACTGAAGCAATTTGCACTTTTCCCCCCAAAAATGTTTTAAATGCTTCAGGAACTTGGATGGACACGGGTGTAAAATGACTTTCCACAGGCAATTTTCCTGCTCAAGGCACTTAACACATCTAATTTCAATAATGCTCATAACACTGTGATGAATATAACTCTAAGAAGATCCCTTCTATTAGTATCATTCTAGGAGAAGTACATGTCTTGTCACACCTTCTGGGCACTGCTGAAGCACCAGCCAGCCTCACCAAGATGCTGTAGAGACAAATGGTTCATATTAAAGGCTCTGACCTTAGAAGAAATGATTTGCATGGCCACTCCCACTCAAAGTTCTCAGACATCCGGTGGGGAAATAATCTAATCCAGGAGCAGGGAACCTGTCCTCACATGGGCATTCTAGGTCCTCCAGTGCGGTCCTTTGACTGAACCCAAACTTCACAGAACAAACCCTTTTATTAGCATAAGATTCTTATCTATCCAAACAACAGAGAGGAAAACTTTTGACGTTTTACTTACAGTTCTATGAAAGAACCAGAAATGTCATCTGGGTTTTTAAACCCAGACTTTGTCGCAGTTATATTATGATGAATGTCCTTGCCTTTAATGATGGGGAGAACTTTATTTTTTTGGTGAAGGGAAGTAGTGTATGGACATTTATTATCGGGAATTGCCAGCGAGAAAGTTCACTCTCCCAAGGCAGATTGGTATCTCTTAGGCAATTTAAAGTCTCAGAGAACTGCCTGGGACACTGAGATGTTAAGTTATTTTTCTAGGGTTACATAGGCAGTATGTGACAGAGTCTAGGCTTGAACACAGGTCTTAACTTTAACACTTTCTATTTATTATGCCACATGGCCTCTCATAGAAAGTACAGTCTATTATTAATTACGCTTCACTTAAGGTACTTTCCAAATACAAACCTCTACTGGAGAGCATTCTAGTACCATTCAACTGAAAATAAGTTATCAACTTAAAAACACAAAAAATTAGGCATGGGGCAGCTAGGTGGTGCAGTAAATAGAGCACTGGCACTGGAGGCAGGAGGACCTTAGTTCAGATCCAGCCTCAGACACTTAACACAAAAACTAGCTGTGTGACCTTGGGCAAGTCACTTAACCCCAATTGCCCCACCTTACCCCCTCCAAAAAAGAAAAAAAAAGGAATACAATGGGAGAAGGTCCAATTTTGAACAGGAAAGAGGTTCTATATTCTTGGGGATCTTCATAGTTCTAGATCATGTGGCCCCACATACTATTATAAGGTAAGAAATGAAGAGATCAAGCTTTACCCAGAGGAAGGAACTAGTCAGAACCACCTATTAAATTAGAGGTTTGGCTAAGTTCAATTTTCTCAAGGCCAAATAATTCAAGGATTGAGTCAAGGCAGAGAAGAAAAATTTAAAGGTCAGAGAGAGAAGACTCTTTCTTAGCCAGGAAGCCATATCAAGGAGAGGAACTTTAGAGGCACTGAGACCTCTAGGGAGAGATTAATGAGGTCACTGTAGGATAGAGGGTCAATCAGAGAAGTGTTTTCCATTGGTTACAAAGTACAAGCCTCAGAGAGGGGACTGAGAAGCAGTTTCAAAAGAGACTGAATTCTGACAGCTTCAACAATCTTAATCCTAAAAGGCTAGAGTTTAAATCAGCAACCAACTCAGCAAAATAAGTTGGAAGACAGAGCTCATAGGGATAGAGGGAAGCACTAACAAGTAACCAGGGTGGTCTCCTGTGCATTTATATAGAAGATGAAGCTTCACTTTTAAGACTGGTGTAACTTTGAAACCTTTCCCTTTGTATGTTATTTTAAACCTCTGTATGCTTTTGTGAAGCAGTGACCTGAATGTTAAAACTCTTTAAAAATCTAAACAAGGGTTGTGCTGTGATTTCAAAGACAGCAGAGCAGGGGAAAAATTAAAAGTGACATTTCTCTTCCAGAAGTGATCAGATGAGAGTTACCCAAGACAAAAGAAAGGGCAAATGAAGCACATGTAACAGGAAGTCATAGGGTCATATATTTAGAGCTGGTAGGGACCTCTGAAGTCATCAAATAAAACTCCTTTACTTTACGAATGAGGAAACTGAGGCTCAGAGAAGTTAATTGACTTGCCCAGGGTTGTAGCATCAGAAGGCAGGTCTTTAACTATGGACTTCCTTGTTCCAAGCCTTGCCCTCTATCCAACACATCATAACAGGCTCTAGTCTGGGCTCTGATATTTTTTAGGAGTGTGACCTTGGGCAAGTCATCTAAACTCTGTGAGCATCAATTTCCTTATCTTTACAACAAGGATGCTACACTAGGTGAATTCTAAAGTCTCTTCCAACTCTGATATTCTAGGACTTTAATTCAACTTAAAAAATTAAGTGTTTACTATGTGCTGAGAAATATATAATGCCAATATCACCCTGGTCCTCCTAAAGTAGCCTAGTAATGAGGAGATATGATGCTATGTGAATGACAATGTAACAAAATTACTCATGGTATTTTGTAAAAGAAAAATGGTATATGAGAACTGGGGTGGGAGAATGGAGAAATGTAGAGAATTTCTAATAAAGGAACTGGGGGAATCTTCTTGGAAGAGGTAGCATTGGAGTTGGACTTTAAAAGATGCATAGAATTCATCAGGAGAGGGGACTCTAGACAGAGAGAAAATGAATAAAAGTATGTTGCTGTTCAGTCATTTTCAGTCTTTGTGACCCCATTTGGGGTTTTCTTGTCAAAAATACTGGAGTGGTTTGCCATTTCCCTCTCCAGCTCATTTTACAGATGAGGAAACTGAGGCAAACCATGTGAAGTGACTTGCCCAGGATCACATAGCTAGTAAGTATCTGAGGCCAGATTTGAACTCAGGAAGATGAGTCTTCCTGATTCCAGACCCCACACTGTATCCACTGCATGCCTGTCCTACCTACCTGCTAGATGGAAAAGCACAGGGCATGTATAGGGAAGAAAAAACTGTTCCAGTTTGACTGAAGTTTTGAGTGGATTAGAAGGCTGAAAAATAGGGGATGACACTGGAAAGGATAATACTGGAAGGCCATGAATGCTAGGTAAAGCAATCTAAACTTCTCTCAGTGGGCAACAGGGTTTGGAGCAAAGGAGTGAAACCATCTTCCTCTGTGTAAGGAATATGAGTTTAATAACAGAGTGGAGGATAGTTTGGAGAAGGGCAGAAAAAGAAGGTTGGAAGAACTATTGGATCACAGACCTAAGTAGGTCTATGACTCAACAGATGATGATAATTTCCTTCCCCTGCCCATGTTATAATTTAACTTTTCCAATTACTCTAGTCATTCACAATTGAGAAGGTAATAATAATTAATAACCTATCTTTCCTCAACCATCCAGACAAGTCAGCCAGCAGTTATTAACCTCCTGCTCTGTACCAGACACTATGCCAAGTGCTGGGGTTGCAAAGTGCTAACCCTCAAGTAGCCCACATTCAAACAACCACTTGCAATCCTGTCTCCTTTTAATTTATCATTCCCTAATTTATAAATGAAGTTATTTGAACATTTTTCTTACTAGATTATAAACTCTCTGAGAGAAGCTATGGTATATGGTATATCTTTCCATTATCTGCATCTTCAGCACTTAACAAAGTGTTTGCACATAGTAGGTACTTCATAAATGTTGAATTGGTTAGCATTTAATGCTAATGCCTTGCAAAACTTGTTTGTAATACATAGGTAGTGGTATGAGAAAATGTTGTAGGTTCAACTTTACCATACATTCTCTATTATAATATGAATCTCATAGTACATAACAAGCAGAAATGTCTTATAAGAATATACCTATCATGGACACTATACTGTGGAAAATATGAGCCTGTCAGATATATAGAAAGTATATAGTAGTGGATGTCATTGAGATATGGTAGAAAAGATTAAGAAACTTTAATTATAATTTTTTTGGCTGATTGATAAAAGCCAAACTACAATGGAAAAGAAAAAGTGGTATTTTGAACCATAAAACCCACTGAGTTAGCCCATAATACAGTGTTATGATTCTGCTTGTCCAATTACAGAGCACATTCCAAAAGGACGATTATGATGGGCTGCATAACGAAAGATTAATATACCTAGAAGTTGATGAAATGGTTCCCAGCTAAGAAAGACCAGATGGAGAAGGATTATTATACAATGCAAAAAGGATTTAATTTAGTGAATAACATTAGTCTAAACATCAGGAACTGTCAGAAGAGAAACTAAGGAAGGGGGAAAGAAATGAACAAGATCTAGGTACAGCAGCTCAGTCAAGATTGGAGATGTCTTTCTGAATTACAAAATCAGGTACAAGATGTTCAATATACAAACATATACATACAAATATACAACGTACATATACAAATACAAAAATATTCAGCATTCAAATGTTACAAATGTTATTATTTTTAAATCTGAAAACTTGCCAGAATTTATCACTGAGGATGAACTGTAGTGTTTTTACATGATTATTAAATTAAATTCTGTTAAGAATCAATGTCATAACTCTGAAAGACTCATGATGGAAAAGGCTATCCACATCCAGAGCAAGATTTACAGAGTCTGAATGAAGATTGAAGTAAACTATTTGCCCTCTTTTTTTGGTTTTTGTTTTTTTTTTTGTTTGGTTTTTTTTGTTTCTTCTTTTTTGTGGTTCATTTAATTTGTTTTAATTCTTTACATCTTGACTATTGTGAAAATATGTTTAATGTGAAGGTATATGTAGAACCTATGTCAGATTGTATGTCATCTTGGGTGGCAATAAAGGGGAGGAGAGGGAAGGGGAGAAAATCTGTAACTCAAAAACTTGTGGAACTGAATGTTGTAAACTAAAAATAAATAAATTTAAAAGGAAAAAAATATTCCTAAAAAAAGAATCAGTGTCACAGAGGTAAGCATAATATTGAGTGATAATGCATAGTATAGCTAATAAAATTAGTATCACTCTGGACATTCTGTTAATTTGCTAGGGGTGCTCCGAATATTTGGACAAAGTTTTAAGGGGTGGGTGGCTCAATTGTCCTATGTCTAAAGGTACAAAAAGTCTGGGGATTGGCCCCAGGTCTTTGGAAAAGCATCTAGCAGCACTGTTTCAGAGTGGATATTAGCCCTGGAGAAGTGAAAGTAACAACTGGGAAAATCTCCCAAAAAGCAGCTCTGCTCTCTGGGGTGGTACGCACTTGACTGCTTTCTATTTCAAGCTAGCCAAGTAATGTTCTTCTCATCTCGCCACTTATTAATTCCCTCACTAATTCTGAATGCTTTCTCAAAACATTAACTTGAAACACTAAAAGTCTAAACACTAAGAAAGTGTTTAAGCCACAAAGTGTGCTCAATTCTGGGATGTCAATTTGCTACAACAATTTCCCTGTATTTGAAAGGAATAGCTAAATAGTTAATAATGATAAAGGGACAATAATAAATGACAGTTAGATTTATGATGTTTGATAACTTGATCTGGGGGTGCTTTGGAAGTTGGGTTAGTCACAGTTGGAGAAAGAGTCTGCTCAAAGCAAATAAAGATTTTGGATGTTTCCAACAATGCCTTGATTTTTATTTCTATTGTTTTCTCTTATATTTAAAGAGTGAACTTTATCTTGCCTGAACCCAGGACTCTAATTTACTTTCCAGACAGCAACTACAAATCATATTGCCTCGTTCTGGCCATCATCCTTACCTGTTCCCTACAAAATCCTTGAATTTTACCCTCAGTACCACTGAGAGCCTTGATAAGTGACCTTTGCCTTATCTTGCCTGGATCAAAGCCTCTGCTTCACTTCCAGAACACTGACTCCAAACCACTTCACGTTTCTCTCTTCTCCTACCTCCCTTTTCCCCACCTCTCCCAGTTCTTTTTGTGTGTGTGTGCTTACCTCATTAAAATATAAGCTGCCTGAGGACAGTGGCTGTCTTGCTTAACTTTGTATATCTAGTGCTTAGCACAATGCTTGGCACATAGCTCTTAATAAATGCCCTATTCATCTATTTCAATAATTAACATTTACAGACTCTTTGAAGATCAAAGAGTTGAATGTTAAATTCTCTCAACAGGCAGGAATTCAATGTGTAGCAGTCAAGTATCTCCACTAAAAGAGATACAGTGCAGAACAAATATTCAACATATCAGCTTAGTGATGTGAGAAAGTCCTTCTGGGACTTTGATGAAGGAAGAACAAAGTAAAATTCCTTTTTAGATGGAGGATAAATGCCCTAAGTATGTAATAAATGTGTCTGCTGTAACCAATGTCAGAGTTATTGTTTCTTTGGGAAACTCAACTCTGAATTTCCTGACTCCTATGAAATTAAAATCTAAACTTTATCATAGTATATATTTTTCCTTTAGTTTTAATTTCCTGATCATTGTTGGCTTTTTGCAAAATGAAATGTAGCTGTGTGCCATACTGTATATCATGTTTCATTTCTTAAACCCTCTATTTTTATTTGCATAAATAATTTCCCCAAAATGCCTGAATGAGTCTCATTTTAATTTTCCACCTCAAACTCCCACTTTCATTCCCCACTTTCAGAGATATAAGACAACAAGTACTGGAAATATTGGGGTAATAGATTAACCTAACATAAAAAGTAATGAAAATAGAGAACAGAAAATGCAAGCCAAGCTCAAGTATAACCATCAAACTCTTGCCTTGGACATACTGAATTTTTACATTAGGCCATGGAAGTGACCTGCACAAAACCGAGATGAGACTTGTACCCCTAAATGTAAGGACACATAATTCTAAGTGAATAAAAGACAGGACAATTCATTAAGCAGCAAAGAAGTCCTTCCTTATTCATGGGGAATACATGTTACTAGGGGAAAAAAGAAGTGGTTTTCTATGTTCAAAAGCAGAAAAAATGATTGTATGGTACCCAATTTATCTAAGGTGGGATTAGCTTTTTCCTGATGTCTAAGGGTAAGAGCAAAGTCTGGTATACAAAAGACAGATGTATTTTATAAGACCTGTTTTTCTACTATTTAAGTCTCTGTTTTCTATACCTACAAAGTCTAAGGTTTACTTTTTAAAACCAGGTGGCATCTGGCATATTCCCATCACTACCAAGTCCTACTACTGCAAATGCTCCAATTTTCTATGATTTCCATATGTTTGGTTTTTGGTGATGGTGTTTTTTTTCCTAATCAAAGGATGCACCTCTAACTTATTGCTCTTTAATTTTCCTTATCAATCACTGCCAATTCTACATACTTTGTGATAAAGACTGTTATAAATCATAAAAAGGGAGGAAGACAAGCATCTTCTTTGGTCTTTAACCCTGGGCTATACTGAGACAAAACCTGTCTGTATGATTTGATCTGGAATACCAACATTAATACTGAAATTGTACAGGTCTCTGGACCAGTGAAATATCTGGGGAGGTTTATGACTATAGGGAAATAGTATTGAGCAAAGCCAAATTAAAATAAAGTTCTGCTCTTCAAAGAAACAGCAATAGTTTCAGATCCTTCATTTGTCTTCAACCCTGTTACTATTTTAGAGTATTTATTTTTTCCCAAGACAAGGTCACCCTATCTTGGCTAGGTTGAAAGTGTAGCAGCAACTTGGAAGCCTAGTGGCACTAGTGATCAGAACAGAATCAGAACAGATCTTACCTTCCCTATTTTGAACAGTGTGGTGGTCCTACATCACCAGACACTCACAATATGGGTGCCAAACTCAGTGCAGACAACTAGTCAGTAGAGTACACTGTGATTCAGAACTCCAGAACCACTAGCCTTGGTCTTTCTGGTAGCAGAGATTTTAAGCATATGCCTCCACACCCAGATTACCCATTAATTTTTAGCATCTCACTGGCTATGACAGCCTTAGCTATAGATCAGGAAGGAAAAGAGAGGTATGTGAAGTAAATCAGTTTAATTTACTATTAGCACCCACAACACAAAGCTTGATCATGTAGAAGTTTGAAATTGTCAACATGAGGTTTAAAAATTACCTTTGTGTTTCTTTCATTTGTCTTAATTATTTTCCATTTTTGTACAATCCACTTTTATTGTGTCCTTACTATAGCCATTCCAAAGTGAATGGAACTTCAACAGAATGACAATTCTTAATCCTTGCATCTGGAATAATTTTTTCCTCTTTGGTCTACATATCCAAAACAGTGCCATCTAACCTATCTTGTAACTTTCTTCTTACCCACCAAAATTTCATACTTTGGCACCAAAATGCATAGCCAATATTTGTTCTGCTCACAGAGAAAGATGATAAGGTCTTATTTTAATGTCCAAGAGGAGACAAAGATAGGGGATTCAAATACTCTTCAGTGGAATACTGACCCCCAAATTTATTCTTTTTGTAAAGCTTTGCCAGCACAGTTATACAGGACAATCCAAACAGCCCAATAACTCATTTTTCATTAGTGCCCCCAACAGAGCTACTTTGATGGGAATATTTATGAGGGGAGATATTTCCGTTAATTCAAATACACAACCGGAAAGAGAAAAAACAGAAAACATATGTAATACTTCCCGACACAGAAGTTTCTCAGAGTCTACTGAAAAATGCATAATAGGAAATAATTTGGGCTCAACTGAAAACATGTGGATATAAAACTGCATTCTTTTTTTAAATCACTATGGAAAATTCACGTAAAGCTCTGATAGAGAATTCCTGTGACTTTATGTGTAGATCGCTCATTCTTAGACAACAAACCAAAAGTATACTGTGCAAAATCTCAAGGGGTGAATATTTGAAGATTCTTGGGGGATACTTCTGAATTTCTATACTTTCAGGAAGGAGGCAGTTGGCATGGAATGCTACTGTTGGGAGTAAATGACATCCCTTATCTTAAATTATATTTTAAAAGAGATAAATTGTTATTTACTATGTTCCTTTATTCACACAATTAGGGACCCTACATCTTACTTTAGAATTGACACAGCATTCATTGTAAGTAAAGGATACTATTTACAGGTTATTTTTAAACAGATAAATAAATACCTTGAAGGGAAATATTGACATTGGAATCTCAGGATAATATGACCAGCTTGGGATTTAGCTTGTGCTCACCAAATCCCACCAAATAGGGTCTCATATTGACCAGTATCTCAGATTTTAGAAGCAGCTAAGTGGTTCAGTGGATAGATCACTGGATCTGGAGTCAGGAGGACCTAAGATCAAGTCCAACCCCAGATACTCACTAGCTGTGTCCCTGGGCAAGTCAATTAACTCATCTGCCCCAGTGTCTTCACCCATAAAAATGAGGATAATAATAGCACCTACCTCCCAGGGTTATTGTGAGGATAAAATAGCATTTATAAGTCACTTTACAAAAGTTAAAGCACTATACAAAAACTAGTTATTATTTCAAGCTATTGTAATTTGACAGGCTCCATAGAATATGCCTTGAATGTGACTCTAGAACATATGAAAATTAATCTAAATAAGCATAAGAAGTAATCTACTATCCTCATAAAATCCTCGGTTCATATGAAAATTAATTTGAATAAAATGGGTTGACCCTCTTCATAAAACATACTTTCCATTATCAATTGTTTTGTTAACTAAGTAGGTCTGGATTTCTGGGATATTTATCATTACTACTATTAAGTAACCTTTACAAAATACTAGTTGGGTGCCTTCTTGTGCTGAGCAGATGATCCTAGATTTAAGGGCAAGTCATAGCATTTTCTAAAACGCTAAAAAGGCTTTCATTCTCTTATGATCTGATTTTTCTATTTGAGGAACAGTCTAGCTAAGTATGGAGAGGCTTATAACCAGTAATTTGGCATCAAGCAATAAATTCTTTGGCTATAGCAACCCACGAACCAAAGAAATATACGTATATCTATATGATATCTCTCAAGATTGAGAAATAGTTATACATTATATTTAATGTTATTTATGATATAAATATAACACATTAATGTTGTACAATATTAATATATCACACATACACGTGCGTGTATTTGGATACACATATCTACATATGTATGTAGATATATATATATATATATACATATATATCTCTTCAAAGATCCACTTCTGCTTTTAAAATTATAGAGTCAGTAGAAAAGAAAGCAGAATGAGAGATGTTATATTTTTCTAGAAACATGAATTTAACTGCTGACACTCTAAACTCAAGATGTTTGTTCAATGATCAGTGAGACAATGCATTATTAAAGGAACCGATCCATGCTGGTACTGACATGTTCTCTATAAATGAAACCAGAAGCTATAAGAAAAATCACAGCTAAACAGAAGAATGTCTCGAAGATTCTCCTTGGGAAGAGAAATAAATTAGTTGGGAGAGTTGGTTCCATTGTGTCCCAAAGGCAATAGCAAACACCATTTCATGGGACATGACAATCTTGCTTAGTAATGAGAGTGATTAAGTATACATATGAGAATTCTTTATAGAAGGGAAGCTCTTCTAGACTCTCCTATTTACAGATAACTCTAATTTGATTGATCAGGTTCTATGGTACTACAGATCATCCTCCATGAGATCCATATCCACTCAAAAGAGATCAACCTAACAATCCAAATAGGAAAAACCAAATGAATGAAAAATGCTTATTAATCTTTTAGATATGCCTGGGTCACCATCCGATTGAGTTAAAGCATCAGTACATATCTTTGATGGGTACTGCAAATAGACAATGATCTGGACCCATATTTAAATAGAAGATTGTATTTGGGAAACTGTGAAGTACTTTAAATGAGCTCAAGCTACTTCATGACACGAAGTTAATATTTATAATAGCAATATTCTTCTTCCTGTGGTGCTCTATGGCTGTGCATGATGAAATATCATGTACGGAGAATCAAAATTGAAAGTCAGTGGAGAGATGCATCATGGGTACATATAGATGCACATGTGGGTGTAATGAATAGGTCATGTTGTAAGAACAGACAGACAACCAAAATATTGTATTGGTACCCATGAAGTATAAAAGACCCAGAAAAAGGTGTTCAAATATAAGTTTCTAAAAGACACAATCAATTGCAAGCTCAAATATTAATTCTAAAGAGTGTTCATTCCAAGTATGCAAAAAAAGTGTGTATACAAAGGGGTACATGTTTCAAGAATAAGGACATAAGAGGAATGAAGAGATGCCATATCTTTCTTATTAACCACAGATATGATTCTCTACTCCTTCTGCTATTATGTACCCCTACAAGAAACAGACAGGACAGTCCTGTAGCCCCCAGCCCTGTCGGCCTATGTCAGTTCATTTGGCACACTTTAAAAACCCTCAGAGCTCTTATAACAGTTAGTATATAAAGTCCCAGGCAGACACCAGGACTCATATTCTGCATTCCTGTCTGACACATTTTATTAGAACTACATGACTCTGGAGTGGAAGCAATACCACCGATTCGTATAGAATTACAAAATTAACATTTAACATTGTGTGGGTGATGGAATGAACTCTGTTCTGCTTCCATTGTGTTAGACTTTTCTGCCTAAAAATGGAAAGTGAAAGGTGAAATTGTTAAGTCTCTATTTTGTCTCTTCCAACAAACTGAAAATGTCTTATAGAGCTCTAGGAATTAACTTCTCCCTGTAGTTTTTTTTTTTTTATGATTTATTTGTTGTAAAAGAATTTGAAAATTATTTTTTAATTCCCAAAATATGTTGTCCAAATATGATAAAGAATTCATTTACAATATAAGAAAAGAAAGAAAAAGGGCTTATTGATACTACCTAGGCTTATAAAATCCAATTTAAGTGGCAGCTAGGTGGTTCAGTGAAAGAGTACCAGTCCTGAAGTCAGGTGGACCTTAGTTTAAATCAGGCCTCAGACACTTGACACTTACTAACTGTGTGACCTGGGGCAAGTCATTTAACCCCGACTGCTTTGCCTTCTCCCCTCCAAAAAAATCCAATTTAATTAAATAATAACTAATGGAAAGTCTATTACAGTATTCAAAAAACACAGTTTTAGGAATTGGGGAGATAAAGACTCAAAATAATACAATTACTTCCTTGAATGAGTTTACTTTCTATTGAGGAATGCCACATATAATTACCTCATCTATAAAATGATAGGGGAGGATTAAATGAACTCTGAGTTCATCTCTAAGGTGTCTGATGGATTCTTTGAGACAGAGTTGAGGAGGAAAGGTGTTCTGGGGGCATGGGACAGTCTCTGCAAAGGTATGTAGATAAAAGATAGAATGTTGTGTTTGGGGAATGATCAGTAGATCAGTTTGACTGGAATGTAGGGCCAATGAGTAGGAGTAATAGGAGCTCAGTCTGGAAAGATAATTTGAAGCCAGATTGTAGAAGAGCTAATGAGGCTTAGTGGCATGTTCAGAAATATGATTTAGGAATATCCATTTGCTATCTATGTGGAGGGCAGTTTGGAGAGGGGAGAGACTAGAGGCAAGGACATCAATTAGAAAGCTGTTGCCTTGGAACCTTTGCTATTGGGGAGACTGAGTGGATGTCTTGGAGGTATAAGCTGTAGTGGACTAACATGATGAATGAGGTGTCTATACTGTCTTGTTCCAAAATGGTCAGCTCTCAGGGGTGGAGGGAGGATCAGAAATGGAGCAGCAGGTCAAAGGTCCTATGCCAATCAGAGTGGGATTGGTCTTGTCAGTTGCCTCTGTAAATCCAGCCTCCAAGAGGTAGGAAGGCTAAGCCTTAAAAAAAATAAAATAGGATGAAAGTTATTGTAAAAGTCCAGGTCAGAGGTGAAGGGAGCCTCAACTAGGATGGTAGTCTTGTGAGTAGACAGAAGTGGATAGATATGAGCACGATTCTTCCTCCTAAAGATGTGCATGTGGTGGGGTGCGGGGGAGATCTGAAGCTATATGGACTATGGAAAGCATGTGTTTCTTATTTCTTAAGGGTGAGTAACAAAAAAGGGTTTCACTTATTCAACTTATAGATGTTGAAAAAGACAGTCAAAATATGCTCGTTATCTAAGTCCTATAATTTAGAGCCAGAATTCTTTCTTATATGTTTTTTTCTCCAATTACATGTTAAACAATTTTTAACATTTGGTTTTATTTTAAAATTTTGAGTTCCAAATTCTATCCTTCCTTCCCTCCTTCCTCTACCCCCTCCCTGAGATGGTAAGCAATCCAATATAAGTTATACATGTGCAATCATGTAAAAAATTTCCATATTAGTCATTTTGTACAAGAAGACTCAAATAAAAAAAGAAGAAGGAAGGAAGGAAGTGAAAAGCAATATGTTTTAGTTTATATTCAGACAATAACAATTCCTTCTTTGGAGGCAGATAGCATGCTTCATCATGAGTCCTTTTGGATTGTCTTGGATCATTGTGTCACTGAAAATGGTTGTCATTAACAAGTTCTTCATCAAACAATATTGCTGTTACTGTGTACAACATTCTCCTGGTTCTGCTCAATTCATTGTGTATCCGTTCATGTAACTTTTTTCAGATTTTTCTGAAATCATTCTGTTTGTCATTTCTTATAGCATAATAATATTCCATCACAATCATATATCACAGTTTGTTCAGCCATTCCTCTACTGATGGGCATCACCTCGATTTAGCCACCCACAAAAAGAGCTGCTATAAATATTTTTGTATAAATAGGTCATTTCCCCTTCTTTAAAACCTTTTGGGGATATAGGCCTGGCAGTGGTATTAGAGGATCAAATGGTATGTATAGTTTTATACCCCTTTGGGTATAATTCTAAATTGCATTCCACAATAGTTGGATGAATTCACGACTCCTCCAATAATGCATGAGTGTCCCAGTTTTCCCACATTTCCTCCAATATTTATCATTTTCCCTTTTTTGTCATATTAGCCAACTGATAGGTGTGACATGGTACTTCAGAACTGTTTTAATTTGCATTTCTCTAATCAATAGTGATTTAGAACATTTTTCATATGAACTATAGATAGCTTTGATTTCTTTGAAAATTACTTGTCCATATCTTTTTACTATTTATCAAATGGAGAATAATTTGTATTTTTATAAATTTGATTTAGTTCTCTATATATCTGAGTAATGAAGCCTTTTATCAGAGATACTTGTTGCAAAAATTTCCCCTAGATTTTTGCTTTCCTTTTGGTTGCGTTGGTCTTGTTTGAACAAAAACTTTTTAATTTTATACAACTATTAAACATTATGTAATGTTCTCCATATTTTGTTTGATCCTAAGTTCTTCTCTTATCTATAGATTTAACAGAATATTTATTCCATTAACAGCCAGAGTTCTTAACCTTCCTTGTTTCATAGACCATTTCTCAGAATCATGTTTTCAAATGCATAAAATGAAATACAGAGGATTATAAAGGAAACCAATTATATTGACATATGGTTTTTAAAATATTTTAAGAACCTAATTCACTGATCCCAAGTTAAAAAACTCTTGTTTAGGAGAGTTCCCTATGGGTTTATTTTGTATTCAGGCATTGCTGTCTTTATATCACATCCCTCATCCCATATTTCTCATTCCATCAGTTGGAAGAATTTCCATTTCAGCAGTTCCAGAAGACTCCTAAGGTAGAGCCCTGCTGACTTTAAGAGTGGCAAAGACCCTAGCAGATCATTTCACAATTTTCAAGGCTCACACAAATAGACTAAGCATCTGACAGTGAGAAGCTTCTGGGAAGGATCAGGAAATGTGCAAATGCACATTTGTTCTACCAACTGCATCCTTACTAGTCAATCTGAGCCTTCCCTTAGGCTTTCCCTTTCTAAATGCCTCATTAACTCAAACTGAACAAGCTGATATGATTCTGTGAAAGGGACAAGAATCCACTAGTGCTTCCTAGGGTTACAGTCAGCTGATGCTATTTCACATCGAATCACTCAGGCTTCAAGGCAGTAGGTTCCTGAAGCTCTACCATGGCTATTTCTCTTACTTTCTTTCCTTCCCCACCAACATTCAAAATCATCCAATCAACTGCCCTATAAGAATGCAGCCCTTCAGAGAGTATACAGCACATAGAAGCTTGGTGGCTCAGACGATAGAGTGCTGAACTTGGAGGGAGCTAAGAAAAGCTAAATTCAAATCCTACCTCAGACATTCACTAGCTAAGTGACCCAGGACAAGTCACTTAATCTTTGCCTGCCTCAGTTACCTCATCTATAAAATGGGGAAAATAATAGCACCTCTCCCTCCCCCCCACTAGGGTTGTGGTGAAGATCAAATGGGATTTTATATACATACACACATGTATATATGTGTATGTATGTGTATGTGTATATGTATATGTATATATACATATATGTTATACACATATCTATATTACACACATGCACACACATATATTTGCAAAGTAATTTACAAACCTTAAAGTGCTCCATAAATGCTATTTATGATAATTTATTATTATTATTTGGCCTGGAAGAGCATCAAGCCCTTTGACATCATGAACTATCACTTAGAGTTTTATAGTAGAATCTTGCCCATTACCCTGTGTACTCTTCAACACATTCTCACTCAAGATAAATTCAGCCACTAGTGAACAAATCTTGGTTCAACCCCAAAGCATGTGGGACCAGACTGGAATGCCCTAAGCTTTCCAATTTCTGTGTGATTGAAAAAGCAAATATATCTATATCTATATCTATCTATATATATGTATATATATACATATATATATACATATACATATATATATATATATATAAATATATGGCCTCCAGTCACCTAACATTAACATCAGCACTACTAGAAAATATTACTAGTAGCTGGCAAAGGAACTTTCTAGAAAGATAAAAGTCCTCATTATTAACATTTTTTACACAGAATTCTATCAAAGTCAAAATTTCCAAACTGCCTTGGTTGTAAAACAATAATGCAATTCCCAAAAGGACTAGATTTGAAGTAGGACCCACAACACCAGAAGCAGACATCCCCTTTCCTACAAAGCAATATCAGTTTGTCACTTTTGATTTACAATCTATGTCTGCTAAAGAAGCTGCTGGAACCATTAGTGAAAACATGCAAGTATGCTTATGAAAGGATGCTGCTGTCTGGCATTAAATTACTTTCCAGAGGGCAAGTTCAATCAAACCTGCAGTAACTGTCTGCCCTGAGATCACTCTGTCAGTGTATAAGCTATTATTACACCTAAGATGGAAAATACAGTCCAGGAGTTACTTGCCTTCCATCCTTTTCCTGAAACTCAAATGTGCCATTAAAATTCTGCTGTTGTGGCTCCTTCTGATTTTTACATTGGTGATTAATTTCAAATGCTTAAGGCTGCAAGTGGGATACATTTGGGATATTGGGAGAAGAGAGCTGGAAGCTATGTTGGTTCTTAGTACATAGTCCCTTACTCTGAAATTGTACGTTTTTCTGTATTCAGCATTCTTAAGATGTTACACTCAACAGGACACAGTTTATCTTTTATATTCATGGTAAATTTAGAGTATTTCATAGACACCTAGGAAGACTTCTCCCTTCCTTATAAACTATTACAAAGCAATATTTATACCATGATAAGCCCCAAATCTCACTTACCCTTTACCCTCAACATTGTGATTGTTACTTAAAACATCAGTGCCAGTTCAAGTTCCATGTTACATAAACTATTTGATATAGAGAATTCATATTTACAAACACATGAAAAAATTAACTCACTTAACCCTGAGTCAAATAAAACATATCCTTCTTAAATACAATTTTAGATTCTCTAGCCAACTAAGGAGAAAAGGATTTAGGTCTCAAAGCATACAATTCAATAAAGACATTATAAAGTAATGGTTCTCATATTTTTTGGTCTCAGGACCCCTTTATATTCTTAAAAATATGGAGGAATTGATAAATGATCAAAGAATATGAACAGGCTGTTTTCAGACAAAGAAATATATATATATATATATATATATATATATATATATATATATATATATATATATATACTATAGATAGCTATAATCATGTGAAAAAATTATCTAAATCAATCTTGATTAGAAAAATGTTAATTCAAACAACTCTGAGGTACTACCTCACAACCATCAGATTGACTAATGTGAAAGAAAAGGAAAATGAAACATGTTGGAGAGGATGTGGAAAATTGGAACATCAATGCACTATTGGCAGAGTTGATCCAACCATCCTGGAGAACAATTTGGAACTATACCCAAAGGCCTATAGAACTGTGCATATCAGGGGCTCACTTTGAGAAGCGTTGTGTGATTTGACCAGATGAGACACTGGGCAGCCATTGAGAGCCCCCCAGCTTTGAAAACCCAGATGTTGATGCTTCCCTGTCTGGTAACTGTGATTT
Organism: Gymnobelideus leadbeateri; assembly: GCA_011680675.1. NCBI lineage: Eukaryota > Metazoa > Chordata > Mammalia > Diprotodontia > Petauridae > Gymnobelideus > Gymnobelideus leadbeateri. The sequence continues at coordinate 174,755 of WOXC01002037.1, forward strand.
GGTATTGATAATGGTTGGACAGTTTGGAAGCCTGTCTCTTTGATCTGTCTGTATACTCTGAAGTTCGGGATGCTGAACTTTTCCCCCTGAACTAGGTAATATATGTTTGTTTGATTAAAGTGAGCTTGTTAACCTAATTTAAAAAAAAAACAACGTGCATATCCTTTGGCCCAGTGATACCTCTACTATGTCTTAATCCCAAAGAGATTTTTTTTAAAATGAAAATGACCTATATATACAAAAATATTTGTGGCAACTCCTTTTGTGTTGACAAAGAAATAGAAATTGAGGGATGCCCATCAATTGGGAAATGACTGAACAAGTTGTGGTATATGACTGTGATGATGCATTGTGCTATAAGAAATAATGAACAGGATGCCTTCAGGAAATCATGGAAAGACTTATATGAACTGATGCAAAGTGGATCAGCTGTTAATAATTTAGGTATTCTCAGAAACACAAAGATCCAAGACAATTCCAAAGGTCTGATTATGAAAAATGTTATCTACCTCCAGAGAAAGATCTGATGGAGCCTGATCAAAGCATACTTTTGTTTATTTTTTTGTGGGGATTTTTTGGTCCATGTTTCCTTTTACAACATGAATATGGAAATATTGCATATTTGTATGTATGGAAATATACAATATGGAAGATTTTTCATGGCTGCATATGCATAACCCATATCAAGCTGCTTGTTTTCTCAATGAGAAGAAAGGAGAGTAGGGAGAGAAAGAATTTTGGAATTCAAAAAAATTTTAATGAATGTTAAAACTAGTTTTTATAATCTGAATATTATTACAAAAATAGTTTTGAACTTGTTTGACCCCCTAAAAGGATTTTTTGTCCTTACACCACACTTTGAGAACCCCTGCTCAAAAATACCTAACAAATACTTGAGGACATAATGGTATACTCATGTAGATTGCATTGCAAGGAATGTAAATGACCTTAATATTGCATGATTTAAAAAAAAAATTTCTTTGACATCTAAAATCTTCCAGTTCATGAAATCTCACGCAATAACGTGAGCTGGTTCAGCCAAAGCTGAAACAACAGCAGGATATGTCAGATCACATATATCAAATGAAAAATATATAATAAAAAGAAGACTATTGCAAATAATGTAAGCAATGAAACCCAAAGTAGAAATGTGGGTGTGAAAAATGTCATACCTTTCCATTTGCTCTAAAAAATGGAAATGGGCATGAAGAGCATTGCCTGTAGGGAAAAATGTAAAGGAAACTCAGGAGTTTTACAGGCTGGTTAGTAATACTCAATGGAATTCCCTGGCTGAAAAAATAATTAAGCAAAGTTTTTTTTTTAACTTAATAAGTTTATGCTCACTGATAGAACTTCCAGATAAGAGGACTTAACTTTCAATCTTCCCAATTTAAATGAAAAGAAAGTAAAAAGTAAGTGTGTGGCCAAATTTTCCTCCATCCTTAATACCCAATTATCTTATGTAAAACTTCACACTACTAGATGAAAAGGTTTATTGCATAGAGCTTAATCTCCAATTGTGGCCCCATTTCTTCCACTGACATGTGAGAAGAAAAAGAGAATAAGCATATATTAAACATTGTACAAATACTATTTTCATTTTATTCTCAAATATTGCTTCAATTTGATTTTCATGACAACCCTGTGAGATAGATACTACTATTATTCCCACTTTACAGTTGAGGAAACTGAAACATACAAGTTAAGTGACTTGCCCAGGTTCACATAGCTAATAAGTGTTTGAGGTTGGATTTGTACTCAGGCCTATCCTGACTTCAGACTCAGCACTCTGTGCACTCTGCCCTCTACATGCCTCTAAAAAAAAGACAAGTAAAGTAAGATTCTTAGACACTGGTCCATTGTTCCTTATCACCTTACTGTTACATGAGGTTAGTTATTACCTTCTACTTGTTGTGGATTTTAAAGGGAAAAACTTTTTAAAGTAATATTTCTGCCAAATAGCTCTATAATGGGACAAACTTTAAAATGTCTGAGTTCCATTTCATATGAAAACTCTGAGTAGTTTGAAGTGCAGGGGAAAAAATACTGCCAAGGGAGCTCTGATTTTAAAATATAACAAGAGCTGTTTTGAATTCTAATGAACTTGTTGTTTCCATGCCAACTTTTGTCAAATCTGGAAAAAATTAAAATAATTTTCTCTCACTTGAGTTCCTTCCATCGTGAGATATCCTTTCCCTTTTCAGAGTCAATACATTCAGTGTCAAATGGACATCCAATTCATTAAACACGAGGGGAGAAAGTCAAGGGTTAAGTAAATAAGAAAATCACATTAATATCTAGGTCTAAATGTTTTAACAGAGCAAAAGAATCTGTTTAATCATTCAAGTCAACAAAGGTTAAGATAATATAATAAACTTCTAAATGCCTTCCTTTTCTAGAACTTCATCCTTCCTGCTGAAGACATTTTTAAGATGCTATCAGTTTTGCATAGCCCCAGCTGTTAGGAAAATTTACTTGAATATACCATGAGGAGAAAAGAATTTTATTAAACTAGCAGAGCCTAGCTCCTTTGTGGCATCTTGTTGCTACTGGGCATAGGACTCATAGTGAACTGTTAACTGATGATTTTTAGATCTGATAAAAATAAGATTTATTAGGGTTAGGTGTCATTTGGCATGTGAATGGTGGCCAAATAATTAGGACATTGTGATATTGACCAAAAAGTAACTTCTCAAGATACAGTCTTATTTACGTACTTGGTTAATAATCCTCTGCCATGTTAGAATAACCTTGTCCCTTTCTTGAAGTCAACATTAAGTATTAAAAGGTATTGATGATGTAAACATTTTCATATAATCTGGGGCTTTAGGAAAGAAATGGACATATTCATGAGTTAACATTAAAGCAAAAGGACATCCTTTTAGTTCTCAGGGACTAAGGACATGGCATAGCAGAAAATATTTCAATGAATTAGATACCAGCAATAACAAAAAAATGTTCTGTATAAGTTGAAGACCGATAAAGCACCATTGAAGATGATGCCAATACACTGAAGTTGGAGTCAGATAATCTGGGTTTCAGTTAAAACTCCCATCACATTCAATTAAAGCTGACTAACCCTGGGCAAGACACTTTACGTCTGTAGAATTCATATTCTTACTCTTTGAAATGATAACGATATTCTTTTAATACCGACCCCATAGGACCTTTGTGTTCAATAAACTACAAAGTAAATTGAATAGCAGTGTGGCATATGCTACATAGAGTATAAATTTCACAGGTAAGAAGGTCTGGGTTTCAGTTCTGCCTCTGTACTTACACTTGAGGTAGCCAGAAGGTTTAGAGGATAGAGGTTGGTCTTAGAATCAGAAAGAATTGAGTTCAAAGCCTGTCTCAGACATTTATTAGCTGTGTGACACTGGGCAAGTCACTTAACTTCTGTATGTCTCAATTTCTTCATCTCTAAAATATGGGGGTTGAATGCAAGGAACAACAAGGTCCCTTCCAGGTTGAAATATGTTCTTATGACTCCATCTTTCTATTTCCAAGACTAATAATATAAGTTGAAAAGGAGGTTCTAAAATACATTGGTAGAGAGAATTTCTTCACTGAGAGGTTCTTATGCCATCAAAATCATGTCCAGTTAAAAATAAACACCTAAATTATTATTTTTTTAAAAACCCATTTTTGAGGCTTTGTTTTTGTTTTGCTATTAGCCTTCAGTGTTGTGTTTCAGGTCATAAGATGTAATTAAAATTTCTCTCCTGATAAAAGAAACTCTTTAAAATAAAGCAGGACTAAAAAAAATGGCATGTTCTTTGGGAAGAGGAAAAGCAGCATTCAGCACATTTCCTACAGCAGAAATCACAAATACCAAATACACAGGATGATGCCCTTCTCAGGATCCACATCCCAGGACTGTGATGTAGGTCTTACAAGACCTACATCAACAAGGTCCTGGAGGAGTTCCACTTCGATGGGGATGGTGGGGTCAAGAATGATCTACGTCTGACTTAGTTCCACAGGGGAGTGTAACTTGATCACAGCAGTGAGAAGGTATTCAGTTGAAATTTCTGAGTTTGTTCTGGTAATAAGTAACATGGAATAGAATGCCCAGAAATATTCTGCTTCCCACTTAGTTGTCTCTTTCAAAGAATCTCAGAGCTGGAGGTCATGAAGTCCAATCCCCCGACACAGTGCTATAATGATCCCTACATCATATTTGAATGGTGATCATTCAGCCTGTACTTGAGGGTAAATTCATAACCCCACAAACCTGAGATACTATACCACTCAGTCATTATAAAGGAAAATAATCTCTTGGTGATGCATGCCAAGCATGGCAACATTTTCAATGAACAGAATATAGAACTATTTGCCTAAATGGAATACTTAGTTTGCCTGAGGGACTGAATTGGAGATGAACAGCAATCCTCTAAGGACATTTCCAGGAAAAATGAATTCTAAAGCCAGAATGAATGAATCTATATCTATGATAGACAAATACTGACATCTGTCAAAAAAGTATCCCAGTGGAGGTAGAATATGATGGATATTTACAGTAGTAATGCGAAATCCAAAATACATTTAACTTATAATTGGTTGAATTTTAATGACTGGAAATCTTTAGAGAGACTACAGGGAGTAGTAGACTGGTCTCAAAACCAGTGAGACCTGGGTTCAAAACCCACTTGTGATGGTGGTGTGGAACTGGACAAGGCCCATAACTTCTCTATGCTGTTTCTTCATCTACAAAATGAAGAGCTTGGACTCAATGGCATCTTCTAGTTTGTATCTAAGATTCTATGATGCTATGATGCTGAGCAAATCACTTAACTACTTTTAGCCTCAGTTTCCTCATCTGTAAAATGATAAAAAATAAAAATAAAAATAAATGGTAAAAAAAAGGTAACAGCACCTACTTCACAGGGTTGTTCTTGTAGGAACCAAAGGAGATAATGTATAAAAAATTTTGCAAGCTTAAAATGCTTAATAAATGTTAGCAATAATGATTATGGTGTTGATGATGACAGATTATGTGGCCTTGGGAGTCAAGAAAACCAAAATTTAAGCCCTACCTCTGACACATACTGCCTGTGTGGCCCTACCCAAGTCATTTAATCTCTCAGTGCACTAGAAAATTTCTTTAAGAGAGATTTTTCTCTATTAAACTGCAGTGGAGGTGCCAATTTCCAGTGATAATACCAAACAGTCAACAAGTATTTAGTATACGCTTATTGGACAGCTAGGTTGCATAGTGGACAGAGTTAGGAAGACCTGAGTTCAAATCTACCCTCAGACACTTACTAGCTATGTGACCCTGGGCAAGTCACTTAATGCTGTTTGCCTCCATTTCCTCATCTATAAAATGAGCTGGAGAAGGAAATGGCAAACCACTCCAGTATCTTTGCCAAGAAAATCCCAGATAGGGTCACAGAGAGTCAGACACAATTGAAATGAACAAGATTAAAATGGATATGAATACAAGTGTTCCAGAATGAAGGTACAAAGAAAGATTAAAAAAACTAGTCCTTGTTTATAAAAAGCGTATATTCTAACAGGGGAGCCAAAATATAAACAGGTACATATAAGATATAAACAGAGCGGGGGTGGGGGAGAGGCACCAGGTCCAGAAGAGGCCTCCTACAAAAAGTAGGTACTCAGTCTTGAAGGAAGGCAGGGGAACAAAGAAGTGAAGGTAAAGGGGCAGGACATTCCAGGAATGGAAAGCAGCCAATACAAACAGAAAGGTGAGGGAAACTGAGTATCACGTGTGAGGAACTTCAAGTAGGCCAGTGTGGTTGGACTGTAGAGTGTGTGAAAGGTAGGAAGGGGCTGGTCATGAAAAGGTTTGAATGTCAAATAGACTAGTTTATATATGATCCTGAAGGTGGTCCTCACAGGGGGAGGGAATTGGGATGGGTCAGACCAGCACACAGTCAACCTGGATATATTGGAGTCCTACTGGAATACTTTGGACTACTCTAATAGTACATGTGGTTGTGACCATATGGGTGGAGTGAAGGGGCCACAGTCTGTAAAAGTCGATATGACAAGATATGGAAATGGCATGAAAATATGGGGTACATGAGAGAGAAATGAGGATGACAGTGCTCTAGGAATATCATACTGACCTTGAGAGGTTAGTTTGGATGAGAGAAGGTTTTGGGGAAAAGACAATTAGCTTTGTTTTGGATCTGTTGAATTTGAGATGCCTAGAGGAAGTCCTGTTGGAGATATCCAAGAGGCTCAGGAGAGGGACTAGGGCTGGACACACCTGCATAGAGGTCAGAATTAAACCCATGGCAGCTGATGACATCACCAAGTAAGGTAGTCTAGCAAAATGGAAATAGGACCCAGGACTCAGTCTAGGGTATAGAAGGAGTTTCCTCACCTAGGTATTCCCTTGTACCAATGAAATTACACAATGAAACCCCTATCCCTATCCTTAAAAACCTATGGAAAATGGCAGTGATTTGTCTGTACAACTTTAGTTAAATCCAGTATAAATCTTAGAAAAGCCAACTATGCCTCCCAATTATCCAATGCAAGTTCTGTTAGTGGCTCTCTATTTTTACCCTACAATCTCTCCCTAGGTAATTTCACTCACTCCTCAAATTTCAACTATTACTTTGATGTGGATGACCCCTGAATCTATATCACAAATCCTGACTTCTCTCATGAATGTTAGTCCTTCATTTCCATCTATCTTCTGGACATGCCAACCTAAATGGTACATGGGCAGTTCAAACTTGCTAAGTGATAAGAAATAAAAACTATCACCTTCCTCTTCAAACTAGGTTCTCCTTCTGATTTCTTTTATTTCTTTGAATGGGATGGGAAGGGGGCACTATTTTATTAGTCAACAAGGCTTGAAACTCACTCCACTCATACCCTACTCTATTATTATCCCCTCAGTTGTCTCACTTATAGGTCTTACCACCAAGATCAGAAAGCACTTTCTGTAAGTTTTAACCCCTTCATTTCTAAAACTTCTAGCCTAGAGCTCCTGATTAGTAACTGCCTCACCTGCCTACTTTATCAGATTTCACTCCCGAATCTCCAGTTATCTTAGGTTCCATAATGCCACTGCCACGGTCGAGCTGTGTGGATACAAGAAAGTCACTCAATGTACCGGTGATTCAGACAACCTTCTCAATTGCCTTCTGAATTTGCCAGGAACTCCCTACACTCATGAAATTATAGGTTTTGACCAACAACAAATAAACAAAATTTACTTCACATTAACTATTGAATAAAGTTCAGAATCACAAGCCTGGCATTCAAGGCTCCCCACAATTCAATCCCAACCTGCCTTTCCAGTCTTATCTTCTATTGTTCCCTTCTCTAGTGCAGTATAGCAGATAATAGCAATATAGACTTGGAAGGGTCCTTAGAAGCCATATAATTCAAAGAATTTTATAGATGAAGAAAATAGATAACTTGCTGTAACACACTTTGATATTTTCTATCTCTATATCTTTCCTCATGCAATCCTTTCTAACTGAAAAGGCTGGCATTTCTATCAGTTGGAAGCTCATTTACCCTTCCAAGCCTAGGTCAAATATTAACTCTTCCACAAAGTCATCCTATATCATTCTGGCCAAAAGTGATCACTACTATGAGCACCTACAGCACCAACTCATACCAGTATTATCTCACTATTCCTTGCATAAATACCCCATCTCCTAATTCTGTACCTTTTCACTGGCTATCAGCCATGAGTGGAATAACCCTCTCAACTAATACCATGCCACACATAAATGAATGGATAGATGGATGGGTAGATGGATGGATGGATGGAAGGACAGATGGATGGGTATATGAATGGAGTGACTGAAGAATGAATGCAGAGTGCTTCCTATTCCTTGGTTCAAGACTTTCTTAAAGTCCTCACTAATTTGTTTCACCTATGACCTTTAACTTTCTTTTGAAACGTCTGATGAAGAAAAAGGTGTAGAGTTGGGGGGTGGTAAGGAAAAGGATGCAATATAGACTTTGCTGTAGTGTCCCTTAAGTCATGTCCTACTCTCTGTGACCCCATTTGAGGTTTTCTTGGTAAAGATGCTGGTGTGGTTTGCTATTTCCTTTTCCAGCTCATTTTACAGATGAGGAAAGAGAGGCAAACAGGGTTAAGTGACTTGCCCAGGGTCACAATGCTAGTAAGATGGTAAGTATAGAAGGTTCTGGAGGAGAAAGTGAGGCTCGCGCACAACCCTCCCTCATTCAAATCAAAGTCAACTGCAAGTCATGTCATCATTACCTTGATGCCATGGTCCTCTTCGAAAACTACAAAGGACAAACACAAGTGTCTGAGACCAGAGTAGAACTCAGGTCTTCCTGACTTGAGAGCCTCTATCCACTATGCCATCTATAGTTTCCCTGGAAATACAGACTAGTAACAAGTTAAACTCAGCAAGAGAAAGTCACCAGACAATGGACTGAGGTGTTGGAAATAAAATGATTGTGTTAAGATAATGCTGGTAACACCTGAATAAACAAAGAAAAGGTATTCAAGTCAAGTACCATACCTTGGAGAAAAGGTTAGTCAAGGGAAAAAAGGTAAAAGTCAAAAGTCAAAAAAAGGTAGAACTGAGGTTCTACTTCACATTCTCAGATGATACATTATTTTGAAATGCTGAGATTTCTCAGAGCAAGTAACCTAATTATGTTGAATTATAGTTGCTTTACAGAGACACTTACATCTACCTCCAGCTTGGGATGAAAAAAGATCAATAACAACTTGTTTCTTACATTTCAATATATGCAAAGAGAGAGAAGGCTCCCTAAACTTTATAAATGTTTCCAATTCTGTAGAATCTTTTTTTTTTTTTGCTGTGGTTGTTTTGTTTACGTAAATTATAAAAAAAATCATTGCCCATCTGAACTGTCCTTATGTCCTCACATCTATCAATACCAATTATGGTATTGATTTCTTCTGTTTCTGAATTTATCAACATATTCTGACTTGTAAAAGCAATATGTATATGATTTTTAAGAGCATGGATGGATTTTGGCCCCCTTCATTTCCTAATCTTAGATCAGTATTTTAAGGTTCTGTGATTTCAGTAATATGATTATTCCCTCCACTGGCATAGTTTAGAATCTTAATTACAATATTAAAGTAGTTTTCATGAGTTATTGCTGCAAAACAACAACAAAAAAACAACCATCTGGTGGCCAGGTACCTGAGAAGAGTTTTTCTGAACTTAATTAGTCTAATCTTTGGTTGAGAGGAATATAGTTAGTTTGTCAAGACCTCAGCCAGAGGTTGAGTCTAGCTGGTGCTAACTTCCAAATCCAGATTTACTTCCATACTACAAAGAGCCACTGGAGGAGGACTTTAGTGGTTTTACTAATTAAACATTATGCAAAAGACAGCCAATTCTATTTGGTACATAGCTTGCTCAAAATCTGATACCAAAGCACTCAGATTCCCACTCACAAAAACCCTCCACGAACATGGGATCTAAGCCATATGCCTCAATACAAAGTGAAAGTCAAGGGAGAAAAAAAGATCAATATTTTCCTATTTCTCACCTGAAACCCTAAAGAATCTTGTGAAAAGTTGGCCTACATTCACATGAAAACTGGCTGAGACCTCTGTGAAATGCTGTCTGGGCTCAGGAAAATAGTTCATGAACTCTGGCCAAACTTTCAACGAACCTGACCCGAGCCTTGAGTTTGTAATGCAACATGATACCAGGTGAGATTTCATATGGCTTCAGGTTTCATTCTGAAAACTTGGCTCAACTTTCTAATCAATCATCACTCCTTGGAACGATGAAAGCCAACACACCTTTTCTACAAATGAGCACTGATGACAGCTAGTGCATTGAGCCACCCCTTAATTCAGTTTTGCCAAGAGAAGATCTTTCACAGATAAAACAGTCTTGCCCTTACCTGGAGCAGGAGGGGTTGAGTGATTCTGATGTGGTGTGAAGAAAGAAATGAATGAGGTGCCATGTGAAATAAGTACCTGGCACAAGGTAAGTCAACCTAACCTCATCAGAAGGGGGTCTCTATTCATATTCACAACCAATATAATGTTTAATCATCTTACCCAGGGAAATATGTATTTAGCCTGAGGACCATCATCGGAAAGGGTAACTGCCAGGAGCAGTGGAATGTTCAGAGGCTAGATCTCTGCTCTATATCCATAACAGTTAAAGAATAGGAGGGGAAAACAAGAGGCTGAATAATTCATTTTGAGAAACACAAGAAGAGGATGGGTCAATGAGATTGCAAGCCTCTCAAGCAGGCATCTTTTCAAGCTTCTGTAACAAAACCCTCCAACCCTAGCATAAACCATTTTGGTAATCATCAATGCACAAGGCATATGGCAGAAACATATTGCTGCTTTCTACCTGAAGTTTTAACTTGCTGTACCATTCCTTTTTAAAAATGACCTTGTCTTCCCCTGAAAGCTTGCTTTTGCTTCTAGTGACATGAGAAAATGGAGCAGCATGTAACCCAACCAAGGCACTACATCATTAGAACAGTATGTCTGAACATGGGGGTAATGAGACACAGATGCGAAGTTGGGGAATTGGCACTACCCAAGGTAACAAAGGAATGTTCACCACTGCATTGTAATGGTTAAAATAACCACATTTGAGAAAGAATAAAAGAAACCCCATTGACAATTTCTTACACGTATATCTAAAGCTAAAGTTCTATCTTTTAAATGGTTTTAACATCTCTAGAATAAGAGAAACCACAGTATTATTTATACTTAGCATGACATATTTGCATTTTCTTCATATAATATTTGCAATACATTCATCTCATAATACCTAGAATTTAAGTGAAACCTCAGAGTCCAGCCAATAATAATTGACAGTCTTTGTACTGCAGAAGGTCAAGATTCTTGAATAGATTTTCATAGAAATGGAAAGGTGGTAGTGGGTTTTTTTTTAATTTAAAATTATTCTGGTTCTTACAGAGCAGGGTTCATTATTGTAAAGCATTCCACTAATAAATCACAAATAAAGATACAGCAATATTATGTATATATACCAGCTACATCCCTACGCACAGACTACCATACTTAAAATGCTTGCCAAAGCAGTCCCGCTTAGAGATTATAAGGCATTTATTCTTGCTAGAAGCTACAAAACATGCAGAGCATAGGCAGCTAATAAGCCAGGGTACTTTTTATTAAATTAGTTTAGTGCTAAGAGCTCATTTTCTACTCAGGGTAGGAAGAAACATTTTTTTTTTCTTAAAGAAAATGCTTACCCGAGGGCCCTGATCCCCTTGATCTCCCTGCAAAGTAGAAAGATGAGATGATAGTTTTAACACAACATATGTGTGCTACTATCTCGTAATCTCAAATTACGGTATGTCAAGATAGACTAGGTCTAGATCTATGATAACTCAACTTGTTTTTAATTTGGCTAGGATCACCTGCGTCATATATTTACTCACCTTGTCACCTTTGGGACCAGGAGGGCCCTAAAAAAGAGAAAGAGAAAGAAAAAATATTATTGTAACTTGAACAGACCACTTACTGAACTGAGGGGTGTGTGAGCAAAATATGCAGTATTCCTTATCATGGTTACTCCTACAGGAACTAATGATTCTTTAGCCATATTTACGTTCATAGTAAAAAAAAAAAACCAGAAACCATAGTTAAATGTGTCTCTCTGTAATTATCTTCACTACTTTTCATCAAAAAGGTTAGTGGGGATTCTAAAAATCAGAATAAAGTCTTTTCTGCCCACAACAACACCAGACATCTTGCAATCTTGCTTCCCCATTAGTATTCTCTCTCTCTCTCTCTCTCTCTCTCTCTCTCTCTCTCTCTCTCTCTCACTCTCACTCTGTCTCTCTGTCTCTGTCTCTGTCTCTATCTCTGTCTCTGTCTCTGTCTCTCTTTCTCTGTTGCTGTCTCTCTCTGTCTCTCTGTCTCTGTCTGTCTGTCTGTCTGTCTCTCTCTCTCTCTCTCTCTCTCTCTCTCTCTCTCTCTCACACACACACACACACACACACACACACACACACACTGATCCCATCATAGAGATACTGAATGCCAGAGATGCCAGAATGCCAACCTCAGTCATGTGCTGGGATATGAGGAGGTAGAGGAAAGAGCAAGCATTTATTTTCTACTATGCACCAGGCTCTGTGATAAGTACTTTACAAATATTATCTCATTTGGCATTATATATACACAAATACACAAAACATACACACATATATATGCCAAATGGACACACATGTCAAATTGATTAAAGAAATATTTCTTAAGTGCCTGCTGGACACAGAGCATGGGGAGAGAGGCAAAGGGAGATGTATGGGGGAGTTTTGAAATTTAGATAAGGTAGATATACATGGTCTTCTGGAATTTATTGATTTGGTAGGGGGATTTGACACATATACCAATAATAATAATATAGAATAATCTAGGATAAATGTATTAGAGTGCTGCAAAAACCTATGTAAGGTCTAGGAGAAAAGGTCATTTTCACCTGAGAGCAGAGGGGAGGGAGGGAGAGATAGTAGTATTCAATGGGTTGGGAGAAAATAGGGAAGAGAGACTTCAACACTAGGGGAATGGGTGAGGGGTTAAGTCTACATCAGAGGCACAGTGGGCTCCCAGTCTTGCCTAATTTACTTGCATACTATATGAAGACAAATAAGATAATATTAAAGTCCTTTTTAAACATAGAAATATAGATTTATTAGAGGAAGGGCACTAAAAAGGCCTTCTAGGCCAACCTCTTCATTTTACAGTTGAGGTCCTATAAGTGATTTGGTCAAAGTAACATTAACAGGTAGGATGTATAAATGCCAAGGTTTCGATCCAGGCATTCTGGCTCCAAATTTCCATTGTACTATACTGCCTCTCAATCTTCTTGTGGATGGTAAAATCCAGGTGTTACCATGATTGTTAATTATCCATCAATATTCTAGTAACTAGAGATTCCCTGTGCCAGTATAGATCACAAACCATTCACAAATTGAGAGATAGTCTTTGAGAGTTGCCGAGTCTTAAAGTTTCATCAGGCCAACTTAATAGCAGGCCTCTTCAACTTTGTCAGGCTGGTGCTTGAATAAGGGACACATGGATAGACTGGGAGGATTGTCTGGTTGTATTTGAAGCTCACACTCTGATCTCCTAACCTTTGAGAAACCAAGTTCACCTCCACATCATGAGGAAGCATTAAAGTGGAATCTTAGTGTTATTAATAACAAATTATTCCATACACAGAATCATCACAGATTTAAGCAGGAAAGAAACCTGGTCTTAAATTTCACTGAACTTGAACAAATTGATAGAGTGGGAAGAAGATTGGAGCCAAGTTCAAATTCCAACTAGGCTACTTACTATCTGTGTGACCTTGGGTAAGTCATGTAACCTTTTTTATCTGGGATGTGAGGAGTTTGGACTAGATGACTTTTAGGGTCCCTTCCAACTAAATATGAAATCCTAGGGGGGGCATCAAGTAATCTACATAGACAAAGAGTAAGGAGAGAAGAAAGGAAGAATATTCATTTGAGGAGTGTATTGGGGTAGACTATCATGTGCTCTCTTAACTATCACTGGAAAGACTTGATAACCCTATTCCAGTAGGTAACCCATAGACTGGGTACCATGGATGGAGACTAATATTTGGTTCAGAAATACTCCATAATGGGATAGCGATCATAATGCAGAACATCAAATATTTGGTTTATTAGCCACAATTCTGAAAGTTTCCTGGTTCTATTTCCTCAAAATGTTACAATTTATTCAGTGCTATTTAATTTATTCACACTTAAGGGGATTCCTATTTTTCAGGGTTCTGGAGACTCTGTTGTCCCATAAATCACAAAATTTAAACAATGCTCTGAGAATAAAGGAATTTTAAAGATAAGCTTTTGTTTCAGGGAGAAGTTTGAAGTCATCAAAGTGTGTGATGGGGAAGGTGGTTAGCAGAATGCAACATATTGGGCAGTTAGAAAGAATTTGCTTAACACCTACTATGTGCACTGCACTAAATAAACTCTGGAGATACCAAAGACACCCAAGAGAATCTGCTCACATTTTTCTGAAGGAAACAACAAGCAAATTTGTATAAACAAGCTCTAGACAGAATAAATAGGAAATAATTAATAGAAGGAAGGCAACAGAACTTAAATTAAGAGGAACTAGGGAAGATTTCTTTGCACTCAGAGACTTTTCTCAGTAGTGGAAAGGATGTCATTCAAGAAATAAGTGAAAAATAAATAGGGTTGGTCAACCTGGCAAGAACGACAGATGATAAAGTACAGTTTGTGGGTTCCATTGGTACACTTGGGATGATAAGAGAAAGTAAGGAAAGATCCCAACACATTGGGTAGACTCCCTCCTCCCAGCATGGCAAACCATCAAGAACAAATGGAAAAGAACTGTATATGGGGAAAAGATGTCGATGGGTTTTGATCTGCTTTGCTAGAGGGAGCATTTCCCTTGATGAGATTCAGAGATCCATTTGAATTTTTGAATCTCCAGGTATTTAATACAATACAATAAGTAGCTAGATGGCACTGTGGATAGAGGGCTGGACTTGGAGCCAACAAGAACTGAGGTCAAATCCATCCTCAAACACTTACCAGTTGTGTTTGGCAAGTGACTTAATCTCTGCCTGCCTCAGTTCCCTTGAAATGAAATGAGGATAAGAATAGCACCTACCTTCTAGGGTTATTGTGAGGATAGAAATAAGATATTTGTCAAGAGTTCTGAAAATTTTAAACTATGTAGTAGAGAAGAAGTATATAAAATAAAAGTAAACTATGTAGTTTAGAGAAAAAGGAAGAGGAGGAAGAAGGGAAGGAGGATGAGAAGTACAAGAATAAGGAGAAGGAGGAGGAGGAGGAGGAGGAGGAGGAGGAGGAGGAGGAAGAGGAGGAGAAATCTATTGAGAGTCTTTTATAGGCAAAGCATTGTAAAAGGGACCAAGAGACTGTGGGTACCAAGATGGAAAAACAATACAGTTCCTACCCACAACTAGCTTGCCCTAGGATAGATTCACAATGGGGTGCTAAAATCACACATCAAATATCCAGCATCCCCAGGGAAGAGGTCTATTGTATAAGCAAATTTTCTGGGAAAATGTAGTCTGTCTCTTTTAAGTGCCAAAGGGTTGTTTTTTATTTTTTTAATTACAACTACAGTGAAAGTCTAAAATTATTACACATCATTCAATATTGTCCACCATTATGGCTATCAATTGTTATACTGCATTGTAATCAGGGTTCTTTAGTCACAGTGTAGTTTGCTTCTACATAAATCAGGCAGACCTTGCTATACTTTTTGAGTTACTGTGGCTGCTTTTTTTTCTTCTCCTTTGGTTGTTTTTTCTTGCTGCTGTCAGTGTTTGTGAGTCCAGAGATCACCTCCATTCTAACCTGCCACTTTTGATCTGCTATGGGTAAGAGAAACCAAATAAACAATACTTTAAGAGCTTTGAGTAAAACAAGGGTGAGTGGTTTTGAAATAAAGACTTGAGGTTCTCTGGCAAAAAAAAAAGTGAATAAGCTTTAGTGCATTGGACTTATATCATGTCTTTCAGTAGTTCCTAGCTGTAGGCTGATTCCCAGTGGCCCTGGGTATTTAGGGTTATTGGTCATTCTTTGATACTCAGGAGAACAAAGCCTTTCATAGAAATGTATCCACCTAGAAGTTTAGTTCAGGAGCTTTCAAATACATCAATCCTGAGTAAACCAAATAGTAATGATGGGGGGGGGGGGAGGGACTAGCTACATCCTTGGCTATCTAGAGCTAGAGAAATGAATCCTTTTGGATACTGATCACATGGCCTTCTCCATCTTCTCGAGAAAGGAACCTAATCAAGCTAGACTGTGTCAACTTTAAGTTCACTGCTGGTGGCACTCTAGGGAGGAGATTATTTTATTTGTTTGTTTTTGTTGTTGTTAATCTATTTATTTTTAGTTTTCAACTTTCATTTCCATAAGATTTTGAGTTACAAATTTTCTCCCTGTCTCTCCCCTACCCCCACCCCAAGATAGTGAGCCTACTGAATACTTCTTTCCCCAATCTGTTCTCTCATATTGTAACCCTAACTCCCCTAACTTTTTGTAGGGAAAGATGGATTTCTATACCCCATTGCCTGTGTATCTTATTTCCCAGTTGCTTGTAAAAACATAATTTTTTAACATTTGTTTTTAAAATTTAGAGTTCCAGATTCTTTCCCTTCTTCCTTCCTCACTCACCCCCTCTGGGAAGACAAGCAATTCAATGCAGGTTGTATATGTGTAGTTACACAAAACATTTCCATAGTAGTTATATTGTGAAAGACTATTTCCTTCCATCCTATCCCGCCCCTCATTTATCCTATTTTCTTCTTTGACCCTGTCCCTTTTCAAAAGTGTTTGCTTCTAACTGTAGGGCAGGGATTCTTAACCTGAAGTCTATGGAACTAGATTTGAAGGAGTTCATGAATTTGGTTGTTTTTTAAAAAAATATTTTGGATAACTATATCTCGATATAATTGGTTCTTTGTAATCCTACATATTATCATACATACATACATACATATATAGAATCATTTATTATATAACCTATATATAGAATTCTAAATTCTATGTATTTATACATTTAAAAATGTGATTCTGAGAAGAGGTCCATAGATTTCACCAAATTGCCAAAGCAGACCTTGACACAAAAAAAGTAAGGAAATCCTGCTCTAAGGCTCCTTAAATTCACGCCGTAACTACATGCATTCAATGACGAACATTCTAAATGTTCTCTTTTTCTCTTTATTTGCTTTTATCTTTTAAATTCACTTTCACCTTTTCCATTACAAATGAAGTTAAATCATCATACGTTTTTGGGTCAGAGGTTTAGAGTGGAAGGAACCTCAGAGGTCATTTAATCCAAATCTTATTTTACAGAAATTGAGAAAACTGAGGCCCAGAAATGCTGTGACTACCCAGTTCCAGATCTAGTAATTGGCAAAGAGAGTATTCAAAACCAGATGCTCAAGCCCCAGGTCCTCTTTCCAATATGCAGTTCTGTCTCCCACCCTCTATGCATTGGTTTGGGTAAAGCTTAATGGTGATAACATGTAGAAAACAACCATTTTGGGGAGGCTAGGTGGAGCAGTGAGTAGAGCGTCGGCCCTGGAGTCAGAAGGACCTGAGTTCGGATCTGGTCTCAGACACCTAACGCACACACAAACAAAAACCTAGCCATATGACCTTGGGCAAGTTACTTAACCCCAATTGCCCTCCAAAAAAGCAAAAAAAAAAAAAAAAGGAAAACAACCATTTTACTGTCAGAGGAACTAACCATCATTTTTGTGGAGCAACAGTTCCTACTCAATTTATGGATATTCATCCATTACCTCAAATTATTGTGGGAAATAAGGTATAATTTTTAAAATGTATATTTATTCTCCCCAAACATCTCAAGTTTTCAGATGAAGCCAGAAATAGTAAGATATTAAGCCATATTTTGACAGTCATATAAGCAGGCTACCCACAAGTGAAACATATATTCAGTTATATATTATGTACTATTATTATACTCTATACACTATAATATATGCTAATTTATCGTACATAGTAATATTTCATTTAACTTCTATCATCAGGTTAAGTGCTATTTCACATATGCAGATCTTTTAGCTAACAGAGGTTTACCCATTTCAAAGGCCATTTTTTTTTTGGAGGTCAATTGACTTGCCCAAGGTCACATGGCTAGTTTTTGTGTTAACTGTCTGAGGCTGGATTTGAACTCAGGTCCTTCTGACTCCAGGACTGGTACTCTATTCACTGTGCCACCTAGCCACCCCCAAAGGCCAATTTTCTAAATAAAAAATTTAATGGTATAGAATGGAGATATTTTTAAAACTTTTTTTTTAAATCCCATCTTCTTAAGCAGAAACTTAAACTAACCTTGTCATGATAACTTCCATTAATCATTACAAATATCTATTTTTCTACTTTGTCAATTTTAATTCCTTTTTTTTTTTAAGCAATTGGGGTTAAGTAACTTGCTCAAGGTTACACGGCTAGTCATTATTTATGCGTGGGTGCTCATTTTCTGAGGCCGGATCTGATCTCGGGTCATCCCAACTCCGAGGCCGGCGCTCTTACTCACTGTGCCACCCCTTTTAGGGCAATTGGGGTTAAGTAACTTGCCCAAGGTCACACAGCTAGGTTTTTGTTTGTGTGGGTTGTGTCTGAGTCTGGATCCGAACTCAGGTCCTTCTGACTCCAAGGCTGGCGCTCTACTCACTGCGCCACCTAGCTGCCTCTCTCAATACACTCTTTAATCCAGTAATGTCCTTGCTATTCTTTGGTCCAATGATCTCCTTGCTGTTCCTTGAACGAAACACTCTCTTGAGGTTGGGCATTTTTTTCTGCTTGCTCCCCATGCCTGGAATGCTCCCCCTCTTTGTCCTTGCCTACTGATTTCCTTCAAGTCCCAAATAAAATCCCACCTTTTATCAGAAGCTGCTCCCATTCCCTCTTAATTCTAATTCCTCCCTCCAATTAAGTTCATCATCCTGTATATAACTTGTTCATACATAGTTGTATGCATGCTATCTTCCCCATTAGACTGTGAGCTCCTCAAGAGTAGGGATTGTGTGTTTTTGTATGTATGTATGTATGTATGTGTGTGTGTGTGTGTGTGTGTGTGTGTGTGTGTGTGTGTGTAGAGCAGAGAATGGGGGAAGGGAGAGAGGGAAGCTCAGTCTTTCTTTGTATTTTCAACACTTAGCATATACCCTGGTACAGGGTAGATACTTAATAAATGCTTATATACTGGTTGAAAATGCATTAGAGAGGTTCAGGAAGTTTCTTATACTCAACCATCGAATAAGTTATTAATCAGTTAACAATGTCATCTCTAATAAAAGGCTTGCATCGACCAGAAAATACAGAATGTGGAATAAAACAATGGGCACTTCATTTGAAACACCTGAGAAAATGTAGGAGTTGGTAGGGACCTAATTCAAGCTCCTCATGTTCCAGATGAGGTAACTGATAATCAGAGAAGTTATGTGACTTATCCAAAGTCATTCAGGCAGTTTAAAATAGTACAGGTAAGGTTTGGACCCAGATTCCCTCTGTCTCCGGATGTAAAAATTCCCTTCAAAGGAGCATGAACTCACATGCATCTTCTAGACTTTGAGAGTTACCTGGGACACTGAGGGGCAAAGGGATAATACTAATAAATATAAGAATAATAACAAAATTATAATGAACCTTTATATTGAACTTCAAAGTGTGCAAAGCACTTTCTCTTAGTTATCTCCGCTGATTCTCATAAGGTCGATGCTATTTGAGGAACCTGATAAAGACAGAGCTTAAGTGACTTGTCCAGGTTGATCTGGGCAGTATGCATCAGATGCAGGACTTGAACCAAGGTCTTCCTGTCTTCAAGGACTACCCTGTATCACTATCATCCTCACCTCTACTTATTGGGATTCTTAGTTTCCTCCAAAGTTCAGGTCTAGCGCCCCTCCCATGGGCAACTTTTCTTGATCCCTCTCATGCATTAATGTCCTGCACCCAAAATACCTGTATTTCCTCTATATCTATTTGCATATATTTATAAAGGCCTACGTTGTTTCCCTGGGTGGAATGAAAGTTCCCTAAAGGCTTTCATTTTTATCTTGGACTCCTGGTACCTAGAAAAATTCCTGAAACAGGGTGGGTGTTTAGTGAATGTTTGTTGATTAATTATGCCTCATCATCTCTCATATACGAATTAATGGCTATTAATCACTCTAAATATTAACAACTAAAGTCAGAAAACCTGGGTCCAAATTCTAATTTATCATCTGCAAAACAGCAATAATAATACTTGTACTGTTTTACAAGGTCATTATGAGGATCAAATGAGAGAATATATGTAAAGCATTTTGCAAACTACCATAGCTGGGTCCTGATTAGTACAAATAACCCTGAAGCGGTCACGTGTATTTGAATTCCCACTATTCAAAATTATAATTATGGAAAATATGGTAATTGAGTCCAGCCCAAAGGAAATATGTAGTGTGAGTTCAAATAATATTATCACTTTAGGGGGGATTTATTATTTGTACTAATTGGGACCTAAATGTATGAGATATTATTATTTATAATAATCAAAGTGTGATGGCCATGGACTGAATAATTTTTTAGAAGCCCCTAATGGTATTTCATCACCAAATGACGATGAAATGTCCTGTTGTTCTAAAAACTTTGAATGTAACTTAAGGAGATGCAAATTAAATATATGTCTTTCACAGAAACATGTGGATTGCCTAATAGTCAATCAATAGATGTCTGATTGTTCAATTTCACTGCAGCTCAGAACTCTCAAGCTCAAGTGATCCACCAGCCTCAGCCTCCCTAGTAGCAGGGATTCTAGTACCACCACAACTAGCTTTAAAGGTTTGCAAAGTGCTTTATATAGGTTATCTTGACCCAAATTATGTACAACTTGTCAGGAATGAACAAAACAAGGTCATAAGATCATGGCTCAAGAGACACTATAAAAATCATTTAGCTGGACTTCTTCATTTACAGATGAGGAAACAAAAGCCCAGAGAATGGGTGTGCCCAATAGTCAAAAGCGACTCCAACCCTGGTCCTTCTGGGCTTTATGTTGTTTTTTTTTTTCTCTTATAACGAGTGGTATAGCAGTAAATGTTTAACAATGAGCTGGGGCTGGGAAATGCACCCACAATACACGTTAATCTTTAATCGGCATTACTAACATTTTCTCTATCACTTTCATAAGTCTAGACCAATTGTGTCAGACTCAAATAGAGAGTCTACTAACCCATACAATGAGGATGTCTGTATATTGCATATTTACTTAGAAAGCCACATATTAACATTAATGTACTTTTATTTATTTTGTTCAGTATTTCTCAAATACATTTTAATCTGGTTCTGGTTTCACTCAGGAGCATTGCCCACCTGCATTTGGCTGGCAGCCTGGGTTTTTTCACCTCTGGTCTAGACAATCGGTCCTGATCTATATCATTTGGAGGTGTAAATACAATGAAAATTTAACAATTCACTCTGTATAGAAGCTAGTTCTAGCACACCCCTAAATTACAGCACAATTACATGTACCTTATAAGTTTGGGAAAATTGTGGTATAATGCTACTGTTTAGTACAAACATGCCTCCTGACAAACTGAGGTCTAAATTCCTGCCTTTCTCCAACTCGTTCAAATGTTATGTGGCAAAGGGAGATAATTGCTGATCAAATAAATATATATGATGGAAAACACAGCCTCATTTTGTTACTGGATATGTCCTCCCTAATTTCACTAGGAATTGATTCAGAGTCAAGGTTGAATTCCGAGAGGACCCTATGAAATATCATTTTTACTACATAAAATAACTACATGAAAGATATATATATATATTGATTATAGTATAAGATATGACATGCATGTTGGAAATGCCCACATGTATGGTCATATATTTCCTTAAAAATCCTAATGAAAAGACACAAGGTATTTTCAGCACAATGGATTCTACATTGTTAGCCATATGTTAATGTTATCTATTATAATACTAACAAAATATTAATGTTAAGATTTTTACAATCATTCACACGTCAGGACAAAGAAAAATATGGCCAATGGTTTTCATTGAAATGTAAAGGAGAAAGTGTAATGCATTAATATTTGGGGCATGATAATGTTTTGTTAAGTCTAACATGATTTATT
The DNA here is from genome assembly GCA_011680675.1 of Gymnobelideus leadbeateri. Classification (NCBI taxonomy): domain Eukaryota; kingdom Metazoa; phylum Chordata; class Mammalia; order Diprotodontia; family Petauridae; genus Gymnobelideus; species Gymnobelideus leadbeateri. The sequence goes on from WOXC01002037.1 coordinate 196,387, forward strand.
TAGGATAGAATATATTACCACTTTAATATGACAGGTCTATTATCCACTGAGAAAAATGCAGACTACTCAGCAGCTTCCTATACCAAAAAAAAAAGTTGTTTGAATTTCTTGGATCATGCATGCATTTTCTTCCCTCCCCCCACAATGAGCCTATTGGGATCTGTAAGAGATTGGATTGGAATGCAAACCTGAAATATGGGGATCACTAAAGTGATACACAAGAAGATTAAGACAAAATTAAAAACATATGCAAAAGCACTGGGCAGCAAAATGCTACAAAACCCATTCAAACGTGGCATCTTGTTATAGTCAGATCATTTTTAACAACACAGGCAAAACACTGTTTTGTTTTGTTTTTTAAGTTGGAGGAGGGGTTTGCAATGATGACGCAAAGAAAAAATAAAGGTCCAAGGGATAGAAAGAACTCTTCAAAACTCTCTATTGTTTTTCAAAAGCCATTTTCAAGTAACACACATGGAAGGAAGACACACGACCATATGGGCAGTTGTCTTGATGGGATTTGTGTGTGGTTTTCCAACTTGCATATTTTTCCCACTGAGTAATACAGAATTATGACATCCAGGCTACTTAGGTCCTGTTGATTCCTATGGGGATTGCTTTTCCTTTAGCTCCACTAAATATTAATATTTGGGATAAGGCGGAGGGAATATGGGACCTCTATCATTTATACAGAAGAAATGGCTTTACTTTGGAAAGACTACCTCTAGTTCATTTTTTAAGGCCCCTTGTCTCAGTTTTCCTCTACTGAAAAGCTGCTACTGAAGTTTCTTTTGGCTACAAAAAGTGTAGTTTATTTTTGCAAGTAAGCCCTGGAAAGAATATTGCATTTTTGTTTTATAAAGCAATGGATTTATATCAAATTGGATTACTATTGGAAGAGTTCACTTTCTAGTAGTGTGTCTACATCAACTATGAAATATATTTTATAGTTGCTTGGATTCCAATAAATGTAAACCAGGCCATGGGCCAGGCAAAGTAGTCTGGCTTTTTCTTTTTTAGTATAGGTCATGAGTATAGCTACTTGTTTCATTATGTCTCCAAGTTAATATTAGATGTGTCTTTTCTGCAAGGATTGCAGCGCTCAGAATCCTTAGAGACAACTCAGATGGCTCTACCTATGGTATTCTGCCAAAGAAATTCAGAATTATCCATTAATGGTAGAGTTCTTCCTCCTTCTATTGCTTTTTTTCCTTTGCACTTCTCAGTGATGAACTAAAGCACCTTAAATCAAACTATATGAGCTTTAAAAAATAAAAATAAAAGCAATGAATTCTCAATGGTAGGATTAGATGTTTATGTGATGAATTTATAAGTTATTACGCTCACATTCCATTAAGAAATTGTTTTGATGATTATTGCTGTGTAATATAGTTTGAGATCTGGTGCTGTAGGCCCCCCTCCTTCATGTTGTTTTTGTGTTTTTTTTTCCTCAAAGATTCCCTTGATATTCTTGACCTTGACAAAGATTCCCTTGATATTCCTCTGAAATAATTTTGTTATTGTTTTCTAGTTCTATGAAGTAGTTCTTTGGTAATTTGGTATGGCACTGAATAAGTAAATCAATTTAGGTTATACTATTACTTTTATTATACTGGCTTGGCCTACCCATGAGAAATTAATATGTCTCCAATTATTTAGATCTGTCTTTATTTATGTGAAGTGTTTTGTAATTGTGTTCATATAATTCCTGAGAATATCTTGGCAAACAGACTCCCACTTATTTTGTGCTGCCCACAATTATTTAAAATGGAATTTCTCTTTCTTGCTCTTCCTGCTGCATTTTGCTTGGTAATATATAGAAATGCTGATGATCTGTGTGGGTTTATTTTATATACTGTAACTTTGCTAAAATTGTTAATTGTTTTGAATATTTTTTTTGTTAGCTCTCTAGGGTTCTCCTAAGCATGGCATCATATTATTTGTGAAGAGTGATAGTTTTGCTTCTTTGCTGCCCAAGTTTTATTCTTTTACTTTCTTTTTTCTTGTCATTCCTTTCAGCTAGCAATTCTAGTACTATATTGAATAATAATGGTGATAATGGACACCCTTACTTCACCCCTGATCTTATTGGAAAAGCTTCTGGTATATCTCCATTAGAGATAATGCTTGCTCTTGGTTTTAGACAGATAATATTTATTTTAAGAAAAGATCCACTTATCCCAATGCTTTCTGGTGTTTTCAATAGGAATGGGTGGTTTGTCAAAAGATTTTTCTGCATTTATTGATAAAATCATATTTTTGTTGTTTTTATTGATATAGTTACTTATAGTTTTCCTAATATTAAAGCAACCCCAAATTCCTGGATATAAACACTGAATTGGTCATAGAGTATGATCTTGCCAGCATTTTATTCAAAATTTTTGCATCAATATTTGTTAGGAAAATTGGTCTGTATTTTTCTTTCTCTGTTTTTGCTCTTCCTCATTTAGGTATCAAAACCATACTCATGAAGTCATTACATTAGGAAACAAAAGTGTTGACATTTTGTTTAGACACAATTCACAAGACAGCATTTAAGTTTTCACATTCAGCAAGTAACTCTCATAAGTTCTCAGAGTTGGATGGGACCCCAAAAGCCATCTAGTTCAACTCATTCCTGCACATGAATGCCCTCTAAAAAATTCTTGATGAGTTTGATCTTCTTTGTACCTAGTTGTTTGCACACTATCTGTACTATCATTCTATGAGCTCTTGATGGGAAGGATCATTGTTTATTTCTTCATATCCTCAGTATTTAGCAAAGTCTCTGGCACATAGTAGGCACTTATTCTGTTTGTTGCCTTAACTTGGTGACTTGTTACATTACAGAGATGATTCATCCTTCTAAGAAAGGTGCTCCATTGGTAGGGAAATAAATCTTACACTTCTTGCAGCCAAGCCTCCAAATGCAACACAACTCACAAGTCTATCACTCTAAATCTGTTGGTAGTAGCACTGCTGTAAAATGGGAAGACAAACACTTGAACCTGGCAGGTAAATGATGCTTTAAATATAACTCCCTATAGTTATCAGTCACATACAACAGAAACACTTTTTAAGAGTTAGGTTGTAACAGCATGTTTCTAAGAACAAACATCATTAATTTTCAGGCAGAAAAGTGGCTTTTCCTTTCAAAGAAACCTTTAGTCATTCTGCCAACACTATTCTGAGTCTTGGAGAGATAGACACGGTAGCTTTCACAGAATCAACCTGTATCTGACCAAGCATTCTCCTGTACATCACTGAGAGCACTCTAGTATGTTTTTGAAGACTCCTATTGAGAGAAAACCCACAATATGGCATCAAAGAACAACCCATTCCAACTGAGGACAATTCCCACGGTAGTGAAGGGTTGGTATTTTGGTTTGTTTCTTTGTTGTTTTTTAATCACAACTCAATCTGCATCTTTGCAACTTCCACTTCCAGCCCCTACTTCCAAATTTTCAGTGCCGAGCATAAAATAGATCTGAATAACTCTTGCTCATTGCCCAGTGGGACAGGGTTAGACCAGAAGAAAGAAGGAAGGCTCTTGTTCAGTTTCCAAAATACAAAATAATAGCATGAATGGTGGCTATTATCTTTACAATGGTTCTATCTTCATGTAATCCAAAAAAAATAAAAATTGGTATAAAAGATAGCCAAATAAGATTAATTTCAACATATCATTGAAGAATCAATTTTCCAAATTTGATTTTATAACCTGTGAAATAGAGCTAGTCTATGAAACACAAATTTTAAAGATAAATACAGGGGCAGCTAGGTGTGCAGTGAATAGAGCACCAGCCCTGAAGTCAGGAGGACCTGAGTTCAGATACAGCTTCAGACACTTGACACTTAATTAGCTGTGTGACTTTGGGCAAGACACAACCCCAATTGCCTTACCTTCCCTGTGCCAAACAAAAGATAACTACAAACTCTCCTCCTCCCTCTTGCTCTTTATACCTTACCTTCTTTCAACACTAATTTCATTGTTTTCTTACCTACCCATTTTCCTACATATTTCAAATGTAATTTATTCAATTCCCTGCATTCTAAATGCTCACTTCCTCACCTACACCTTCCTCATCATTTCTTCCTCCTATCACTTTTTCTCCATCAACACCTTAGAAATGCTCCTCTATTTTCATATTTAGTAACAGTCCAGACAATGAGCTTGGAATCAGAAGACCAGGATTTAGCCTTATCTCTTCCAATAATTTTCTATGTGATTCTGGGAAAGTCACATCCTCTCTAGGTCTTAGTTTCTAATTTATAAAGCTAAGGAGTTAGGTAGCCCTTGGAACACAAATCTGCAAATTGAACTGCTTAGAACCACCACTTCTTACATAAAATAACTTCTGATTTCTATTTTTCAAAAACATATGTAACCAAATTAGGAAATCTTTGTAAAGAGAAACCAAGGTTTTATTTAGGCCCCCTAAATAGTAATGCAAATAAAGACTATAAAATTAAGACAAATTGATAATTTAAGTTCAGGGGGAAGAGCTTATCTCTAAGGTCATTCCAACTCTATGATTTCAAGATTTACCGCAGCATCTTCCTAGCTCATCATCTTTCTTCCAGTCTTCACTATAATTCATCCCAATCACAGCGATGAGAATAATTTAATTTAAACACTATTTTATCATGTCACTCTCCTGCTCAATCAAGAACTATCCTACTTTGGGGTAAATTCAATTGGGAACTTCTCTCACTTAAATTAATAATCTTCTAAGTATCCTTAACCACTAACAAAGAACACTTTTCTTAACTTCCCTATCTCTGTCAGGTGTCTTAATAAACTAACCTAAATCTCCATTTAACTATCTTGTTGGGGTGAGGGATTTTAACTTTATTAATTTGCATGGAATTTGGGTGATTGATAATGGTTAGTCTAAAATTTAGCTTCTTACCAACTATTTTTAAAGTTTTCTTTGCAGATTATTTTTGAAAACAAGATTACAAGGGAGAGGGATATTGAATATCCTTAATGAAACTAAGTTGATTTTCATGCTATAGAAGCATAAAAGAACATTCTCCTGTTTGTGGCTTTAACCTCTTGGTTCTAGATATTTCCCCTCCTTGGAACACACTGCCCTGTATTCCCCTTTCAAGATAACTTCCAGGTGCCATTATTATAGAGTGGAAGGTTTCTCTCTGATTTCTGGTTCCTGTGATGTAATTATTAGGAGAACCAACTAGATAACCCTAAGTGAAAACCTATTTTTCCCTATAAAACTCAGTATATAGATGATGGTAATGCCATTGGCACAACCAGAAGAGGAGGAAGGAATAAAGGAAAACTGGTCAAGCCAAAATCAGGGCAATCTCTGTGCAGTATCATTCTTGACCTCTTTCTTACTCTTCCCTGAAGGGTAAGTCCAAAGTCCAGTGAGCATTCTGGCCATAGCGCTCTCTTCCCTGTCATGATCAAGAGTGCCGATTCTATCTGAGCACCATCCTACTGAGATTGGGGGTACATGGGAATAGAATTTAAGCTGCAGCCTTAAGTTGAAGCCTTCTCTTGTGGCACCTTCTTCTAGGTTTCTCCTTGTTCAAGTTAAAACATATTATCCTGGGCATAGACCAATATCTTACACTGTATACCAAAATAAGGTCTAAATGGGTGCAGATATAAAGGCTGATACTGTAAGCAATCTGGGAGAGCAAGGAATAATTTACCTTTCAGATTTATGGAGAAGGGAAGAATTTATGACCAAATAAGAGTTAGGGAGCATTATGAAATACAAAATGGATAACTTTGATTACATTAAAGTAAAAAGTCTTTGTACAAATAAAGCCAATGTAATCAAGATTAGGAGGAAAGTGGAAGATTGGGAAAGAATTTTTACAACAGTATCTCTGATAAAGACCTCATTTCTAAAATATACAGAGAAGTGAGTGATATTTACAAGGATACAAGTCCCCAGTTGATAAATGGTCAAAGAATATGAACAGGAAATTTTCAGAGGGAGAAATTAAAGATATCTATAAGAATATGAAAAGGGGCGGCTGGTGGCTCAGTGAGTAGAGCGCCAGCCCTAGAGTCAGAAGGACCTGAGTTCGGATGCAGCCTCAGACACTTAACACACACAAACAAAAAAACCTAGCCCTGTGACCTTGGGCAAGTTACTTAACCCCAATGCCCTCCAAAAAGCAAAAAAAAAAAACAAAGAATATGAAAAAATGCTCTAAATCACCATTGATTAGAGAAATGCTATAAAAAAGTACATACCCGTTGACCCAGAAATACCACTTCTAGGACTGTATGCAAAGAGATTATATAAGTGGGAGGAGGACCCATATGTACAAAAATATTTATAGCAGCTCTTTTTGTGATGGCAAAGAATTGGCAATCAAGGAAATGCCCATCGATTGGGGAATGGCTAAACAAGTGGTAGTATATGAACATAATGGAATACTGTTGTGCTCTAAGAAATGAGGAGCAGACAGACTTCATAATAACCTGGAGAGATTTATATAAACTGATGCTGAGTGAGGAGAGCAGAACAAGAAGAACTTTGTACACAATTATAGACACATTGTGTCTGTGATGACTAACTTTGATAGACTGGGCTCCTCTCAGCAATGCAAGGTTAAAAGACAACTCTAAAAGATTCATGATGGAAAGGGATATCCACATCCAGAGAAAAGAACTGGAGAGTTTGAATGCAGATTGAAGCAAATTACTTGCTCTCTCTCTTTTGTGTTTAGTTTTCATTCGTTTCTTCTTTCTCATTGTTCAATCCATTGGTTATAATTCTTCTTTACAATTTGACTAATGTTTAATATGAAGGTATTTGTAGAACCTATATTGGATTGCATGCCACCATGGCGGGGGAGGGGGTTGGTGAGGAAGGGGAAGAAAATTTAGAACTCAAGGGATCGTGGAACTAAATGTTGTAAACTTTTTGTAAATAAATTATAAAAAAATAAAACATGTTATAATAAAACACATATCTACATGCACATACATATATAGTATATGTCTCTCTGTGTATATATGTATATATACATATATAACAACATATATATGTATACTGGTTTAAATAATTAAACTTTAAGTATTTACTGGCTAGTTTGGTTTGTTTCTTAAACAGACTGGGGCCAATGCTGCAATAGATTGGGACATGATAGTCTTCCTTATTTGAACAGAGGATTTAAAAAATTTCAGTCTCAGAATGGGAAAGGACCTAGGCAGTCCTCTAATCCATTAGAAGAAGAGTTAATGCACAACTTACGACCTTTATCTATTCATTAAATAAGTCTGGAAATAATATCCTTGGAACTGGGTAACAACAGTACTTCATGATGTCAGTATGTTTCTTATACTAATGGCATTCCTTGCCAAATATCTGTAACAGGGAATTTCCACTAAAGTAAGGGTTCTTTATCTTTTTTTCTGTCACAGACCCCTTGACTACAGCCTGGAAAAACCTATAGAGTCCTTCTCAGAATTGTGTGCCTAAAAGCATAAAACCAAATGCATAGAATTATAAAAGAAATCAACCATATTGGAATTAAGAGGTAATTTTGTTTCCCATAAAGTTTACTGACCTCCTGAAATATAGTTGGGGCAAAGGGACCCCAGTTTAAGAACCCCCATACTAATGTTTACTGGCCTTTGCCTCAATTATTCCGATTTATTAAAGATGTATTACATGTTTATTATTGCTGTAATCTTTGCTCTCTAAGCAAAGAAAGGAAGAAATTGAAAATATGCCAAACATTAGCAACTGATGTTACAGAGTGTCTTGCACTGAAGACAAATTACTATGAAATAAAACATCTTTTAGTAAATTAGAGACTCAGTGTTAAAGGACACTGGTTTAGAGCAACAGAATTCATGTACAATGGTCCTGATATGGACTTTGTAGACAAATATCAAGCATGTACTGGTTAATTTTAGTAAGGTGACATGTCTATGTTCTTAGCTAATTTATCTGATATTTGGTTTGTGGCCCCCACTTTGGCTTTCTCAGTAGCTGAGCGTAAGTTTTTTTAAAGTTATGCGACTGTATTTTTGTTTTGGTTTAACAGAGCTATTTTCAGAAAAGAACTTTGTGCAATTCAGTTGGGTTTTAATGTAAATTCAAATCTGGCCTCAGACACTTACTGTGTGGCCCTGGGCAAGTAACAGCCCTGTTTGCCTCAGTGTCCTCATATGCAAAATGAGCCAAAGAAGGAAATTGCAAACCACTTCAATATCTTTGCCAAGAAAATCCTGTGAACAGTATTTGGTTGGTATAATCCACAGGGTCATGAAGAGTTGGACACGACTAAACAAGAACATGCACTATGCTAACTTCTGGGAAGACAAAAGGAGGCAAATGGTTGTCCCTGCCCTCAATGAACTTACAATCTAATGGGGGAGATAACATCCAAACAAACATAATAAAAAAGCAAGCAACCTACTCGATAAATACATAATTAACAGAGGGAAGGCACTGGAATTAAGAGGAATTAGGCAAGGCTTCCTATCCAGGGTAAGGTTTTAATTAGTTCTTAAAGGAAGCCAGGAAGGTCAATAGTTAGAGAGGAAGAAGAGAGAGTGTTCCAGACATGGTGGACAGCCATCAAGAATACCCAGGTTCAGGTGGTTAAGTGGAGCAGTGAATAGAGTACCAGCCCTGGAATCAGGAGGACCTGAGTTCAAATCTGGCTTCAGACACTTAACACTTACTAGCCATGTGACCTTGGGCAAGTCACTTAACACCAATTGCCCTGTCTTCCCCCCCTGAAAAAAAAATGCCCAGGGCTGAGAGATAGAGTGCTTTACTCTTGGAATGACAAATAGGGCTGGTATTATGTGTCAGGGAATAAAATGTAAGTAAGAAGACTGAAAAGACAGGAGGGGTCTAGGTTATGAAGGGCTTTAAATGGCAAACAAAGTATTTTGCATTTGATCCTGAAGGTTATACCAAACCAGTGGAATCTATTGAATAGAGGAATGACATGATCAGCTACATTGCTATACTGAGGGTGGGTTAAATTGCTTTTAAACTGAAGGTAAAATCTTGTGTTATACTGTGAATGAAGTTCCATAAACACACATGTATTCACACTATTTTGTTCCTTGATCATAGAAGCCCTAGATTTCTTCTGAAACCATTTGTAGGTCTTTTAAAAGCATGTGAATCGTGTATAGGGAGTATAAAGTATAAGGGAATAAAAGCATTGTATGCAAATTCCATTGCATGGATCTTATTTTACTTAGTAAAAACCAATCTTTTGGTTTCTCAAAAGGTTTTACACCTATAAAGGAATTTTTTTTAAAGAAAGTTTGTATCCCTTATATAAACTCGTCCTGACTTTATGTATTAATCTATAGTGGGATGCAGATATAAATGAGACATTTTTCTTTTCACATCAAAAAGCTAACAAAAGGCCAAATGTAAATGAAATCTTTGCTTGGATAGTAAACACCCATCAAATTAACTGGACAGCTGCTTAAATATATGGATAAAAGCTGCTTTGTTGGACCAGTCTTGGAAAACTTGGAATAAATTCTCTCATAAAATCAATGTTATGAACCATAGTTGAGTTCCCTCCCAAAATTATGGTTTTATTTAGTTTGGTTGTATGCAGTGATATACACATTGACTAACCAGTATATTTTCTGTGTGCTCATTTTGTGAAAGGGAGTTCTTTTGAGTTAAGAAGTCCATTATTTAAGTTCAACACCTTATTTCTTTTTCTTTTCTTTTACAATTGTAGAGAACTAGGAAAATCAATTTAAATTGGAAAAGAAAAAATATATCAGAGTATAGAGTTGATATGAATTATACGATATTTTCCTACAACTTGTGAGGCTTTAGGCCACACTAGAAACCACCACCTATATAGCAGCCTATAAAACCCTAATTAAGCATAAGGTTAAAATAGTATGGTAGGCAATTGGATGTATAGCCTATTGAGCTGATCCAATAATAGGTAGATTTTGGATAGTCAATAGAGATTGATGGACAGGTAGGTGTTGTAGTTGAGAGAAGTTGGAGTCAGTAAGATTTGGGTTCAAATGTGGCTTCAGATACTTACTAGTTGTATGACCCTGAGCAAGTCACTTGACCCTGTTTACCTCAATGCCTCCATATATAAAATGAGCTGGAGAAGGACATAGCAATCCATTGATTTTTAGGCAATCGGGGTTAGGCAGTTTGCTTAGGGTCACACAAGAAGCTGGATTTTAACTCAGTAACTTTTGAAGCTTAGTGTCTTTGCCAAGAAAATCCCAGATGAGGTCATGAAGAGTTGGACACAACCGAACCAAAAACAACAGATTGACACTGAGCTTGGAACCATCTTTTAAAAAGAAGTACATTGAGATATAATGGATAGAATGATGGGGCTGGGAGTCAGAAAGGCCTATGTTCAAAACCCTCCCCTGATACTTACTATGCATGCTTAACTTAGCACAACTTGCTAAACTCAGTGTCCCAAACAACTCCCAAGGCCAAAATCCACCACGGATTTTGAGAAAGCTCCTCACACTGATAAAATCACAGATCCTATGTGCAAATATAGGATCATCATAGAATCATAGATTTGAAGCTTAAAGGGATTTTGGAGATGATCTAGGCCAGTCCCCTAACTTAACAATTGAGGAAGTTAAGGCCAAGAAGGGGGAAATGACTTGGCTAAGATTACATAGGCATTAAGTAGCAGAACTAAAATTTAAAGCCAGGTCCTCTGACTTCAAATGCTAAGCTTTTTCCACTATACCCCACTGTCTCCTATTCTGTGAGTCATATGTTTGAGTCATATAAAACCTAACCATTATTCACAGAAATGTTTCCGTGAGAAAATTAATTCCAACTTGGAATGCCAAGAACATAATCACACACAAACATTTATGTGTGTGTATATAAATATATATGTTTATACATATTATATATACATATATAATATATACATATATATGCATATATACATACATATATATATATAATCCCACAACTGACATATATTCTCCTTTCTCTTCTTGGTTTCATATACCTGAAGAGGGGGAGGGTGGAAAGATATGGAGAAGACAAGCAGTGAGGAAGAGATATTTATCTTATAAATAAGTTGGAAACTTCTGAGAATTGAGGGGACAGAAAAGGAAGTCTCAAATAAACCAAAAACTCAGTAACTTATTAAAAGCTTAAGAATTTAAGTTTTATAAAAATAGGGAGCTTGAAAAATTCTTCCTTCAAAAAAAAGTAGGCCTACTGCTTATGGAACAAAAATAAACCCACTTCAGATTTGGAATCAACATTGCCCATAAATTCTATGCAGTGGGAAACTTTTGGGGAAAATGTTCATAGTATATATTACTGAGATCATTTTTTATTGAGCCAAACAAAAGAAAAAGGAAATTTTAAATGAAACTTGATCAAATAACAGAAACATTTCAACAGTTTAAAACCCCATAAAATGTAAACATATCCACGGTTCATTTTTAAATATAGATGGAATTTTTCAGTCACTGTAGGTAAACCTTATAGATCTGTGTGTATTAATCAAATGTAATATGTACTTTTGATAAATTTTCTCCAGAAAAGTTGACTTAAGTTAAAGTGTTAATACATGATATTATGTAGTGGTATAAATTAGTTTGGTTGTATGCACTAATTACACACTAACTAACCAGGGAACTTATTATGTTTTCATTTTATAAAGGGGAGTTCTTCTGAGTCAAGAAGCTTATTATTTAAATTCATCACATTTTTTTAAACGACTAGAGAAACTTAGGAAAATCACTTTAATTTGGAAAAGAAAAAAATTATATTTATAGAGGTATAGAGTTGATATGAATTAATTATACATTTTCCTATAACTTGTGAGACTTTAGGTCATACTAAAAACCATTAGTAGTTTCATGGATCCATGATTTCTTTTCTTTTTTTTTTTTTTTTTTGCTTTTTGGAGGTCAGTTGTGGTTAAGTGACTTGCCCAAGGTCATATGGCTAGTTTTTGTGTTAAGTTTCTGAAGCTGGATTTGAATACAGGTCCTCCTGACTCCTGGGCCAGTGCTCTATTCATGGTGCTACCTAACCACCCCTGGATCCATGATTTCAATGTGGGCACACCTAATAGTATAGATTGCAACCCATTCACACTCCTTCATCCTATATGACCATTTCCCCTTTTCTCACTTAAAACCTCCACTAAAGGTCTGCTCAATATTCTGGACGTGTTGGTCTTATAACACACTGGAGGTACCAGCATAGCACTTCACTTGTCCAGCTTGACACACTCCCCTTTCTTTTCCATTCATATACTATCCTGCATGACATCTTTTATTATACCACCTTTTCATTGAAATAGTCCTTGGTGATAGGTTACAATTGATTTATACCCTTCATCTTCATCTCCATTGCTGAATGGGTCACCTGCAATCTTGATTCTTTAGAGATTGTGCTATTCACTGATTTGCAGTCATATTGTATAATGATATATAAGAGAGCCACTTGTCATTATTAAAAGCATGTTGTAATTTTTCAAAGGCAATTCAGCCCACTTTCAACCTACCCACTCACCTCTAGACCAAGCTCAATGTCATTCTGTAGTGACTGTCCAAAATCTATCTATTGTTGGACCAGCTTAATAAATTATCCATCCAATTGCCTACCACAGTCTAGACAAGAGGCTTCTTAATCCACTTGGGGGAATTTTTATTTTATTCTGAAAGAGTCATTGAAGATTTTAAACAAGGGGGAACTTATGCTTTAGGAATATCAACTTGGCCACTATGTGGCAAATGGAATTAGAGAGACTGGAGCTTGTGAGAGGTGATGAAGATTCTTACTAGGATAGTGCCCATGTGAGTGGAGAGAAGGTGACAGGTGAGAGAGATATTGAGGTGGCCAAATTAATAAGACTTAGCACCTGACTGGATATGAGAGGAGAGAGAGAGAGAAAAGTACAGGCCAGTGTCTCCTACTGTGAATCTGGGAAACTGGAAGTATGGCAGTCATTTCAACAGAGATTAGGAAGTTCAGAAAAAGAGTGATTTGGGGGTAAGAAATAATGAGTTAGGTGGGTACCCCACAGCCATACATGTAGTGTGGGTCAGAGCTAGGCCAGGAACCCACACCTTCCTGAAGCCAAGGCTGGATTATTCCATGCTGTCTCAAGTTCAATAATTATGTGTTTCACCTAATAGTATTATGTTTTACAAGATAATTTATATTCATCACATTTCCTACTAATTACTAACATTTTAAAGTTTGGATAAGGTTCTTAGGCTCTTTTTTCTGTTTTCCTTTTATACACATTCCTTTGATGTGCTAAATTTTCTCAGTTTGTTTCTTGAATTCACATTCCTTTCATTATAATTCATATCTTTCACAGTAGAAATGTACTAAAAAAAAAAAAAGAAAGTAATTCAGTTCCTGTGTCTAATTAACCAAAAGTAGCCTAGTAGGACTAGGTTTGAAGTTTCGGTCTGCACAGATTTACAACATTATTAGCCGCGATTAATAAACACCTAGTCCAAATCAGTTCATGCTCCACGTTAGCTAAGTTCTCCAATCTCACTTTCAAGTTCCATGGCAATGTTTCAAACCAGTTAAGAGTCCTGCTTTATTTGGTTGTACATTGTTAAGCTCACCATCTGGTCAGACAGCTGATGTAACTGAAAGGGCTGAGAGGGGCCCCAGGCTTCCCTCCTAAGAAATATTTGTTTTACCATGTTGTATAATGATTACCAGTAAATAGCTATTTTTAATATAGCAGTTGAAAAGAACTGTAGAAAATTTCAGCTTAGAGTAATTTTACATTGGAATCAATTCCTTATGAGGGAACTCTTACCTGTGGACCTGGCTGACCCTGTAAATGAAAGGAAAAAAACAAAATTACAAGATTGTCTTATTGCTGTTTTACTACCGGAGTTAATAGCAGCAAAGCTCTTATTTTTTCAAATGTTTGTTGATCTTTTAAAATATCACTTTCATTTCCAAACTTTCATTTTGCCTCTGGTCTTGCCTACCTAGAGAGTTAAATGACTTACCCAAGGTCACACAGCCAGTAAGTGTTAAGTGTCTGAGGCCAAATTTGAACTCAGGTCCTTCTGACTCCAGGGCTGGCCCTCTGTTCACTGTGCCACCTAGTTGCCCTGAGTCCATTCTTTATATAGCAAAGTATTTTTACAAACAATGAGGAATGGGCCGGGGTGGGGGGGGGGGGCGGGGGGCAGTTTGGTAAAAGCAGTCAGGCAATCAACTGAATTTGCAGGTATAGGCAATGTTCCATGCCCATGGAAACCGCTTCTGCAAATAAGGAAGAGAGATCAATCTTTTTCATCTCTCCCTTGGGACCAAGTTTGAACTGACCTTCATTATTAAAAGAAGGATCTCCCCACCCTCCACCTCCAAAGTAGCACCAAATTATGTAAAATCTTTATTTGATGATTTCTTGAAAATTGCATTACATCCAAAGGTCAATTGAATTTTTAATTCCATGTCAAGATAATTTTATTTAAAATCTTAAATTTTATAATTTAACTCATACAGCTCCAGAGTGACTTGAAAATATTAGCATTCACTGAAATGTGATTGGGGGATGATAGAAGGAAAGGAAATAATAAATTGATTCAATATATTAAAATGAATGAGTCATTTGATGGAAAAGTCTCTATAGCCCCGAGATCCAAATGTATGGCTATGAGCTACAACTTCCCAGATGACCAGATCATATGTCATGACAAAGAGGCACATGAGAAGGAGGTACATTTTATGATTCACTGAGCCTTTGGCTTTCCTAGTATCCCAGGAACATTTTTTCCCTTTTTAATTCAATAGAATTGAGCCAAAGGCTGTAAAAAAAAACATTATGAAACATCTTCAGCTTAGTGAAAGGGGATCATAACTCCTAACACAGTCAATAAGGTTTATGACCTCTAACCAATTTAATGCATTTTGAATGTCATCTTTTGTTTGAGGCTGTTAACATTTTTTAAAACAACATAATTGAACTGCTTCTCACCAAAAAAGAACCCCCAAATATCAAATAAAAAACTCCCAAAGTCAGTCACTAAAGATACACAAGTATTGATTACCCATTGCTTTCTTAAAAAGTTTTAATCAGTTCTCTCTTCCATGAGCTGAGATGAAAGTGTTCTGTGAGTTAGAAAATAGAAGAAACATTTCTCATGGTGGGGATATCAGGGTTAGGCGTGAAGAAGAAGACAGGAACCAAGGAAAATGTCTGCCTAACCCTGCTGGAAAGAGAGGCAACCCTAGATCAGGGTTTAACCTATAGTTCAAAGACTCCCAAAGGGTCCAAGGATAGAATTCAAGGGATCTCTGAACTTGGATGAGAAAAAATACATCTTTATTTCAGTATAACTGCCTTCCTTTGTAATCTTATGTATTCTATCTTATGCATTTAAAAAGCTTTTTTTTTTTGAGAAGTGGAGAGCAGGCATCACCAGATTTCTAGAAGGGTGATAGGGAGAGAGAGAGAGAGAGAGAGAGAGAGAGAGAGAGAGAGAGAGAGAGAGAGACTGGAGAGAGGAGAGAGATCATCAAGAATCCCTGCTCTGAGTTTTCTGACCTAGAATACCCTTGACAGAAACAGTACAGACCAGTGGTATCAAATTCAAATAGAAATGGGGGGCCTACTAAGCAATATATAAGGATCCCTATGGTTAACATATTGATTTAGAACAACACATCTAACATATATAGAAGGTTTATATAGTATATACATCACACACACACACACACACACACACACACACACACACACACACACACGCTCACTTACACACACTATGTACCAAGCGCTGTACTAAGCATTTTACAGATATTATCTTATTTGATCCTTACAATGATGTTTGTCCTTCATTCTCAAAGAGGACCAATGACATCAAGAAAGTGATGTCATGACTTGCAAGTGAGTTGGATTTCAGTGAGGCAGGGCTGTGCAAGGTCACCAGCCTTACTCTCTCCTCCAGAGCCAACTGGGTCCATTGGCTAGTTATAGATCAGGACAACTGGAGATGGCCCAGATGTAGTGGGAGGCCTTAGCCTTTTGAAGCTGAGGTCTTTCCTTGGTCTCAGCTTGTCTGAGGCAACAAGCATTTTACAAATATTATCTCATTTGCTCCTCACAGTAACCCTGAAAGGTAATTAATATTATTATCCCCATTTTACAGATGAAGAACAGCTAGTGCTTCAGGCTGAATTTGAACTCTGGTCTTCCTGACTCCAGGCCTGGATTTCTCTTCACTGGGTCACTGTTTTTGTTGTTCATGGTGTTTTTTTTTTTTTTAATACATTAACACATTAAAATCAGTTAGAAAGTGAATGTTTATCTGGTTTTGATCAGAAGTGTTGTGGTTCACAGGTAGACCACCAGCTGAATGTTTGACAACTGGTATAGATACTTCACCAAAATATGAGCAAAAGATCTTGTTGGTCAACTAGTAATCTTCTGAAATCCAACAGTAATTGAATTTGTATTTAGCTTATGAATATTTTTATTTACCTATTTCTGTAAGAAATCAAACATATATTCCTTGTAGGCAGAGACTGAGCTTCCTTTTTGCCTTTGTATTTCCAGTACTTAGCCTAGCCATTAAGTGCTTGTGGACTAACTGACTGATAGAATACAGTCAGATTTTAAAATCATCTGAATGTGAAGGGAAACTCATGCTCAACTCCACTCAAGGACCACCTTCTCCATAAGGCCTTTCTTGAGGCCCCCTCACCTCACCAAGCCAAGGTCACCTTGTATCTGTTTTATACACACTTATACATACATGTTTTCTCTCCTGTTGGAATTCAAGCTTCATGAGGGCAGAGATTTTTTTGCTTTGTCTGTGGATCTCTAGCCCCTAGCAGAGTTTCATTACAGCCTTCTCTACTATCCCTCAGAAACCTCTTCATCCTATATGATCAGTCTAGTACTGGAATTCATCCCTTGGCTGTACCCTCCCACAATGACTTCTCCCTCTGACTGGATCACTCCAAAAAAACGTTTTTAAGGAGGACTCTCAGGACAGCTAGCTCTTCATTTATCAAATCACTACTCCAGACTTCTCTAGGTCCCTGCATGTTGTGCCTGACGCAGACAGAGAGACACACAAACAACACATTCAGCTTCCTTTATGTGTTGTCCAAACCCATTGGAATATAAACTCCCTGAGGTCAGGCATTGCTTTTCTTTTTGCTTGCATTTGTATTCCTGGAACTTAGCAAAGTTCCTGGGATATCAGAGAAGCTAAATAAATGCTTGTTTACTGTAAGTGATTAATAATCGCTTGTTAAATGACTCTTGTGGATATGTGACTACATGTATAGCCTATATCAAATTGCTTGCCTTCTCAATAATATGGCGATGGAGAGGAAGGGAGAGAATTTAGAACTCAAAGTTTTAAGAACAGATGTTAAAAATTGTTTTTACATATAACTGGGGAAAAATAAAATACTAAATTAACCAAATAATAATTGCTTGTTGATTGATCTGTCTCTTTTCCTGCAATCCCTCCTCTATATAGTAACAAAATAATTAATAATTTCCATAAATTTTATTAAATAATTTTAATTAAATTTAATTTTAATAAATAAAATGATTAATAAAATTTATAATTTCATTATTTATAATAATCAATGTTGTTATATTATATTAATAAAATAACATTAATTATTAATAAATTAATAAATAATTCAAAGCAAAGGTCTGACCATGGCCCTTCTCCTACTCAAGTTTTCAGTGGCTACTTATTGCTCTAAGGATGAAACCTAAACATTTCCACTTAATGTTTCTCACAATTTGTCTCCAATCTACTTTTTCTATTAACTCTCTACCTCTTCTCCCCTCTTCTTTTGTTCATTATCCCAACAAAGCCAAACCCATGAACTCATCGTTTTATCTCCTCGTTGGCACAAGTGACTGTCATGGGGAACTTCCTTAGAGAAGATAGATGAATCATATATCTCAGTGCAGGGAAGTATACATAGCTTCTTGTTATTGTTCAGTTATCTAGTCATGTCCAACTCTTTGTGACCTTGTGGACCATAGCACACCAGGCCCTTCTATCCCCCCCCCCCCCATCTTTTTTTTTCTTTTCTTTTCTTTTCTTTTCTTTTCTTTTCTTTTCTTTTCTTTTCTTTCTTTCTTTCTTTCTTTCTTTCTTTCTTTCTTTCTTTCTTTCTTTCTTTCTTTCTTTCTTTCTTTTTTTTGGAGGGCAATTGGGGTTAGGCAACTTGCCCAAGGTCACACAGCTAGGTTTTTGTGTTAAGTGTCTGAGGCCAGATTTGAACTCAGGTCCTCCTGACTCTAGGGAGTGCTCTATTCACTGCACCACCTAGCTGCCCCAACCCCCCATCTTTTGAAGTATGTCCTAGCTCATGTTCACTGCTTCCATGACACTATCTATCCATTTCATCCTCTGCTATCCCTCTTTTCCTTTTGCCTTCAATCCTTCTAAGTGTCAGGGTCTTTTCCAATGAGTCCTGTCTTCTCACTATGCAGCCAAAGTATTTAAGCTTCAGTTTCAGTATTTGACCTTATAGTGAATAGTCTGAATTAATCTGTGCATGTAATAGGTGATAGATAAATATTTATTGAAGTTAATTGAATTCAATGCCCCAAGTCACAGGCAAGGCAGCATGATTTCACAAATTAGCAAAAGAGTATAAACCAGCCAAGCCTAGGGTTGCTCCAAGGGTTCCCCAAATATTCCAGTTCATAAATGATATCAAATTTATATGAGGTTCAAACTATAAAGTCAGCCTGGAAAGTGAAAATCAAATTTGGTCAAAATTACCCTCTCTCCAAAGGTCTCCAAAGTGAGCATCTAACTTGTTGGAACAATATAGAAAAGGGAAGTCAGCAAGCTGGATCCATATCTTCCAAGTAAGATCTATGTTGGATCCATTGGGCTGGGAGTAAAAAGTGGGACTTAGTACTACCTACAAATCAACAGGTGTTGCCATTCCCCTTGTCCAATATCTAGCTACTGTCCTTCTGTCCTGGTGTTTCTTTCTGCCCTCCTCCTGTCATCCCCTCCTGGAGCCTGAATTATTTATATCATTCCTCCATTCACCTCCTCTTATTGACTGAGCAGTTGAATTCATCTAAGTTAAATGTAAGTATGTTAATGTCTCAATTATATGCCAATCATATGCTGGCAGCTTGTCAACTGAAAGCCAATAGAAGAAAAAGTACCAAACTTAGGCAAAGCTTCCTTGAGTAAAAGATGCTCCCCCAAAGAATGTCAAACTTGACCTCTTTCCATGGACAAGGTGACAGGGGCTTATAAGCCAATGCTGTCAACAGAGCGCCTAAATGTGCAAACAAAAATGATCTTTCCTGGCTCTCACAGCACATCAATGGGCTGAATCTAGCTGATATCTGACAGCTAACTGGGCATCTCTGCCTTGGTTGACTCACATAATAAAATGTCACAGTCATTAGAGTAGGCCTTAGCAGCAAAGGGCACTGTGAGTGATGCCTGAACTACCCTGCATCTTTCCCTCCTTGGGAAATCAAAGTCTGGATACCTCTTCTTGGTTTTTAATTTATGGAAAGGAAGTATTCCCTGTCCATTTGAAAAGCTGCGCTTTTAGCATTTGTCATTTGAACTCATCTTTTGAAATATTGAAATTCAAAATAAAAGAGAATTTAGGGTCCCATTGATTTCCATGAATAAAGAACTTCAAAAGTTCTTTTCAAAGTCATCAGCAAACAACTACTATGTGCCACATATTGGGCTAAGCATCAGGGATACAAAGAAAGTAAAGATACAAAAACATGGTCCCTGCCCTGAGGGAACTCACAGTCCAATGGTGAAAACAGCATGCAAACAATTATGTACAAACAAGATGTATGCAGGATAAATTAGAGATTATCTCCGAGATTAGGCACAAAGACTAAGGCTGATATATAACCTGAAAAGGGTTTTCAGTAGAAGTTTGAAACCTGAAAGATCTGAATCTTCAATTAAATGCAAGAAGCTTTTTCAAAATGCACTATTTGTCTTCCTTAATATTTGGGCTTTCCTCATAGCTGGGAGCTCATTCAAAGATCAGAATGTAATAATCAATCAAGAAGCACTTATTAAGCAATGATTACATGGCAGATGCTGCAGTAAACAGACACTGGAAATACAAAGGGGGCACTAGATGGTTTTTCACAAACTCAGAACATCTTTGATATAATCAAAATTGGAAAATCAAAGTTCTAGAAGCTTTTTTCTTTGAAAGCTGGATTTTCATGACAGCTGGAACTCTGTGCTCCAGCCCTGCAGACTGCATGATTTTACTTTTAAAAAACAAAACAAAACAAAACAAAACCAACCAGACATCGTCATGCTGCTTCATAATCAAAATAGCTGGCATTTACAGAGTATTTTAAGGGTTTGACAAAATGAGTTACAAATATTATCCCATTTGATCCTCATGGCAATCCCAAGAGGTAGGTGTTATTGTCACCATTTTACAGATGAGGAAACTGAGGCAAATAGAGATTAAGCAATTTATTTAGGGTTACATAGTTATGAAGTATCTGATGCCAGATTTGAACTCAAGTCTTCCTGACACCAAGCCTGACACTCTATCCATTGGGCCACCTAGCTGTCCATGTTTCCTGTCACTAAAAGAACCAAAATTATTCTCATACAACACCTTCAGGATTATATATACTTTCACAACATTGTATGTATATGTGTGTACATATAATTAATTTAATATCTTTTATTTTTTCCCAATTACATGTTAAAACAATTTTAACACTTTTTAAAAAAAGTTTTGAGTTAGGAATTCTGTCTCTCTCTTCCTTCTCTGTTCCTTGAAACAGAAAGCAACCATATTATATATACACATATATATGTGTATGTATGTATGTATATATGTACATGTATATATACACATATGGATTATATGGTATACATGTATGGCTGTGAAAATACATATAATAAATTACTATATAATATGTGATAAATTATATAGTATGATATCTAATGCTGGGAAAAGTACATAGTGGATTATTACAAAATATATAGTATATATGAGTGTATATTGCTATGAAAATACATAGAATACATTATCACATAATATATAATACATTGTAGTATGTGTGTGTGTGTGTGTGTGTGTGTGTGTGCATACTCACATAGTGAATTGTGGATTATATATTCAAATGATGGCAGTACTGGGACTTAAACTGGCCAATCCAAATAAAATAAAAACAAAGTGTGAATGGCAGCCAAAGCTGTAGGTTGTTGTTGCATAGGGCATGCAAAGCTTTCTGCTACAAGCTTTGCTGGTGCTCCAGAGCTTGGGCTCTGTCCCAGGGTGTGGATGGGAACCCAGCCCAGCCCAGAGGTAATTATATAGAAAACATGACAAACATGTGAGTGTGGCCTAAAACCTGTATTAAACAGCACATGCCTTACAAATCTTGCACAAGACTTCAGTGCTGCCTCTCCTAGGCAATATGATGTAATCTACTGTTATCCAAAAGGCATACACACACACACACACACACACACACACACACACACACACACACACACAAAACTGTATGGGGAAAAACAGGCACCAAACAGCTGCAGTCTTGTGGCCATCATTAAAAAAAGAAAAAAAGAAAACCATCTGGCCAAATGATCGAGGTGATAAGATGAGAGGGGTTTGGCAATGAGTGGCAATGGCAGCTGATCAGGGAAGAATCCTGGGGCGCCAAAAAGAATACCATAGAAGAGTCAGGAAAGAGTCTCAGATATACAAACTTACACTTGAGAAGACTTAGAGAAAGAGATGGAGGCAGAATAAAAATCCAAGAGATAGCAAAAAGAATGGGGAAAATATGGTATGGAGAGTGGGGGAAGGAGGAATCGAAGATTAGATGGATAGACAGACATACAGACAGATAGAGACAGATAGATATAGATGTATATGTGCATATATTATATTATATTACACATATAATACTTTAGGAATGGAGAGAAGACTTTAGGAGCAGAGAAGAAATAGATCTTGTTACACGAGGTAATTAGAGCTCAGAGGGAGACCTGGCCCCAAAGAACAAAAGGGATAAGACTAAAGATATTTGACATATATGTGTGACTCTAGGCAAATCATTTAATCTCTCTGGGCTTTGGGTTCCTCATCAGTAAAATAAGGAGATTGGACCAGATGGCCTAAGGTTAGTTGTAGGGCTAAAAGGGATCTCGTGCAGTCTGATCTAATTATATAGCCCATGAAACTTCGACTGAGAGTGAATTGGCTACTGAGCTTTAAATAAGGTCTTCAGAGTTCAAGTTTTGACTCAGACGCTTATTGGCTATGACCCCGGACAAGCCTCTTTGACAAAATGGGCTACTGTTAACACCTACCTTAAGGGAGTACCATGAAGTTGAGATAACACGTGAAAGCACTTCACAAACCTTCAAGTGTTATATAAGTTCTAATTACTGTTAATCGTATTCCCAGTTTCCCACAAATAGCATGTGTCTGTAGCTGAATTAAAAAGCAGGTCTTTTAGACTCAAAGTATGGAACTCTACCCTGCTCCACCTCATAACTCTTAAGTCTATGATCTTTTATGGAATGATTATGAAGAAATAACTATAAATCTTGAGTTTGGAGTGTTTGATCTTAGAATCTGAAGAAATGTCAAAAATGATTTCATTTTTTTCCAGTTAAGCATTTGGACTGTTTGGAAAATATATTTTTAAACCTGTCATTAAAAGGGGCTTAATTACTGAAAAAGACAAAAGCTAAAAATAATAATCACTTTAAAGACGAAGGCTCCCAAATCTACCTTAAAGCATCCTTCTGTGTATTTCACATCTATCCCATCTACTAATGGAAATTTTCCTAAGCCTAGTTGGGGTAATGATCAAGTGTCAGGAATAATTAATTGGGCCTTTTAAAATCTGCTGCAATGAATCCAAGATGGCCAGCTATAAATTAGGACTTTTATGAACTAGAACTTAAGCGGATTTTTTTTTAAAGTTAAATTTTTGGAAAAACCTGAGTCAATCATGTTTTAGAAAAAAATAATCAAGTCACCCAAATCTCCTTCCAACTACTAAATCTTACTATAATCAAGCCCAGTGAAATATTTAATCATAGGAACTCTGAAATAAAGACTATGTGGAGATAGAAAATCCTGAATGCTCTAGAAGATTTACTGTATGTCCACAGTTAGAAGCCATGCCCTGCGGGCATCTTAGACACTGGTGTGAAGCAATAGGACTAGTAGGAAAGGCAGATCTAAAAAGGTGGTAATCAAAACAGTATGGCTGAAGCAATCTGCTAGTACCTGGTGATTGACAAGAGAGAGTTCAAAAGAAAATGAAAGATTTGTGAGGCTCACAAGCCATAATGGGACTATGGGCTGACACATGAGATGCATCTGGCTTATTTTTGGTCACTTTAACCCATTCAAAAACTCTTATCAGTTAACCCTTCTGTCTAAGCCTGATTTTACAATTAGGGTTTCCAGACAGTATAAACACTCTTCTACACTCCCCCAAATCAATTTAGATTTCTGACCGAGGTAATTAGATTTTGCTACATGATAGTTTGTCTTGATAAGGAATTTGCATTACTGCTATTCAGATGATACAAATGATACTTTTGAATTAAAAATCTGCTTAGCTATCTGCTTGCCTGTTGCTATTGTTTTAATTATTTAATCTAATTATCAAGCATTAACACAACTCTGAGATATATCATTTTCTCATGGTATGTAGTTCCTAAATCCAATAAAAGTTGGTTTCATCATCACATTTACAAAACTTGACAAATGGTTGTAGATTCTTATCATGATAAAATTTAAATAAAATATCAAAGGAAGATCAGAAGAACCCCGAAATTGTTACAATTTATATTATTCTTGAACACAGAGATGGTTTAGAATATGGCAGATAAAACATTGAACTTATGGTCAGGACATAGAGGTTTCAATTCTGGCTTACATCTTCACTAGTTGTACAATGTTGGGCAAATCACTTAAAAAAATCAATCAATCAATATTTCTTAAGCATCTACTATATGTCAGGTATTGTGCTAAATGCTGGAGATACAAAAAGAGACAAAAGACAGTCCTTATCCTCAAGTAGTTTATAATCTAATGATTAATGAATGCTCTGAGCCTTGGTATCCTTATTTGTAAAATGTAGATAATTATATATGTACTATCTACCTCATCATCAGTCAACAAACATTGATTAAGGACCTACTATATACCAGGAACAGGATTTTTATGAAGCAAGCTTTTGGTAAAAAAAAATTAAAGCAATAGATAAATTTGAGCTATCATTTAATGCTACCACATTAAGATAGCAATAAGTGTAGTAGAGACTTCATAGATGCTTATTGAATAAATGAATGAAGGTAACAAGAAATTGATTACAAGCTCTGTGAAATGCTTCTATCAGCCACTATGTATTCTTTCCCCTCCAATAGTCCTTTATAGGATCAAATGAGATATTTGTAAAAAGTGTTTAACATAGAACTTTACACATAGGTGCTATATCAATGCTTACCTTCTTTCCCCCTTTCCCATCCCTTCTTGCCTGCTACTTAATGGAAGAAAACACTTCAGAACATGCTTTCAGGTGAGTACCCACTATCAGAACCTGGACTCAATTATCTCAAAAGTAGTTTCCTAAACTGATCTCTCTGGTAGAGGTCATTTCTCCCTCCTACAGTCCTTGAAACACACCCATGTGTGTCCCTGAACTCTGTTTGCTCATGAATAAATAGATATAGACGCAGATATGAATATAGATGCTGGTCTAATTCTTCAGATGATTCTCACCAGAAGAAATTGTAGAGTCACTCATGTCTGTGGTGAAGACAAGGGCTAGGATGTGTACCAACAGAGGCATAAGAATAATGAGGTTCCATCACCCATAGTCCACTTTCCAATTCATTCAAAAAGCATTACTTATTCCCTGTCTACAAGAATGTGTCGAGCATTGGATTAGGTACTGTAGATACAAAGAGAAAAATCAAATAATCCCTGTCCTCAAAGAGTTTATATTCTGTTCAAAGGTAACACAAAATATATATGTGTGTGTATGTGTGTGTATATATATATATATATACACACATACACACACATATATACACACACTTATACCTATATATGCGCATATTTGTATGTATATGTACATTATTTATGTGTGTGTTCATTATAAGGGCACTAGCAACTGGAAGGGGGTGTGAATCAGGCTAGATCACTAGGTAGGAAGTAGCACTTAATCTAAGCTGTGAAGGAAGCTACAAATGGAATCTGATCCCTGAAGGAAGCAGAGATGAATAGAGAGTACATTCCAAGCACAGCAACAGCCTATGCATGAAAAAGGAGATGAGAGATGGAATATCACAGGTGGGGAACAGCAAATAGAGCACTCTGGCTGGAATGCAGAGTGTGTAAAGGAGGATATATGTGTACTAAGCCAAGAAATGAAGATGATAGTCAGATTGCAAAGGGCTCTGAATAGAGGAGTGTGCTTTTGATTCTAGAGGCAATTATGAGCCTCTGGAACACTTTGAGCAGGGGGCAGCATATGTTAGAACAGGAATATCAATTTGGCCGCTATGTGAAGAGTAGACTGGATAGGTCAGGACTAGAGGCAAGAGGATCAATTAGGAGGCTATCCAAGTCAGATAAAAGCCTCAACTGGGTGTTGGTCATGTGAATGGAGTCAAGGGGATGGAAACAAAAAATGTTGTGAAGATAAAACTCAAAGGACCTGGTGAATAATTGCATATGAAAGTGAGGAAGGGGAAAAGTCAAAAGTCATACTCTGAGATGACATACTTTGTTGCCTGAAAGGATATGGTGGCTTTGATGAAATACAGGAAGAAGATGGGAGCTTTTAATGGAAAATAAAATGAATTGTTTTAGAAATGTTGAGTTCAGGATGCCTATATGACACCCAACTGGAAATGTCAAGTCAACAACCCCTTATTAAGCTTTTCCTGTATATTCAATAATTTTATAGGCAAGTTCTAAGAGCTGACTAACCTAATGGTAGTCTAGCTTTAGACAAGTTTCAGAGAGGGAAAAAGAAAACCTCATTTGGCTTCTCTCTCCTATATGACCAAAGGATGACCCTCTGTACTTTGAAAAGCTGGAAGATTTAGACTTCCTATGTACATAATGGTAGCAGTTTCCCAGGAACAAACTAAATGCATTGAGAAAAAGGTGATGTTAAGACTTCTCTAAGGAGCTTAGCAGAGTTGTTCACACCACAGGGGAACTTCACCAGGATTCCACAGCCCAAAAAAAGGTCTTGTACCCAACAAAGAGTTGCATCTACATAGGCCCCATCACAATTTGCCTGCCACTGTCCTGCTCCAGTTTGACCAGGACCCTCCACAATGGACTTAGAGCTTTGTCACTAAGGCAAAGCCCAGTTGATTGATGCCTGAATGAGTGCAAACTAACCCACTTAGTTCACAATACTTACCAGCTGGCCAAGACATCAGAATATGTTTAAGCTTCCCATGCGGTTCACTCATCTACCCAGGCTATCTCACCATTTGTCTCCTGCTGCCTGAGTTCCCACATCTTCTCTATTTCCCCAGGACAAAACTTCCTTCCCTGATCATATTTTCTCTCTATGTACTGTCTTCCCCTATTAGAATGTCATCTCCTTTAGGATAGGCACTGCATTTTTTAATTTTTGTATCCTCAGTCCTTAGCCCAGTGTCTGGCAGAGAGTAAGTACTTCTTCATTCATTTACTCATGTCCAATTAAGTTGTTAGTGATGCAATAGCACAAGAGAGCAACCAGAGTTGGCTATATAGTCTTGGGAACAGACAAGCTCATGGAGTCTTGGGAGCAGACGAGCTCATGGAGAGAGAATGTACATGCACTAACACAGAGATAGCAAGAAACGGATCTAGCAAAGAACACAAGGAAGTAGGATTACTACTGAGAAGTCATGCCAGTTTGTGTTTCTGGGGAATTTACACAGACAGCTAGGAGAAAAACCAGGAGAAGCAGGGTCACAAAAATACAGGAAGGAAAGAGTTTCCAGAAGAGAATGGCCAACCAATATGACAGAAAAGTCAAGAAGGATGAGATGAGGGCATTGTATTTGGCAGCTGATCATAGGTAATTTTGGAAAGAACAACTTCCATTGACTGATGACATCAGAAACCAAATAAGTTTGGTTGAGCAAATGCAAGTTGAGCAATGAGAGTAGAGGAAGTGGAAGCAATATGTGTAGATATCTTTTTTCCCCCTAAGAGTTTAGTTCTGAAAGGGAAGAAAGCCTTAGGAAAGTCTGGTCAAGTTAAAACTTGTTTATGAATGGAGAATATTTAGGCATGTTTCTAGGCAGCAGGAAAGGAGAGACTGAAAATTAGAAAGTGGGAGCTTGTGGAGTTAAGCTGCTAGAAGAGGCAACATATGAGTGCTTAATAAAAGTTTACTGACTGACTGACTGACTGAAGTGAGACCACTTTATAGTTCTATGTATTAGTGAGCCTCCTCATCCAAACACTGTCCAACCATGACTCCTTTACTCTTTTGTCATTTTTCCCAATGTGAAGGGAGTGGGGTGAAACCTGAAGATCCCTAAAGTCTTCAAGGCCAACCATCTGACCTTGCTGATCCAATAATATGAGAGATAGAGGGAGAGAGAGAGATAAAGGGAGAGAGAGAGGGGCGGCTAGGTGGCGCAGTGAATAGAGCGCTGGCCCTGGAGTCAGAACGACCTGAGTTCAGAGCCGGCCTCCGACACTAATCCACACAAACAAAAACCTAGCCGTGTAACCTTGGGCAAGTTACTTAACCCCAATTGCCCTAAAGGGGCGGCTAGGTGGCGCAGTGAGTAAGAGCGCCGGCCTCAGAGTTGGGATGACCCGAGATCAGATCCGGCCTCAGAAAATGAGCACCCACACATAAATAATGACTAGCCGTGTAACCTTTAGCGAGTTACTTAACCCCAATTGCTTTAAAAAAAAAAAGGGGAGAGAGAGAGAAGGAGAGACAGACAGACAGAGTCAGAGAGAGAGAGAGACAGAGAGACAGGGAGAGACAGAGTGACAGAGACAGAGAGAGACAGAGAGACAGAGGGGAGAGAAGGGCAGAGAGAGAGCAAGAGAGAGAGAGAGAGAGACAGAGAGAGAGAGAGAGAGAGAGATTCATTCCAACTCTGAGAACCTTGGGAAGGTGGAATCTCACTCCATCCTCCATGACAAAAAAAAAAAAAAAATGAAAAATGGCCCAAAGGTCTTATAGAGCAACATTTCGATGTAGGAAAAAAAATGTTAAAATATCGTCAATTGTTGGCATAGCTGTAGATTTTAGGTTCTCTGTATTAAATTCCTGAAAGTCTTCCCTATCTCCCAAATCCAAAACAAATGTATTTCTTCTTCTTCTTTTTTTTTGCCTTTTTTTGGAGGACAATTGGGGTCAAGTGACTTGCCCAAAGTCACACAGCTAGTAAGTGTTAAGTGTCTGAGGCCAGATTTGAACTCAGGTCCTCCTGACTCCAGGTCTGGTGCTCTATTCACTGTGCCACCTAGCCACCCCGCAAATAGATTTCTAAGGAAGAGGAACACCATAGAGATGCCTACAGGCCCAAAAGGTACTTATATTTATGCCACTATTGAATGCCCATTGAACTTAAAAATTAAACTTTCTCCTAATATTTAGAATAAATTTATATGCAGCCATCCAGTCTTTAGAATAAGTTAATATGAAAATGCAATAAAGACAGACCAGAAGAAGCAAACACTGATTTATGAGTGTGAATTCAAAAATGTCTCTAAAAAATTGCTAAATCAACTTTTGATTTCATAGTCATTATTATGCTTTCTATGCTGCATAGAAACCCAGTCTTGAAGTAATGTTGCATGCTTGACTGAAATTAAACACTATTCATTTATATTACCTACTGTGTCACCCTAAAGGATGGTTCTTAGAACTCTTGCTTTATCTGCAATTATATACTATAGCTATATATGAGACTTTCAAGGTCAGATATGCTATTAGTAAATGCATAATTCCCAAGTAGGCAAGTTGCACTCTAGGTAAAAATGAACATATATAGCCACAAGTTCGATTAAGATTTATTTTGACAAATTTGAGCAAGACAGACTGGAGGGAGAAGGGGGGAAGTGAGGTGGGGTTTCATCAGATTACTTGTTGTAAGAAAACAAAAATAAACTTACTTGGGACTTGGAATATTTCTATATATTACAATTACTACCTTTAGATAGTTGCTTAAATTAAAAAGCCTAATTCATTTTTTTTCCATTTAGATTTGGAAAAAAAAACATTTGGGGTTTTATTTCTCCAGTTTTGTTATATATTATTCCTCTTTGCTCCCATCACTCATTCAGCCAAATAGGTCTTGTTGCTGTTTCTTGATATACAATAATCCATCCTCTTTCTCCATGCTTTGGCCTGCGCTGTCCTCAAAGTCTGATAGGTAATCTCTGCTTTCTCTTGCCTCTCAGAATCCCCAGTTCCCCTTAAAACTCTACTAACACCTTCTATATGAGATCTTTTCTATCCTCCCTGTTGCTAGTGCTTTCTGCCACAAAAAATTATCTTGTATTAATTTTGCATATAATTATATGCATTAATGTTACATCCTCTGATAGAGTATAAGATCTTTGAGCACAAAGATTGTCTCATTACTCTCCTGGCAACCCTCATACCTGGCATGTAGCAGTTAGTCCATAATGCTAGATTGATTGAGAGAATAGTGGATGTGTAGATTTTGACATATGGCAAAATGTTATTGAGTTGTACTAGGAAGATAAAGGGTTTTCCTCTCTTTTCTTACATCTTTTCTCTATTTTAAAAAGTCAACTAAAACATGAAAACAAGTTTGAAATCCCATAGGACAAGTGAGCAGAAAGTGAAGAAACAAAGGAATGAACAAAAGAAAACAAATGTATTGTGTGATGACATTTTAGTTCATTAAAGGAGTTAATAAAACAATGCTAAATAATTTCCAATGTGAACTTAGTCCTCCTGGGGACCATCTATTAAAAAAAAGATCAATATTCTATTTCTGGAGCAAAATTAATTGGACAGATAAAGAAACATATGTAGGGGCAGCTAGGAGGCGCAGTAAGAGCGCCGGCCCCGGAGTCGGGAGGACCCGGGATCAGTTCCGGCCTCGGAAAATTAGCACCTACACATAAAAATGACTGGCCATGTAACCTTGAGCAAGTTACTTAACCCCAATTACAGAAAGAAAGAAAGAAAGAAAGAAAGAAAGAAAGAAAGAAAGAAAGAAAGAAAGAAAGAAAGAAACAAACAAACAAACAAACAAACAAA
The DNA here is from genome assembly GCA_011680675.1 of Gymnobelideus leadbeateri. Taxonomy (NCBI): domain Eukaryota; kingdom Metazoa; phylum Chordata; class Mammalia; order Diprotodontia; family Petauridae; genus Gymnobelideus; species Gymnobelideus leadbeateri. Next base: position 226,621 of record WOXC01002037.1, read on the forward strand.
CAAACAAACAAACAAACAAACATATGGTAGAGACCTTTCCTGATCTCCCCACTGCTACATAAGCCCACATCTTTCCAAACTGGTAGGATCCCTACTGGTACAGAATTCAACTTACCCTCTCCAAAACTACTTTGTATTTTTGTTTGTTTGTTTCTACTCCTATATATAGTTTCCCTTCATAAAATGTGAGTTCTCTTATATCAGTGACTCTTTCTTCCTTGTCTTTGTATCCCCAGTATCTGACACTTTGTATAATGACTGATTATTGACACAAATAAATACATTTATTGAAAAATTTTCGCTACTAATTTTCTCTACTCTGATGCTTCATCATGGTACAGAGATTAGTACCCTGTTCTTGACTACTGTGCCTGTGGAAGTCCTACCAGTCAGGAAAGACACAGACACGTGTTGCTAAAGAATCAGGCTAAACTCAGAAAAGTTCATCATAAAAGGATTGTTCACTGAGTGATGAATTACTATGACCACAATAACTCATGAAAGAGTATACTAAAAGGTAAAGAGGGTGGAGTTGTATATATGGTCATCACACGAGTAAAAATCATGGATTCCCACAGCACTGAAAAAAATTAAACATTTTAGGATTTTTAGAAAAAATTCTCAATTGTTAGAGGATAAAGTATCTATAGTAAAAGCTGAGTAAATCAAATTGAACAAGTTGGCAGAAGAGGGCAGTGGATAAAATGCCATCCATGGAGCCAGGAAGACTCATCTTCATGAGTTCAAATCTGGTCTCAGACACTTACTAGCTGTGTGACCCTGAGCAAGACACTTAACCCTGTTTGCCTCAGGTTCCTCATCTCTAAAATGAGCTGGAGAAGGAAATAACAAACCACTCCAGTATCTTTTCCAATAAGATCATGAAGAGTCGGACCCAACTGAGAAATGATTGAACACCACCAACAAAATTTAAATAATGTATACTTGAATATAAAAGTTTATACTCAATGAAATGACTACTTCATCAATTTGAAGGACTAACTCTGGGAACTACAAAAGTATTCCTAAAGAAATATGGATTAATATGAGATTTTTAATATAACTATTGTGACCATTAGATTCCATCCTCTTTATCATAAGCACAAATTTATTGATTATTATACTATATGTTATAGACTTTGGAGAACAGATGGACCCCCCCCCCCCATGGAGCTGATAATTCAAAGATGGAAATGAGGAAGGAATGCACAAATTAAATAAAAAATACCAAATAGAAATACAGCACGCGCACACACACACACACACACACACACACACACACACACACACCAAAAGCTAATGCTAACAATAAGGAAAATCTACTAGCAAATTCAGGACTTAGAAAAGTGCTTCTTTAAGTGTGGTCTAGCACATCCTTTGGGACACTTTCACAGTGTTACAATGTCGAAATTATTTTCCTAATAATACTAAGACATTTAATTCTTAATATTATAAGTATTGATAGATATAACCTATATAAACACAAACTCTTTAGAGAACAGGGAATCTCAATCATGTTTAAAGATGTAAAGGAATTAGGTCTTGAGTCTAAAAAGTTTGAGAACTGCCTTAAAAACAATTTTGTTCCCCTCCTTTCCAAGACTAATTTGGGAGCAGGATATTTCCCTGCACTTACTCATCAAATCAGACAAAAACTACATAATGCTGACTAAAGAGATGTTCTAACCTTTCTTGGTATGATATCCTTCCTATTAATTTCATTCAACTAGGCTTGGATTCAAGATTCTCTCACAGGTGTTAATTAGGAACCAGTTTTACTTATACATTTTAGACAAAATGCAACAAATAATGAGAAATAAATGAGAGAACACTGTTCAAATTAATAGCTCTAAAAATAAACACCTAAATTAAAAACAAGAAATATTTTTATTGCCAATTTATTTTTATAGCATAGAACCAAGGGGTCATAACATAGAACAGAATTATTCTTCTGACAGTGAATGGCATTTTAAAAAAATCTTCCACCAAAGTTATACCTTAAAGTCACATTATATTTTTGGAACAATTCAGTTCCACAAGCACTGATTAAGCATCTATTACATGCCAGGAAAGTAACTAGATATATAAATGACATATATTAAGCAGTCCCTGCCTTCAAGGAACTTATACTCTACCAAGTGAAAAACAAGGTGTATACAAATACAGAAATATAAAATGTATACAAAATAATTTTAATACTGGGGGAACACTAAGAAGCAAGGGGATTAGGACAGGTTCCTTGAAGGAGAAATTATGAAGCCTATGCAGCCAGAATAGGAGCTAGATAATCAAGATAGATCCCAGCTCTGGAGTTAGGAAGACCTCCATTCAAATCTGGATTCAGATTTCTGTGACCCTGGGCAAGTCACTTAAATTCTACTTGCCTCAGTTTCCCCAACTTTAAAATGGGGATAATAAAAACACCTACCTCTCAGGCTTGTTGTGAGAATCAAATGAAATAATATTTGTAAAATACCTAGCACAGTGCCTGGAATACAGTAGGTACTTTAAAAGTGCTTATTTCCTTCCTTTAACGAGTTTGACAGAACTGTTTGCATGCTCTCATTGAACTGAGAGCTCTCTGAGTGGAAGGGTTGTTTTTCCTTTATTTGCACCCTCATTGCTTAGCACAATGTTTGGCACATTGTAATAAATTCTTGTTGATAACTCAACTTGGCTACGTAGTTCCAGTTTTTTAAGTTCTATGAATAAAATAGGCTATCATTTACAGGTGACAATCCTCACAATGTAAATAAATGGGAGCCAAACATCTAGCACAGTTTCATGAAAAATCCCTTCTCTTCAACTAACTTCATGCAGGAGTCTCCGAAATCCTTATCACTCCAGGGAGACAGAACCCTAAACATGAACCCCTGTGTCTCTGTGTGTGTATGTATGTGTGTGTATTAAAGAATAACATTTCTTTTTAAAAGCAATTGGGGTTAAGTAACTTGCTCAAGGTTACACGGCTAGTCATTATTTATGCGTGGGTGCTCATTTTCTGAGGCCGGATCTGATCTCGGGTCATCCCAACTCCGAGGCCGGCGCTCTTACTCACTGTGCCACCTAGCCGCCCCTTTAGGGCAATTGTGGTTAAGTAACTTGCCCAAGGTTACACGGCTAGGTTTTTGTTTGTGTGGATTAAATGTCGGAGGCCGGCTCTGAACTCAGGTCCTTCTGACTCCAGGGCCGGCGCTCAATTCACTGCGCTACCTAGCCGCCCCAAAGAATAACATTTTTAAATGCTCAGAGTTATAAAGTTCAACCTGAGTTAAGCTAAATATTTTGTGTGGGAATGCTTAATAAATATTTATTGACAGACTGTAGGTTGTGTGGTCTCTTGGCTTCTTATTATGCTGCTAATAAGTCTTTGAATACTCTACCTTCCTTCAGCCTCCTCTCCTCTCTGACTGGAGGGCTGGAAGGTGGAGTATCAAACTCCTCCCCATGCCTTCCTTTAAAGGGGGCAAAAACTGGACTCTTAGTCATTCCATCTAGCATCTATTGCCCTGCCTGGTTTCAACTTCACAGAACAAGATGCCTCCACCCAGTGTACAACCTGGGCCCTTCCCTCCCCTACTCCCATTCCATTTTCCTCCTGCCTTTTGTGTGTTGTCTCTCCCTTTAGACTGTAAGTTCATTGAAGGCAGGAATTGTCTTTCTTTTTATTAACTGCATTCCCAACATAGTGCCTGCTATATTATAAGCACTTAAATATTGATCGGATTGGATTATTCATCATTGATTTGGTGATGGGGAGCATTAGGGTGCAGGAAGAAGGAAGGAAGCAAACATTTATTGAGTGTGTACTATGTGCCTGAATAATAAAAGAAGTGTTACATTTTCATCATCTTGGATAATGAAAGATAAACCTCCAAAAAAAAAGTTAAATTCCTGAAAGTAAAACACTGTCATGAAAATAAAACTCTTAATGACAGAAAATAAAATTCTCAGTGACAGTATTCCTTCCAAGTGGCATTTAAACAGGCATGTATCCTGTTTAAAGTCAGATTCCTTTTACTATGGTCACATCAAACAAGAAATCAGGAAAAAAAATAATATGATCTTTCACTGGGAAAAAAGTTACAAATTTGGACCTCAAATGCCAGACAGATGAATCTCATCCATATTTATAAAAACTTGGGTGAGACTGCTACTTCTTAGCTATTAAACCTACTCACAAGCAATAGGACTTACATTATTCACACAAACAGATCTACACTCATAATCTAGCTTCTGTAATACATTCTTATAAAGTAATCTTGCATGGAAGCCTAATGTACAAATTAAGAAGTCCTGGGAGCATTCTTACATACTCATTATAGTGCATATTTATGCATTTAACATCTTTCACAAGGAATAAAGGGTCCAATATAGCAGGCATTTATAAATAAATACCTTTCAGGGTGACTAGGTGGCATGGTGAATAGAGCATCAGCCTCGGAGTCAGGAACACCTGAGTTTACGGCCTCAGACACTTAACACACTTACTAGCCATGTGACTTTGGGCAAGTCACTTAACCCCAATTGCCCCCCAAAAAGCATGAATGAATGAATGAATGCCTTTCAATATGGAATAATGAGAGGCAGCATGGTACAGGTAGGGTAAATAGAAATTGGGTTCAAGATCTGCTTCCAACAATCCAAGTCACTTAACCTCAACTCTCTCTAGTCAACCCTCTAAGGTGTATAGAATAAAAGACCTCTTTATTGTCAGAGGGATACTCCAGGATTAAATCTAAGAGTTTCCTATAGCAATGTACTCATAGGTCTGGTCATCCCTATTGCTCTCTCCATACTGTAAAGTGCATGGGTCTGAGACTTAGAAGGTCTAAATCAGTGCTTCTTAAACTGTGGGTTGTGGTCCCATGTAGGGTCACTAAAAATTTGGCAACAGGAAAAGGTTTCTGAGTGTACAATGAACAAAAATTAATTAATCCAAAATCAAATATAGAATGAATCTGAGGTGTTTCTGGCAGCGCTTGCCCATGTTGCATCAAGCCCTTTCATTGTGCCCTTGGTTCTGAACACACAGCATATGCACTTTACACTGTGTGTGCCTCAGGTCTGCAAAGCAGGGTGTGAAACAAGCCTCAGGAACAGGAGATATTTCAGGCTTCCCCGAAGGTTGTGAATTCAGATCCTTTTGACACACATCACTCAAGACTCACTGAAGAAAAGAGAATGAACATGAACATCTCCATTTTGGATCCTGGAAAGAAGACAAAACCCATATATACTGGAGACCTTCAGGTGATATGCCATCTAAGAATTTGATTTCTGTGTGTGGTCACCAGGCTTTATTTAGGCATTCATCTCTTTCTATTATATTCTTTTGCTGTGCTGCTTGGGAATCAGGGAATCTAAGGCTGCATCCTTAACTCTGGTCAGTTGTCCTATTGATTCAAGCATATTCATGAAAGGGTATGCATCATCTGAAGAGTAGAGATGGCTTCAGTCCCTAAATTGATGCTCCTAACTGTCTAGAATGTGTTCCTCCACCATCTCTGCATCTTAAAATTCAACATCCATTTCTAATACTACCTTCTCCAAAAAACCTTCTGTACCATAGAGGCACCACATAAGTGGCACCACAGTGCACAGAGCACAGTGTCTGGATGGAGTCAGGAAGATATGGGTTCAGATTCAGCCTCAGACACTTACTATGGTTGTGGGAACCTGGACAAGTCACTTAACCTCTGTTTTGCCTCAGTTTCATCAACTGGAAAAGGGGGATCCTAAAGCACTTACCTCCCAGGGTTGTTGCGAGGGGAAAATGAGATAATATTTTTAAAGCACTTGTCATTCCACCTGGCACATAATACAGGGTTTAGGCACTTAATAAATGTTTATTTCCTTCATTCCTTTTATTTCCTTTATTCACCACCACAGTCAGATATAGAAAGCTTGAAGTCAGAAATGCCTGGGCTCAATCTCCACTTTTGACATATATTCTTTCTCCTTTGTTGGACCTCCCAAAGCATTTGATATCTCTATTATGGGTTTAATGTCTCATTCTGGTTTTTTATTTTCTATGTATAGGTCTTACTTCTGGTATTTAGACTGTAATCTCTCAGAGGGCAAGGATCAAGTTGTATTTTACTTTGTGTCTCCCTCAACACTTAGTCCAGGTCCTTGGAGACTGTTGATTATTAATGAATGCTGGCTTGAAATAATGGATGTACATTCCTCATTTCCACTTTGCTTTAACTCCTGTGCTAGGCAGACACAGTTCCCTCCCTCCCTCCAGAGCTTTTTTGTGATTTTTCTATTATGTGGGACAGCTAGGTTACCTAATAAATTCCTCTATTATTACTGAATTCAAAGGGGAAAATATCAGATGCATTGGCCAGGATTTGCTGGTCCATTATTATGATTCTACCCTAGTACATCTTTTACTAATTATATGTTAAAATATTTTTAGGCTAGTACTTATAGTATTGTTTTAATCACTTGATTTACCCACATTTTAAAACTAATTACTGGTATATGGTCACCAACAAACCATTATTATTATGTAATATAGGACATTTATGCTCTTGGGAACTCCTAAATTGCTGAAATTATATAGTGATTGTATTAAATATATAATTTCCTGCCTATAATATGCATTCCCTCCTTATAATCTGCTCTAATGAAATAGCATAGGAAATTACTAGTATTCTGTAATGTGTCCTATACTGTAACTTTTAGATACATTTTTTTAGTTTGGTGCTAAAGAGGAAGAAGAAATAAATTAGAGGACCAAGAAGTCTAGTCACATGTAACTTAGGAGTAAGGGGAGAGAACATTAGGAGAAAAGATCATTAGGGTCAGCAAAGTAAGGAATGTACTACATTCTATAAAATGGGATAGTAACACTGTTAACTAGAGGCCTAAGCCAGAGATGCTCAAACACAGTTGAAAAGTTCCAGTTGTATTCAATCATAAATTGAGTAGTTAATTGTTTCTCCTTCTTGTTAGGGCTCTATTGCTTCTGGTTTCTTTCTCTACTGAGATCCTTCTTTTCAGTGTCTCTGTTATATGATTGCCATGGTTGGTTGGTCTGCATGACTGAAGGGCTATCTGACAGGTAGAACCTAGACAGTAGACCTATCTACTTCATAGAGTTGTAGAAACTCTGACAGAGTTTCAAAAATCTTCAGATGTGTCTGGCTGGCTCCAGGCTTAGGCATTAATGGATGGTATAGAAATTATATGAGCTTTAGAATCCTGATATAAATGTCAGGATGAAAAATAGCATGATTGGGAAGCAAAGAGACAAAAGGCATGTGATGGGAAAGGACATGACAATGTGATTTGATGGTTTTGTGTTGTTTTTTTTTAACTCTGGGTTTTAGTGAAATTTAGTGGTTAAAGTTTAAGCTAGTTGTAATTTTGGATTTTTATCCCTCATATATTTCTGGGTTGTTTTTTTTTTTAAAGCAGTTGGGGTTAAGTAACTTGCTCAAGGTTACACTGCCAGTCATTATGTGTGGGTGTTCATTTTCTGAGGCCAGAACCGATCCCAGATCCTTCTGACTCCAGGGCCGGCTCTCTTACTTGCTGTGCTACCTAGCCAGCCCTTATATTTCTGCTTTTAACAGACAGAAAAAAGTCAGTGCTAGTGCCTTCTTCCTGAGATTATCTCCAATTTATCCTGTATACATTTTGCATTTACATAATTGTTTCTATGTCATCTCCATAATTCAAACTTAAGATTCTGGAGGGGCAAAGACTGTTTTTCCTTTTCATTATATTCCCAATAGTTACCAGAGTGCCTGACACACAATATATAAGTTTATGCTGACTTGACTTGACCTATCTACTTCATAGAGTTGTGTAAAGCTGTATCATTAGGTTCTATAACACAAAAACAAATCTTACAATCAAGTGCTTCTAGAAATTCAGTAACTTAGGATAGATAGATTGAACATAGAAAATTGTGTTCTCCAAGGAGAGCCCATTATAAAGGGAGGACACGGTCCTTGGAGGAATAGAATAAAGAATATCATCAAAAAAAGTGTATGACTATAAAAAATATATGGTGGACTGGTCACCTAGCAAGGATTAACAAAAAAGACAACCCTGATGGTTCACTGGTATCATTGAAATGTAGGAAGAAGGTTGGTAAAGATCCTAGACCGTTTTGTTGATTCCCTAAGACAAACTTCTCTGAAAACACAGATGAATAGGATAAGGCAGACAAGATAAGGCATGGTTGTATTGAGATCTCTCTGTGTAACTGAAGGAAATACCCAAATAAATTATATAATGGGTCCATTTTTTATTGATTTAGTAAAATGAAAATCACTTTTCAGATTAGGTGTGTCTTATGATAGGTCAAAATTTTACAAGACTTCTCAAAAGATACAATTTTAGATATCACTTTGTCTAATAACCTGTTAAAAAATCAGTATCAAATAAGGCATCAGAGAGATGTATAAGCACCAGAGGTTGGCTTTTGATTTAACATAACTTCTAATTATAGCAGTGGATATGGAGGATGGGGTGAGAAATGGCTAACCTCTCCTGTTTTCTCTACTTTAGCAAAATCTCTTGGTTTTGAAAATAACCATCTTTGTTAATTATAATGGCTAAATATGCATGTAGTGACGTATCTAAATTAGATGTTGTAATGTTATCACCCTGGGTTTTCTGAATACAATTTCTTCATAACAAAAAATAAATATTCTGAACTGAAGCAGACAGTGACTGTGTTTGAGCAGTTTTTTTTTTTTTTTAAAGAGAACTAAACTGTTGCTATTGCTGAGGCTGTATACTGGTTCTTTCTGAATGACATTAAAAAAAAACTATTTTGGAGAAAAGAGAGGATGTACATGGGCTGGGATAGTGACATCCTTGAATTAAAATATATTTCTCTGAAACAAGGAGCTCAGTGTGTTATGCTTGAAGCCCTGCTGGCTATCCATTCCCCCAAACACCATGCAAAGAAGCAAGCTAAAGTGGAGAGAGGAGCGGTGATGGGGGGGCGGGGGGAATGGAGACAGCGGAAGAAAAGTAGAAAGAGAAGAGAGAGAGGGAGGGAGGGAGAGAGGTAGAGGGGAAGAGAGTGAGAAAGAGAGAGAGAATGAGAGAGAGAGAGAGAGAGAGAGAGAGAGAGAGAGAGAGAGAGAGAGAGAGACTGGCATGAAAAAATCTATTGAATAGTTATCTCCCACCAAAGAAGTTGAAAACAGTAAGTTTCCAGAAAGTATAGCTTGGAAAAGCCTTTGACAACTTATAAGCCTCTTCAGTGTTTTAGAGGCAGAGATTGGCAGGAGCTTCAGATCAATTCATATGTGGGTGGACATGAACACACCCAACACAATTTATATCTGTTTGAAGCACGAGCTTGAACTTAGGAATTGTGGACACCTGCCCCTATTCACAAATGGATTCAGAGGTCATGATCCTACTATGAAGAAGAAAGTGAATTTTCACTGTTGTTAATGGATATGTAGAATGTACTTAAGAGGATATAGGGTTCCTTAAGAAATCCACTGGATTGTAGATATGGAGTTGGAGAGACTTTGCAGAGGTTCCCAAACTTACTTGGTCTTCCACCTCTTTTCAAAAAAAAATTACTCTGTGCCCCCTGGAAATTTACTTTCTTTAACCCTTTGATGGTGTTTTAAAAAACAATTTGTCATTAAAAAAAATACTGCCAGCACCCCCTAGGGTATCACCCACTTTGGGAACCTGAGCAAGGATACTGAGTTCAACACATTCATTTTAGAGGTGACAAAACTGAGTCTTGGAGAAATTGAATAACTTGCCATAGTCACAGAGCAAGGAAGTGTAAAAGGCCAGAGCTGAACACAGGGTTTCTTGACTTTAAAGTCCAATTTTTGAACCATATTGCCCAATCAATTTTCAATAATATGGAATCAAGTCCTCATATCCATGGTGGGAATAATATACATGTGTAAGATGAAAATATAAGCTTTAAAAAAAGTTTGTGCTTTCTATCAACTGCCTGAAATTCAAGATGATAAAGGTAGTACTCTCTTTACAATGAAGTTGGATTACCATATTTGAATAATATTGCATTATTTATTAGCACTGTTTGCTTTTCATTGTTCTCTAGGATGCACATAAAGTCTGTATGTTAAGACTTAAACAAACTAATATCATGGAAATGGGAATTTGAAGATCTTCCCTGCCCCTAGGCCCTTTGATAGTCTTAAGTGACTCTGAGAACTTTCCCTGATTTGAAAGGACCTCTGCCCCCTAATAGGCTGAATGTGGTCACATGGAGCCTGTGGTGGGAAGCTTGTTTTTCAGGAATGCCCGCACCTTAATACTTTTTGATTGGGCAATGAGTCAAGAGGGTTGTGAAATTCTCTGAGCCAGGAGAATCCTATATATACCCTAATGTGAGGCTTTGCTTTGGGGCTCACCTTGAGAACAGTTGCATGATTTGACCAGACGAGACTCTGGGCAGCCATTGAGCCCCACTGGCTTTGAAAACACAGATGTTGGTGCTTCCCTCTCTGGTGACTGACTAGGTATGGATGTAGTGGTCAGACAGCTGGAAGCCTGTCTGCTGATCTGTGTCTGTGTCTGCTTGTAACTTCTGCTTGTAATTTGTATTCTCTGAAGTTTGGGTGCTGACTTTTCCCCCTGAACTAGATAAATGATATATGTTTGATTGATTAAATAAGATTGTTAATCCAGTTTAAGTTGCTTTCCTTTAGAAAAGCAGATCTAAGAACCTGTGTTGGCAGCCACCCTGGGGATGCTATGGTGCTTGCTGTTATAGCTACTCATTACAGATGAGATCAAGCTTGGTGATGGTAGAAGGATGTTCATTTGGGTGTAATGAAATCTAAGAGTAATATTGTTTAACCAGTGTTAGAGGAGAGAGTGTGTGATAACAGCACATTGTTCAACAGTATTTAACTCTCTTCATTAGCTCTGATGATTAAGAACTGATGTTTCATATTTTGAAAGGGTGCAAAAGCTCCATGGAAAAACTGATTCAGAAACGCTATATTTAATCAGGAAATAGACTATATTTAAAATAATGTTTGATGAGGTAGCTGGGATTTATCTGGCTCTGAAACTTTGCAAAATGCTTCACAAATACACTGTCTTTTAGCCTAAAGAATAGACATTGGAACAATAAGCCATATTTGACTTCGGGATGTTAACACTATGCAAAATGGGGGAGGGAGGGGTTTGAGTCAATCCATCCACAAAGGTTAAAAAAAAGTGAAGAAAAATCTGTTGGAAGACTATAAAAAATGAATACTTAGGCTTCATCCCATCATCTTCTTTCCCAAATAATCACTTTTAAAAGTTAAATGTACAAATGTTACAGATGCTGACATCTTGATAGGTATCTTTCACTGAAAATTTCTCCTCCTCTTAAAGAAACTGAAACCTTAGCATCTTGAAATAAAAAGCACATGGCTAATTCATCAATGCCAGTGTCAGTCAGGAAACATTTCTGATGTGATTTGTGCTACAATGATGAGAAAACAATAAACTGTGAAAAATGTCACTTCTGAAAATTAACTGGCTGTTGGTCAGCGGATGAATCTTTGTAACAGCTGTGGCATCATGACTTTGATGAATTGGGTTTTCCTCCCCACCCCATTTTCTAGATACTTTCTGAAGAAAGACCCCTACCCCCCAGAAGTGGATCTATTTAATTTGGTCACACCCACCCAACAACAATCTCTTTTGCTGTGCCCTTACTCAGCTCTTTGGTATATTTTGTTTTTACTATAACAGTATTTTGTTTTATCATTCTGTATTGTCTACTAGCATCAATTTCCTTCCCCCTAAGATATTAGGATTGGATTAGATATTTTCCCAAGGTTCCTTCCACTTCTGAACAACCTGTGTTTTTATGATTTCTGGATCAGACTTGGAAATTTTTATTTGAACATAGGATCTCAGGGAAGAAAAAAAATTCATTCCTCTCAAAACAATTTGAATTTCTACCTCCTTGATCTTCCAATGCCAAACCAACAAAGGAATCAACATGCAGGTGTATTCTCCTGGGGTGCTATTTCCACAAAGAATAGAAAGAAATTGAAAGCACAAAAATAAAAGATTAAAATTGAACACCCATAATGGCACTTTCAGGATCTCATACCTACATTTTCCCCTATGCTTAGGCAAGAAGATGATATTTTGTGTATCCATTTCCATTCATATCACTGGAACTTGTTTGATTCTTTTCTTAGATTCAGTTAAATACCAATCAGTTATTCCTTAAGTTACAGTTTAAAAACAAACAGGCTGCGTAACTTGGAATTCAAAGATAAATTTGAGGGACAAAACAACTCTCTAAAATAATCTACCAAGGGATAGAAGGATTATATACTACATTGTTGGAAGGAATAACAACTCCAACAAAATCAGACATCTCTGAAATAAATATCATCCTGGGGTGGCTAGGTGGTGCAGTGAATAGAGTATCAGCCCTGGAGTCAGGAGGACCTGAGTTCAAATCCAGCCTCAGACACTTAACACAAAACTAGCCGTGTGACCTTGGGCAAGTCACTTAACCCCAAATGCCTTACCTTACCCCCTTCAAAAAGCAAAAACAAAAAAAGAAACAAATCCTACACTGTCAACACAGACACACAGTGATTCCAGATTTATATTGATTAGGAGACAAGGCCAGGGACAGAAACTCTGATTTTTCACTGGTATTGGGAACTTTAAGATGAAGAAACTCCCTCCGCCAATACAGGATAACCATTCCTTTACAGCAGATAGTCTTATTGAACAGTGAGAGATGAAGTGACCTTTCCAGTAGGACTGAAATCCAGGTCTTTGTGGATAGATTTTGAGGGTGGCTCTCAGTCCACTATACATACTTTTTCTCTTAGACTGAATAATAAGACATAAATAGGAAATCAGTGGTTCCCCTCCTTTTCCTCATAAAAGCAATTCTTGCATCATGATTCAAATATGGAGCCACCTGTTGGAGCTACTCACTGACCAACAAGCAGAAAGTAATGAGGAAATAATTCTTCCTTGACAAAATGTTACTTTCAGTTCTAAAAGAAACACCCTTTAACAAACCACCCCCTTGACTGTTAACCAAACTCTCTTTGCAGAAGGAATGACTATTAGTGTATCTGTGAAATCTAATTTATTGACCATGGAATAAAGGACAATAAATCACAGCAAGTGCTCAAGAGAATTCCTAAATGTCTTTTTTCTATGGTAGGTTACATGTCAGTAATTACCGCAATTTAAAGCAATAGATGAAGTTACACTGTGCCTTTGGTTTTGCTACTACTGAAAACATACCTTGCTGCCTTGGCCATAGCAGACTCTCAATAAATATTTGCTAAATGCATGAATGAATGAATGAATGGACCCTCGGCTCTAGTTCCTGAAAAATGAGTTAAGAAAATGAAAGGATATAAAGGAAGGAGTGACCTACTCTTTCATTATAAATCTCAAAATCATGAGTGGGAAGATGCTTTGAAATGCTGGCTAACTTGCCTTGAAGTTTTGTTTAGACAAGATATACTCATACTTGTAATTTCTATAGTTAGTTATAAATTATGACACTAGATGGAAAAGGTTGCTTTTCCCATAAATATGTATGTCCAAATAGTCTGAGAGTAGTATAAGCTTGTCAGCATTAAGTTCTTTCTTTTCATTAGCTATATCAAACTCAGGATATATAAAAAAATGAATAATTGCTTTTCTTTAAGTGGAAAGCTAAAATTGTGGTAAGTATGATGATTAAATTGGGCCCCTATTTTCTTGAACCCCTATTTTATCCTAATAAGTATTAATCAGTTAGATAGGATTCCAAAGGAGTAGTGATTATAAATTCTGATAGTAGGCCTCAGAGCTATGAACTGCAGATTGTAAATTCACCATGCTTAATCATAGAAATTTAACTAGAGGACCTCCAACTTTGTTTTTCTTTGTTATGGTGATTAAGCCCGTGGTACTGGAGGTGATTCAATTACATGGAAAGCCCCTCAGTTATTTTTGTTGCCCCTCTGTCCCGGGTCATCCTTCTATTATCCAACACAGAAAGATGGCTATGAGCATTTGGTCAATGAATGACCCTGGCTGCTGATCTGTGACCTGCCCTTTTAATGGCCCATCAGTCCATGTAAGGACAGATGTTTTGACATTGGCTCATCAATTCAACTCCATGAGCCTGCTGATTGGTTTGGTAGGACCTCCTGAAAGGTCAAGGTAGATCTGTTAAGATCTGCTCACTACCATGTTTGTCAATCAGTGGGTTTCTGTATTTTGTGTAGACCCTCCTAGAAGTGTCCAGAAGGACTTCCATGACAAGGCAGATCTATCAACCAATGAGATTCTGTAATTTTGGTCTGCTTCACCTGTATGTCCAGGAATCAAGCAGTATACAGCTAAGGCCCTGGAGGAAGTGGGCATCTCATATCATGAGGAAGATCTAGTCCACTTGATTAGAGGGGACCATGGGCCCTTTGATAAATGGTCATTAGCTCAGAGCTCTGCTTCAGTATTGTTTTTGTTTTTGTTTTCTTGCAGATTGGACAATTTAGAAAATCCTCAAATAAGATGAGAGAACATTGAGCAAAATGACAAATGAGCTAAGTACATAAATGCCATTCCTTTATAATCATAAATATTTATGTAAGAGCTAAATCCTCAACTAATTAAAACCACAAATCTAATATCTAATGAAATATGCTCTCATTTCTTTAATCAAATTTTAAGATGCAAAACAACAGAAATGTAAAAGTTTATTTCTCTTTGCTCATGCCCACTCAATAGAATGTGCTTAGTGTGGATGATGAAACAAAGCATCATAGATTCAGAGCAAAGAGAGAAGTTAGATATAATTGGGTTCACTTTACCCCTACCCAAAGAGCAGCTAGACGGCACAGTGAATTGAGTGCTGGGCCTGAAGTCAGGAAGACCTGAGTTCAAATCTAACCTGAAACACTTACTAGCTATATGACCCTAGGTAAGTCAGTTAAACCTATTTGTATGAATTTCCTCATCTATAAAATGAACTGGAGAAGGAAATGGCAAACCAAGAAAACCCCAACTGAAGGACAGAGTCTGAGAGAATTGAAAAAGGACTAAACAACAACAAACCCTCCCCACCCTTTATTTGTTTTGCTGATGAGTTATTAAAGCCACACTGTGGAGATCTCACTTTTTATACTTAAGGGAGAAGCCACAACAATTCTAGACTTACTTATAATATGCAAAGTAAGGGATAGGAATGGAGAAGAAGTCCAGATAACTGAGGGAGAAAACACAAAGGGGAATTATTTAAGGCAGCAATTCTCAAAATTTTCTGCCTTGGAACTTCCTTCGCAATTTTAAAAAATTACTGAGGACCCCCCCAAAAAACTTTTGTTTATTTTGGTTATATCTATCAATATTAACCATATTCAAAATTAAAATCAGTGTTATTATGAAAAAAGTTTTGACATCATGGACCCCTGAAAGGGTCTCAGGGACCACAGGATCACACTAGAACAACTGGTGATTTTCGTATTCTCTTTTGAGATATAGAATAAGGAAAGGCTCATGGACCATATGCTATGCAATACACACACATACACACACACTTATTCTTTAGTTTTGATTAGCTGTCTACATAGAAGTCTACATATGATGAAAGATATACATTCAGCTCATACAAGAGAAAGGCAATAAATTAGCCTGGGTGCCTGTAAGGATTCTAACTCACTCTTTTAATCCTCACTCTCACCTGTGAAAAGGTCAAAATTGTGTGCTAACTGGTTGTTAATAATGCTTTTTCTGAAAGGAAGCAAGATATAATAATTCCCACAAATTTAAATCAAGAGACAGAGTATTGTGTGCACTATGGTTGAATGAAACTATATATCTGAACATAAAACTGTGTCTCCAGCCTGGGACTAAAGCATGGCTTTCGTGCACTCTATAAAAACCCATGGACTTTAGGCAGCTCAGTTCTCCTGAGTGAGTATAATTCTATTCTCAGAAGAGTGCTCTAATGCAGATGTAACTACCAGAAGCACTTCCATGTTATGATTACATAGAAAGTAAAAACTGTCCTCTAGAGCTGTAATTCTGAGGTTAAGATACCCCTATGTTTGTGTGTTGTTGGCAGAATAACATCACTAACAAAATTTATTATTTATCTTCTAATACAAAGAAACAAAAAGTTGTCCCAAAGTATGGGATAGCCATTAACTTTTCCCATTCAGAATATTCCTGACAGTATGGGATGATAAGCAATTTGAAATCTGCAGGGAGGGGGCTGGGAGAGGAGAAAGCAGACACCCTGACAAGTTGCCCAACTATGAGGAAAAATAGTAGAGGATACTAATTAAAGGTAATGGACCTTGGGTCCATGTTATATGAAGATTAGTTGAGGGGACTGGGTATGTTTAACCTGGAAAAGACTTGGCAGGCCCATGAGAGCTGTTTTCGAATATCTGAAGGGTTGTCATATGAAAAAGGGACTAGGTTTGTTCACTTGGGCTCAGAGTGCAGAAGCATGAACAAAAGGCGAAAGTCCCAAAGAGTTCAATTTAGATTCATTGTCAAGAAAATCTTCCTAAAAATCGGAGCTGTACAAAAATGGAGTGGACTGCCTTGGAGGGCTTCAAGTAGACATTCAATGATCTCTTCTTTGGTACATAATAGTAGGAGTTTGTTCTGCGCATGGGCGGGACTAGATGGCTGCTGAATTTCTTTCCTAATGGTGTGACTTTATAATATTTTTATAATATATGATATATAACATAACATACTATACTAATGATATGATATGATTAATACAACATAATATATAGTATAACATAACATAACATAATATAATATAATATAATTTCAATTCATTTCTTTGTAAGATGACTTGGTGAGGTTGTAGAGGTAGCCTATAGTCATGAAACAGTGCAAATAATAGAGCTATAAAGAAATTAAGCCTTGTCATAAGCATCATGTTTTAACTAATTGTGCTGCCTGCCTAGTGGATATCTTCAATAATTCATCATATTATCATAGGATCATAGATTTAAAACTTGAAGGAAAACTTTAGAAACGATGGAGTCTAATTCTCCCACTTTATGGAGAAGGAACAAAGGCCCAAAATTGTTTCCAAGATGAAAATTGTAGACTATGACTTTTTTTTTTTTAGCAAGCAGATTATTTGCAACTCAAACAATGCTGCAGAGGTAAGAAAAAAATAGAACTCCAAGCCCCCAAAACTGGGGCCATCCACATGAAAATGAATTAAGTTGTCAACTCTTAGGATAAAGATAAAGGCAGGTGGAAAAAAAGAAAGGTAACCTATGAAGAGATTTTTAAGAATGTGACAGCAGGTTATTGAATGTACTATTAGAGACTAATTAAAATTATTGAAGAACATTTTGGAATAAGCAGAAATAATTTGAACTCTACAATTTGAGGTCTTTACACTCCTTCAGATGTGAAAGCATTTAGTAATTAGAGAAAGGGAATGAATTTCCCTTATTGTAGTCCAGAGCCTAATTCAAATTAAGACCACTAGTTAGTTACCTTGGACAAAGTACTGATGAACTTTGTAAAATATAGAGTCAGAAATTAACTTAGGGCTACTACTTGTCCAATAGTCATAGGAATTTGATATAACTACTTCAGAAGAACAAAGAAATTGAGCCCTTTTATGTAATTACTCTGTTGCTGAAGAATATTAAATGTTTTAACTGCTCATGAGAAAATAACATGATCTTGGAATCACTTGTGTTCTATTTGAAATGTCACAAAAATCTTTCCATCAAGTTCCTTCAGAATGCCAATAATTTTCAATGTGGCTTTCCTGTTATGTCCACAGTAAATTTTTTCCCTGAGTTTATGATTTTCATGATGAGTATTCCCTTGGGATATTCATAATATCATATTCACAATATCTCTTAGCAAGCATCCTTAATGTTTTCAAACACTGGGCAGTGCTATCCACCACAATGCATAATGGTATTATGGAAGTCATTGGAAATAAGGGGTAGCCTAGTTGAATTATGGATCCAAGGAAGTGAGAGACAGCAGCTTACAAAGAATTTATGCAGGTAGAATTCACTAGGATTAAAACAAATGATCCAAATCAGGGGCTTATACCAGGCTCTGATATAGTCACTTGGGTTGCTTTAGTAGTAATTCTCAAACATACCATGACACCCATAAAGTTCAACAAGGCAGCTAGTTCTGACTAAGCAATAGTGACCATGAGTGGTCCACAGACAAGGTGGCTTACACAATTCTATACTCAGAAGGAATCAAAGGTAGCTGTGTCCTTTACAATCTCACCAGCCTGGGGTCAGTGAACCCTCATGCACTCATTAAGCCAGAAGTCAGTCAGATAAGAAGGTACAAACAGGTTGGTCATTCCTTTGGTTACCGCCTATGGACACATTAGTCACTCTGCCTATTTCTGCCTTACACATACTTCGTCAGACCTCTTGGGAAGGGAAAGGGCCACATCTGCTCAGACTCAAGATGCATGGAGAGACTTTGATATGTAAGCAGCAGTCAGTTTCATAGATCTGCTGCTCTTATCTCCTGAAACTCTAGCCTAATCCTGTTATCATAGCCCTAAATAGGAATAAGCAGTCATTCTGGTAAAGTCCTTAGTTCTACTGTCTTACTCCTGATCAAAATAGGAACCAGTGACTAAGAACAATACTGCATCTAATGTCTGCCCTACTAGCCCTCTTATAATATGTTATCAGCTAGAATTCAATCATCTTTCTGGGCCTTTAATCTATCCATGATCATTTCCTGTAAAAATGAGTTCATAGAAATTTGAACTAACCGGTTTGGAAGAATAAGGAAATCCTTTCATATTGACTACCTCATTTATCCTCTGTTTTTCCTATAAAATAATGGCAATCATATTAATAATTTTTCAAGTGGCAAACCTGAGGAGAGGGAGGCAGATCTTCCAGTTTATGCCCATACACATGCATACACACACACACACACACACACACACACACACACACAAAATGAGGGGAAGGGGACAGCAGCTCCAAATGATGCATGTGTCTGCTGGAGCTCACACACACACATACATGCAGATGCATGCAAAGACAACAAAAATTTCGAGCCAACAAACCAAATGTGCTATTTCTGACTTGCACAGATTTAGTTCCCACTCTGACACATCCCAGTTGTGTGATCCTAAGCTAGTACTTTAATTTATCAGTGTCCTGCCTCCCTATGCCAGGAAATTCTCTAGAAATATAAATTTCAGAGAAAATGCCGACTTTTATTAATAGAGGAAGCTTTCTATACCAAAGAACTCAGAGATCCAGGCCCTATCCTTCTGCTCTCAGACATATTAATAATGATTTAATTATAGCACTCTCAAGATGAATAACTTTTTTGGCACCTAAGGAAAATGAGTTTGATATTATCTTGGTTCACAAATTACTGTCTGGGATATTCTCCCTATTTCTCTTCTGTTCTTTTAATCCAAAATTACAGTGTTTTAAATTCAAATATTTCTCCACCTTTGGATGTGTAAATAAATTGAGGTATGAGTTCCAGAGATGGTCAGCCTTTTTTTGTATCCTCAATGCTCAGCACACTGCATAGCAAACAGCAGGCACTTAATAAATACTTGTTGACTGAAGCAGAACTAAAGCAAAAACTAGGCAGAAGAGTGATAATTCTCCCATATCTGATTCAAAGCAGTAAAGAACACAGTGTTCTAATATGTTTATATTAAGAGGAACTCACCATGCTTGGAAAAGATGGGAGCTTGCTAATCCAAAGGGATGTGGTCAGTCTTGATTTCTCTCCAACTCTCCTGTACAGGGCAGAGATTTTCTGCCAGGATTGCAATCTATTTTTCCATTTCAGAATCATGAAAACCCAAACCAGACAGCATTGCCTGTGATAACCAACTCAAGGAGGATCTCCATGTGGCTGACCTCATTCACCAGATGGCAGGCAGTGGGTTGTATATAGACTATCTGAAGACCATTCTACCTCCACCAGCTCTGCCAGTTGCAGAAAGACACAGGCAGAGACTTCTGGTGGACGACAACAGAATCTTGCGACATCTCCAGATGTCCTTTAGGCAAACAGCTATGTCTACGGCAAACAGGTAGGGGAAGGGAAAACAGTGAAAAATTTTGCCCAGACTGGCAGGATAGGGAAGAGTGACCTGACACCTCATCTGTGGGCTAGATCGGATATTAGAAAAGATATACAGGTGTTCAAACAAGGAACAGGAAAGGGGCTTTGAAACTGAGAAGGCGAACGTGCTTGCCACATGCAACTAGTAACTCTCATCCAGGAGGAAGCCAGTTTTCTCTCAGTACATACTTGTTTCTCTCACCAAGTGCCCTGCTCACACCACACAACTAAATAAATGCCTTCTCTTTTCAACTAATCATTAATTTCCCTAAAATCTTCATTTTCTTTGATTTATCCTTCCTGTCCTCTCCCTCCCCAACACTCAAAATTCTTGTATGATGCCAATCTCCTAAAACTTTTGAGATTTCAGGTTAGAAAAACACTTTTAAAAACTAGGTATCTGAAACAACTGGTTCCAGAACATCAATCAGCAAGCATTTATTAAACCCTACATTCCAAGCATTGCACTAAGCACTAAGGACACCAAGAAAAGCAATGAATGATTCCTACCCTCATGAAGTTTACATTCTAATGGTGGAGACAACAGGTACATAAATAGGCATAAACAAATTATACGAAGTAGAAGAAAACTAGCCTTAGGACAAAAGGCTCTTCCCAACAGTAAATGTGGGAAGTCAAGGATTCTACAAAGATTTTTGGAGACTGTTTGCTCTTTGAGAGCAGGTGGCAAAGGACACTGTCTTTTGCCTTTCTTCATACCCCTCCCACTCTGGCCTGGCATATATAGTAAGTGCTTAATAAATGTTCATTCACCAGTCACCTAATCTGGGTGATCACCCTAGATTCAACACTTCAGGAGCGCCATGTTGCTAGTAACTGAAGCACTCAGCTCATAAACTTTCACCACCATTACTGAGACCACATGGGCAGAATGCAGAACTCAGGCCAGCTGGCTTCCTGGCAAGAATGGCTTCCTCCTCCATCCCCCACACTTACAAGCCAGTACCCAGCCTGCATGTGGCCTTCTTTAAATTTCTCTTTGGGTTATTTTCTTTTTTCCTTTCAAGACTTCCCTTGATGTTTATTTCACAAGATTTCCCCAGTTATAAAAATGTTACACAGGGCTCCCCATCTCTCTGGGGATGCCCCTGTAGGTATGTATGTCTCTCCCTTACAGGAGGTCCTTGGCATTTCCTGTTTCTGAATGAGTTGGAACATGCTGCATGCATACTTAGAAATTGGTATTTCCAAATGGAATCCAGGAGTCTGTCACATGAAAATTGTAATGCTGTTGGGAAGGAGGTTTGGGGGTTGGGGTGGAGTCCAAACCTTTAATACTAAGTTTGTTGGAGATGCCAGTATAGTATCATTAAAAAAAACTCAACCTCACTATTCATCTGAATTTGTGGAGTCTCTGTACATCCATGGAGAAAAATACAGGATCCTCATTCCTGGACTTCTAAATTTCAGCTTAATCCAAGAGTAAGACCAAATGCTTCCTAAGTAGTAGCAGAGTTATGCTGCTTTTCAGTAACTAGGTGGCAGAGTCCAGCACCTTCTACACTGACAGGTCAGACAGGATCACTGCAAAATTATTCTAATGGAAGAGCCAAAAAAAGATTCTGAAGATGTCATTCATCAGTAAATTCACTCTCTCTTCCTGGTACCTTTATTTCCAGAGAATGTGCCTATGTGGGAGTGTCCTTAAGTGACTGACCTAGCTCTTCTGTGACACCTGGTGGTCATGCTCTTGTAACCATGGACCCAAAGAGCTTACAAATGAATTCAATTACCAAGCTCCCCACCCTAACCTAACCTCTCCCCTTCTCTTTTTTTCTCTTGCCATCATGTCTGAATTCATCTAGAAACTTTAGTGCCTTTTCAAAAGTCATGAGTCTTCTATATACCACATTGGATAGAACACTGAATCTGGAGACTGGAAGCCTTAGGTTCAAATTCTGCCTCACGTACTAAGCGTAATCCTGGTCAAGTCATTTAATTAATCTCTTTCTGCCCCAATTTCATTTGCAAAATGGAGATAAAATAGCACTTTCATTTTAGAGTTGTTGTAAGGATCAAATGAGAGAATATGTATTTGCTCAGCTGTATGGCCCTGGGCAAGTCACTTAACCCCTTTGTGCCTCAGTTTCCACAAAAATGGGCATAATAATGAGACCTAACCACCAGGTGCTATAATTAAATGAGATAATATTTGTAAAAACATTTCACAAAGTGACTAAAAAACTGTATAAATGCCAGCTGTTGTTATTACTATTACTTAAAAGATTTCCCTCCTGGTGACTTTAGGGAGGTTTTCTCTCTTCACAAAATTTAAGAGCATATTTTTAAACCCAGACCTCCTTGCTTTAAAGAGGCAGTGTGTACAATGTATTAGCTGAGCAAGTCACTTTCCTAGGTGTTTGTTTTCTCTGTACAATGGAGCGCTTGGCTTCTGAGGGCCCTTCTATCTCTAGAGCTCTTGCTACTAGGCTCTAGAGAAAGCAACTATAATCTTCCATGAGTCTGAATAGTGTTTGTGGTTCAGAGGGGCACAATTCTCTTATCACTTATGAGACTAAATGCAAAGTAACCACATAGTATAGTGGATTTAGAGGCAGAGACTTTGGGATGGAATGCAATTGTTTCAGTCATGTCTTAACTCTTCTATGACCTCATTGGAGGTTTTATTTGCAAAGATACTGGAGTGGTTTGCCATTGCCTTCTCCAGATCACTTTAAAAAATGAGGAAACTGAGGCAACAAGGTTAAGTGACTTGCCCAGGGTCACCCAGCTAGTGAGTGTCTGAGGTCAGATCTGAATTCTTTCTGACTTTCTGACTTTGGGCCCAGCCATCCATCCACTGTGTCACCTACCTGCTTATAACCTTCTTCACTCAATAAAATCTTAAAACTAGAAAGTGTCTGCTTCTGAATTTCAAACCAACTTTTTTTAATTCAGAGAAATAAAATAATCAGAACTCTTTAGTTTGAATGTTTTACAGAGGTGGTTCTCTGTGTGTCTTGGAGGGGAGAGAAAAGTGGAGAAGGAGGGTGGGAGAGAGAGAGAAAGAGAGACAGAGACAGAGACAGAAAGAAACAGAGAGAGAGAGAGAGAGAGAGAGAGAGAGAGAGAGAGAGAGAGAGAGAGAGAGATTTTTCCCTTAATTAATGTGCCACATTGGCCAAAACAACTTTGTACCCATAGCCTGGCTATGTCTGCTTCTTATATCTGTCAACAAGAGTCTACAATTCAACCTAGTTGACAATTGTTGATGGTACATAAGTCAGAACAGACTGTACAAAAGAGTCATATTTCACACCTCAGAGTGTTCAGCGCTAGCAACAATAACATCCTATCGCTGTCAGTCTCTTATGACTATGAAACTTAGAAGACTGATAGGAATCAGAAAATCAGTGGCAACAAGGCTCCTGTCTCTTTTCTGGCTAAACTCCCAGGACTTGCTTATTTCTCTAACTTGTGAAAATGAGTAGATAACTTCCTTTGAAACATATGGGTGCAAGGGGATATTTACTCTACAGAAGCTTATTAAGAAACTGCCTCATTTTTAAGCTGTGAGAGCATTCAGAAAAAGTTTGAATCATTATTTGTACCTCCATGAAACTCATACTCAGTTTCAAAGGCAGGAGCTATATCTTAACTGGCTCTGAAATCAGGCAACATGTCATTCTAGCTAATATCCTTGGAGCATCCAAACCAGGCAACCAAAATGCTTGCATCAAATCCTATGAAATAGTATTTTGTTGTGTTACATTTCTGTGAAGGAAGCTAGAAAAGGGCAGTTGATAATTGCCTGACTCTAAATTACATACATTACCATAAAATTGCTCCATTATAGTCTTTTGTGGTCAACTGCTAAGACCCCTGTGGTATAAATTTACTTTTTTCTCAAAACGCATAGAGCTAAGCAACCAAACTAAATAGAATGCATCAGGCACAAAGGTCCCCAAATGCAAGCAGAATGGTTTCCTATGGAGTAAATGGACACATGGGATCCAATATCAGTTGGGATTAGAATTGTAATAACTAAACAATTATCTCAATATACAAAAATATTCAAATTGAATAAAAGAAACATTTCAAACACCACACAATGCTGACTGCATTTGCAATCCATGTGTCCTGTCATTTCCCAAATGTTTTTAAAATGAAAATATAAAGATATCAAGAGTTATTATTATCACTATGTGTTAGGTGGTCATTAATTTTTCCAGTTCATTTGGAGAGTAGTTCTTCATAAAGGCAATGAAAAATCAAGTTAGAAATCTTCACAAGTAATGAGTTAGTTAGGGGAGCTAGGGGGTGCAGTGGATAGAGTGCTGGACAGAAGTCAGGAAGACTTAGTTTCCTGAGTTGAAATCTGGCTTCTGACTTACTAGATGAGTGACCTTGGGTAAGTCCCTTAATCCTGTTTGCCTCTGTTCCTCATTTGTAAAAATGAACCAGAGAAGGAAATGGCAAACCACTCCAGTAAATTTGCCAAGAAAACTCCACATGGGGTGACAAAGAGTCCATTATGACTGAAACAACTAAACAAAAACAATGAGTTTTGTTTCCATTCTCATCATGAAGGAGTATGGAGTGAAATCCAAAGATTCAGGTTCGAATCCTAACTCTCATATTATGTATGTGGCCTTGGGCAAGTTGTTAACCTCTCTGTCCCTCACTCCTATTAAAGTAATAAGTTGGCTTAGAATTATTCCCAAAGATCCTCAGTTCTAAATCTCTGATCTCATGATTTGCATTACAATGGATAGAAAATTCTGAAGACTTTTTTTTTTCTTCAAGAAGCTTCCAATGAGGTTTTGACATTCATTTCATATGCCAACAGCACAAATGGGAGATGAATGAGTATCAGAACATCCCAGGTGATGCTTTGGAGTCATTCTAAACACACTAAGATGTCCTGGCACAAGCTGAAAGGGATCTCACTGTCCATTTAGGAGATCTTTCTTTAAAGGTTAATTCATCAGTAGCAATATTGAGAAACCTTAAATTTGTTAGCATATATAATACCTGCCTAAGAGTAAGAATCACCATTCAGAAGAGTCATATAAATTGCTACTTAACCAATTTCTGTTTTGTGGGAGAAGCATTAGATTAAAAAAGAAAGGAATGTTGAGAATAAAACCAATGTAGGGAAACAGGTTATACCCCAAATTAATTTTCTAAAAACCATATGTGGAGAATAAACATTCATGATACCTAATGTTAAAAACTTTTACTATCTTTACTAAGAATGAAAATCACCCAAGTCATCTGATACAAGGTCACATAGTGGAAAGAACTCAGTAATAACTTACTGGCTCAGTAAGCAGTCAGAGGACTCAGGTACAAGTGTTATCTCTGAAACTTCTCATCAATCCAATGTTCTTTAGGCATGTATTATATGCTAGCTTACTTGTGTGACCTTAGACAAGTCACTTGATTTTCCTGGCCCTCATTTTCTTTATCTTTAAAATGAAAGAATTGGACTAGGTAACCTCTGAGATCCCTTCCAGATTCAGTTCTATGACATTATATGATAAAATACTATTCCTCTCTGGTTTGCCTATGCTAAGAATCCCAAGTACACATGGAAACTTAGTAAGTTGCTTTGATAGTGGTAGAAGCAGTGGTGAAAATCACACTACAATCCATCCATTTTCTTTGGGAAGAGAGGAGGGATATATACAAATGAGAAAACTGCCATTCTATACATCACCTTAAAGATGATATTGATATATATATATATATATATATACATATATATTATATATAATCAAATTATATATATATATATATATATATATATATACATATATATAATCACAATCTTCCTCTCCCGTTTTGTTTTGTTTTGTTTTGTTTTTTTGCTATGGATCACAACTCAGTCACCAGGTACTTCATCCAAGGCAATTTGTAATTAGAAATTACAAAGTAATTAGGAATTACAACTGTAATTAGAAGTTACAATTGTAATTAGGAAACTAGCCAAAACACTTTGTTGTCTGAGAGTTTCACTTATATAGTAGTTTCTTGCCTAAATCGCTTGTAGTGAGGCTGTCTTTTAAGAGAGAATAATCAATATTGTTTTTAAATCTTGCGAAATGAATTTTCTCTCAGCCATAAAAGACTTATTGATTTCAGCTAATAATATGATTTGAAAATACAACCAAACTCTCTGAAAACACAGATGTCAAACTAAGATAGATACTCATATTGTAAATTAAGCATGGTAAAGCCAGTCTTCATTTTATATATTTGTTATGATTTAGGGGATGTGATTTAATCTATGGAGTGTCTAAATATGTGGCAATAACTCTGAGTCATGTTACAGAAGGGTTATGATGGATAAAGAAATGTTATGTAAGATGAACAATGGACATTTTTATGCATGGAATCAAGGGTAATGAATAGGTAATCGAAGGAAACAAGACTAGCAATTGCCTGCAGCATCCCGGAACCAAACCAGAATTCTAGAAACCTGTAAGTGACCATGAAAAAGACTAGAATTTAAGGATCACTTAGGGTACAAAAGAAGGCCATGAAAGGATGCTTTGAACCCTCTGTTCAAGCTGGAATCTCTAGAGTTCTCTCTGGGCAATATTGGTTTGTTTCTAGTATAAACTACAGAGGTATAAAGTTGAAGCCTAGGAGGAAACACTTACAGACCCAGGGCATACCATCTGCCTACCATTAAAGGAAAGCTAAAAATCAGTTACAGAACAAAAATCATTCTCATGATTTATGTTCCATCCCTGAATTTTCCAGGAAGACTGCAAAAGATATTTGGGAAGCCAACATTTCCTCTGAATACAGAAAACTAGCATGCACTAAGCCTCCTGCTCTCTCTGGACCAAGTCATCCTGTTAGATGAGTTGCCAATGTGTACTCAGTGAACACTGGAGCAAACTAGCTTTGGGGGATGTGAAAGCATCTCAAGGCCAACTATTGTTGCTACTGTAAATATCCAGTGCCCAGTATGTCAGGCAGCAAATAGCCAGGATATTAGTCAAAAACACATCCAATTCAAAGGTGACAAGATAATCCACTCCAGTGAGGGGGAAAAATACTGGAAACCACACAATTCTGACCTACTCAAGTGAGAGAAAAAAAGCAAGAAAAACTCTCAGAAGGTTCAGTCCTATAGTCTTTGTGCAGGCAAAACTCCAACTCACTTCAAAGGGAATTTTGCCTTAGGAAGGAGTATTGGACAGAGCCTACAGGGGATATCATTTTCACAATCACGTTGTTATCTCCATTTGGTAAACCAGCAAATGCAAATATTTCAGATACAAGTTTAAACAGATGAAATGAGCTTTGAGATTTTTGTGAAAAATAAAACATGAAATTCCAGGGCTGTGAGTTATTGGCAGTGGACCCCAAACCAAAAGTAACACTTTCCAAAAATAAAAGAGGCAGAGAAAAACTGAGAGTACTTACAGATTACTTGGTTCCAAAATACCACCTATAAGGTTGCTCCAACAAAACTGTGCTTAAAGACTTTCTCCAACAATATGCATTAAAGCAATTGCTCAGCTGTTCCAGAGGCATTATTTTTTTTAAAAGGCACTATCTTTCCTCTAATTGAAATATTATCTGTTGAACCACAGTGATGTTCTAACAATGTTTAGACAGGCATGATCCAGATTAATGTGGAAGAGCCAAAATGTATCAAATATACTTACAGGAGGACCTGTGAAGAAAAAGAAGACAAAAAAAGAAAGAATCAGTTCATGCAGTTGTAGAGATGAGCATGTGGAATATCAAAAATAAAGATTAT
Source organism: Gymnobelideus leadbeateri (assembly GCA_011680675.1). Lineage (NCBI taxonomy): Eukaryota > Metazoa > Chordata > Mammalia > Diprotodontia > Petauridae > Gymnobelideus > Gymnobelideus leadbeateri. The sequence continues at coordinate 254,450 of WOXC01002037.1, forward strand.
AGCACATCTCAAGAATCTGAACTTTGTAACGGAAATGAGAATTAACTGAGATATACTAAGGTGAATTCAGATAAAAGAGAATCTGATTAAAAAGAAATGCTTTTTTGCTATTCTTTGTAATAAAGGGGTAGAAAAGCAATGTTTGACTTCTCAAAATTTACAATTCGGCCAATTGGCCAAACCAGGAGTCTATGTATTAGATAACGTACAAATATGTCATTCTCCCAACAGCCCACTACATCCAGTATTGAGCACAAGAAAGACTTCAAACACATATACAGTTCTGCTCAGCAGCAATATATTCTCATGAAATCACATGCCATGTCAAGACAATACTGAATACAAGATTCCATTTTTAGAAAAATTGTACATATAATATTTCCCTAGACCACCAGTTTCCATCAGCCACGCAACCAACCATTCAATTTCATCTTGCCTACAAAATTGAGGGTTTTTTTTCACCCTGAATATTTGACTTTGGCATTAGGACAAAATACTCAAGTCTAGATCTCACTTTCTTTTGCCAAAAAGGACAAATTTAGTGGTCACTTGACTCTATGAAACATTCCTTTCATCACCTCATTCTCACTACCCCTCTCTTTCCAGGACTCACTTATAAAAGACATGCTATGCAAAGGTCACATTGAATAAAGTAAAATTTGCACATATTTCCAATTATTTAGGTTCAGTGGGTTGGTAGAAAAGTTCTTGAGGAAACTACCAAAGTCTTGCAAATCATATGCAATAATTCAATCATATTAAGTGATTCCCAAATCAATGATTTTCGTTAGCTTTTATGCTTCATTATGTTTTGTTTTTTTTTTAAGAGAAGGGCAAAGGGGTCCTCAAATAGAACAAGCTGTACATGGTCCTTGATGAACTTCATTGCTTCCAACATCTTGATATTCAGCAGTTTAATGTTTTTAAGCACTTCAGAAGGTACTGTGAAAGGACTGTTGGGTTTTTTTTTTTTTTGTCCTTCTAGAATATCTTTCCCCCTCATTCTTCAAACAAAGGGGGACAAGCTGATAAGACTCCATTTGATCCCTTGTGAAGACAGCCCAAGTAAAACAGGATGCCAAAACAATACCCTAGATAAAGTCTTTTCATGGAACTCACTTAGTTCCTTTGTTTCATTTTGACTGAGGAAACTGAATTTGTATGAGACAGATTCAGGAAACCTGGGCTCCATTTCCAATTTTGCCACTAAAAAACTGCATGATATTGGGCTAATAATCTTTTGATCTTCCTGGCCCTACTTTCTCTTTCTGCAAAAATAAGGAGGTTGTCCTAGATTCTTCCAAGTCTTTAAGGTTGACCTGATGTCAAATATAGCCTGGTGAATATGCAATCAAATTAATACATCTTTGTGGAGAGAAACAGACTTAGAGATAGTACTACAAAAACATGAGGACTGAAAATTTAAAGCAAAAATGATACATGTAAGTTTGAGACTTGGGCTAGGGGAGTTTTAAAGGCCTTTCTAAGTTCTAAAATAATGTCATTTTCTAAATATTCAGCAATATTCAAAATCCCCAAGTTTGAGTGTTTCTTGAAGCATTTAAGTAGCATATTCACATCCAAGCCACATAAAAGGCAAGTATATAATGGTCTAAATGTTTGAACCTTAATGGACATATGGTTGCAGTGCACAGTAATGATGCCATATTTTTCTTATAACCATTCATATTATAAGCAGCCTAGGTCTCCCTTTTCTTTTCAAAATCAAATTTGACCAAGGCAATTACATTTCCAAACTCATTATATAGTATAAGAAAAAACAAAAGGAAAGATTGAGATTGGGGAAAGCAACATTGTCCACTTCAGAGAAGTATGCTTCCTGTTCTGAGACAGACTTGACTCAGAAGCATTACTTACATTTACTGACTACTCCCTAGGGACATTACCCTGAACTACATGTTAGGACATTGTCATGTCACAGCCTTATTGCAGAAGAATAAGATATATTGAAGTTTATCTGGACAATGCGAACTTATCTGGACAATGTGAAACACAATCATGTGCAACTGATCTGTCTAAACCATGACCTTTTTACAAAGCTATGTGCAATTAGGAAACAGCTAATTAAATTGTGGTATGTGACTGTGTTATAATACTACCATGTTGTAAGAAATGATAAGCAGGTTGGTTTTAGAAAAACATGGAAAGACTTGCATGAACTAATACAAAGTGAAACAAGCAGAACCAAGAGAATGTAGTATATAGTAACAGCAATATTGTTCCAAGAGTAACTATGATGACTAAACTATTCTGAGTTATATGAACATTCAAATCAACACTAAAGGACTTATGAAGAATAATGCTATCCTCCTCCAGAGAAGCAACTGATATATGGAAGTATATATTGTATGGTTCTACATATATATCTATATCAAATGTTGGCTTTCTCTAATTTGGGGTTGGAAGCGAAGGAAATGGGACAACTTAGAGCTCAAAATGTGACCAAAAATAAATATTTAAAAAAACAAAGCCATATGCAAGCATATATGTAAATATACAATACGTTTCCCTATCTTTACCAGATTATCTGTATGTACACCCCCACTCATAAACACATATATGTATAGGTATATGTACACATGTACATATGTACACATTCAAGGGGCTACCTGGTGTCATGGATAGACAAGCAGTCTCAGAGTCAGAAAGACCTGGGTTTGAGTACTGGCTCTCAGAATACCACTTAATTCTTGTGTGCAATTTGAATTGCTATTAACAAAAGAAGGTGCCATTACCGTGCACTGCAAACACATGTCCATTAAGTTTCCACTATTTAAAACATTATAGCTTTGCCTTTTGTGCAAACTGGATGTGAATACATTAAATGTTTCAAGAATGTCATATAGTATTATATCACAAAAAAGGAAACTTTGGTTCTTCAAGCAACTATCTAAGACCAGACTACATAGCAAAATAGGTGCCAAACTGCTTTGGCAAGAGGGAGTTTTCTTATGGGAGTTCCCTATGCCAGTGAAATTAGGTTTAAACTAAACACAAAGACATACGTATCTCTGCGTGTGTGGACCTACACAAACACAGTCTAGAGGAAAATGATTTCAGAAACTAAATGATCTTGGATTACATAAGCTAAGAGAACACTTACTAAAACAACACAGAAAAAGAACATAATAGGAAGAGACAGATGCCTAAATAAAGCTTGGTGACCACACAGAGAAATCAAATTCTATGAATTTGATCTATATATGATCCTTCACTCCAAAGGTGCTAGTTCTCCCTGAGCCCCGCACTTCCCACTAACTTCCAAAGTTCAAACTTACCAGATTCTCCTCTTCTGCCCCTCTTACCACGTTTCCCAGGAGGGCCTGAAACAAAAACAACAGACTTCTCAATTATTTGTTACTTTAAGGTATTTTTTTTTCTTTCAAAAGTGTCTCAGTGCTAGGGTTGTGCTTAGGGGGCTATTTAGACAAAATCTCACTTTACAATGAAAATCCTAACAAAGTCGATGCCCTTTGGTGACTTAAAATACTTGATTCTAAAGAGTTTTCTCCTTCTTTTTGGGGTACTTAAGTACTATAGAAACTGCACTCCTTCTGAAGTATTGCCTTCCATAAAATGATGCTAATTACCAGTCATGACTGCTACAATTTTAGAGAAGCTCATTAAGACCAGCATCAAATGGGCATTTAGACCATCACTATATAGTGCTACTTAGTAGGAACTACATTGCACTTTTCTTTTCTTTTTTTGCTTTTTTTGATGGGGGGAAAGCAGGGCAATTGGGGTTAAGTAACTTTCCCAAGGTTACATGGCTAGTAAGCGTTAAGTGTCTGAGGCCGGATTTGAACTCAGGTCCTCCTGGCTCCAGGGCCAGTGTTCTATTCACTGCACCACCTAGCCACCCCATACATTGCACTTTTCAAGAATAATACAAATACTTTTATGGGAAGACATGAACAAGAGTCCCACAGGATGAGACAGGTTGCAATATACAATAATATACATTATTAGAGGAGAGTACCCATGCTGATGAGATCACAGATCTACCAAAGTATGTTAGAATTCATACTTGTCATGAATTTAGACTTACTCCCAATTTATCTGAATTAGTAATGTTTTCTCTATCTTATACATTTGAATCATAAATATTTATACAATTTTTTAAAACTGGGTGTCACCAAGAGATGGCTATAACTGGCATATATCCAATATGGAGAAGAAGAAATCGAAGGTCACAGATAACCCAAATCTATTCATGATACTCAGGTTTGAAAGGTCACTCATGCTAAATGAAACAAAATGACTGGTTATCTCCCATTGTCAAAATCTCACAAAAAGAAATTCCTATCTTTTATTTTATAATATTATACATACTTATAATTATTTTTCCTGTCACCAAGCAAAAAACAGCCTCTTTAGCCAAAAACATCCAATGGTGTAAAAGACAACCTTAATAAAATAGTGAATTTGCTGTCATTTGAAGTATTTAAGCAGAGACGAGATGATGACATATAGCCATTAGACAGAGATGCTATAGAGGTGACTCCCTTAAGTGAGAAGCAGGACTGAATGACTTCTTAGGTTCTTCCCAATTCTAATTTTCTCTACATTTAAATTCTATGAGTCTATTTTAAGTATCTAACTCCTTGTCTCTCAATTTTTATTCTATGATAGTGACACTTATTCATTCTTCATTTTTGAAGAGGACCAATGACATCATGATGTTGGGGCAAAATAGTGGTTGATGGGTGTTGACTTAGATTTAGACTAGGCAGAGTTATGCAAAATTGTCAACCACATTCTCTCTTCCTGAAGTCATTGAAGTCCAGTGGCAGGACAACAATGAAGACGACTGGCAAGGGCTTGGGGTACAGTGGATGACCTTGGAGTCTTCAGTGTCTGACTAATTTAGAATACAAAGTAATTTAGAAAATCTTACAATGGAGGATGGATGAATATGACCAGTACTGATTTGTTTTACAGTGGGAAGCAATGGAGCACTCCACAGTGCCTGCTTCAGCTGCCTTCATGGCCACTGGAACAAATTGTTTTCATCTGCCATTTTGCCAGCAGAAGTCATCACATGCTTGAGATAGACATCCCCCCAAGTCATAAGCAGGTTTGAGGTTTGTTTTCACATGCTTGAAGTAACTCACCAAAGGAACTGATTTAGTCCATCTGTCCTGATGGTTTTCCCGGGATGTGGCTTCTGCACATGCTACAACTTCTTGGAGCCATAGGTGAGAGGTGGGGGACAGTTGGACACCAAAGGTGAATGAGCAGTCCCTAGCTCCAAAGGTGCTAGTTCTCCCTGAGCCCCACACTTCCCACTAACTTATAAAGGGAAAGGAACTATCCTAACTTCCTTTGTATTCCCTCTCTGTACTGTACTTTTTGTACTATATGAACCCAATAAACATTTGTTGAATGAACAGAGGCTACTGCAAAACTTGAGATGTGTCTAGACCTAGACCACTATACCAATAACTATAGTAGATGATAAAAATACTTTGATGGAATTGTTTTTTATATGAATATTCCTTCCAATATGCAAATCAGACCATACCCTCTTCACACCTTATCCTATTTGACCTTTGTCCCTAACCCCCAAAGAATCTTCTACAGTGTTTATACAAGCTATATGCACTGATGGACCAATTCTATGAGATCTCTTCCATGTAGACAAAAGCCATTTTTCATCTTCTTGGTTATTTACTTTGGTAAACAATTAGTTCAAACACAAAATTTGGAGCAATTAAAAAGTTCATTTCAAAGGCTGAACTGGTGAAGGCTTGTCACAATCGTTATAATGTCATTCAGATACATGCACATCTATAGGACCATAGTATCTCATCAATTATTCTTTCCTGACAATAGTAGAGTCTGATTTTTGTTTCCCTAACATTTGACATTTCCCCCCTTTTTCAGACATCTTGAGACTCAAGGCCTCAACTCCCAACATTTGTCATCTCTGTTTATTCTTGGTCTGGTTCAGCTGCTCTTTCCATCTTTGTTTTCTTTAGAGCTATTTCTACTTCCTCATGTAGCACATTGGGGATTGTGATATGAGTCCAAACATTATGGTTTGCCTATCATTGATAGAAAAAAGAGTTAGTGATAGCAATCTTTGGAGATAGTTTTCTATTTTTAATCTCCTCATTGTCCTTCTTCTTTTTCATCCTTAAATGCCCTGGGGATGATCTGGCTTAGTTGAGTCTCTTGCCAAACTTTCTATAAACTTTTCTATAAACTCCATTGCTTCCCACCGTAAAGCAAATCAGTACTGGTCATATTCATCCATCTTCCATTGTAAGATTTTATAAATTACTTTGTATTCTAAACAATTATTGACCTTGACTGCCATATCCCTCCATTTGGCAGGGAGATGAAAGGTCTTCTGTCATTAACAATTTTTAAGCCTCATAGAAGGAATTGATTAACTAACTTTTCATAGGAAATAGTGATGTCTGTTCTTTTTATCCTCTTCTCATTTTGAGGTAGGTGGTGAAAGGAACAGAGCACTAACCCTCAAGTCAGTTAAGACCTGAGCTCAAATAATGCCTCAGACACTGATTATCTGGATGACCTTAGGCAAGTCACATAACCACTGTCTGCTATAGTTTCTTCATCTATAAAATGGGTATAACAATAGCACCTACTTTTCAGGATTATTGTGAGGATCAAATGAGATGATATACATAATGTTCTTTGCAAACACTGAAATGTGATAGAAATGCTAGATATTTTTTTCCAGCACCAACTGGCAAATGCATCAGTCTCAATTACACCAGATCCAGTCTTTTTTTAATTCTTTGTTCTATTTTGTTACTGACTTTGATCTTTGCTCTAACAATTTGATGCTCTGATTGTGCTTCAATGACAACTAGGAAATGATTGATACAATGGTAACCAGTCATTTCTTGTCTATCAAAACAACTGATTTCACTTTTTTTTAGTGATGTTATTTGAAATATCTTATATCTCTGCCTCTTAACTCCTTTCTTGAAAAAAAATGTCCCGTTTATATAAACGGGTAATCTACCAGTTTCTCTCCTTTCTCACTTCCAAACCACATTTTATAACATATTTTTCTCTATTCTCTCCTATGTCCACCTTTGCACTATTAAAGTATGAATTGATTTAATTTGCAGGGTCTTATTGACTTATTTAAAGACTTTGTCTCCCTCCTCTTCTTCTCTTTAGGAGTTGAATGAGAAGCTGCTCCATTTTTTTCAGTGTGATCTTTTTGCAAATATTAATCATGAACACTGCAATCCTAGATGACCAAGTATCCCATGAAATTATGCTGTTTGGATGCACAATAAATGAACTTCATCAACACATTCATTTGCCTCATTTAAGAGAACCTTTGATCCATCATTCCATTTAGATAAAATTTCCTTTTTTCTTCTTATTTCATTTATAATGTCAAGATTAATTTCATTCTACTTCTCTGGTGGTATCATAGTCCCAACTAACTTATATGCCATACCTTCTCTAAATGCCATTCTCCTACTGCCTTGGCTGGATCCCTGCCTTTACCTCCAGGTGCCTCTCATTAACATGTTATTCTCCCAGAATTCTCTTTTACTGCTATCGCCATTCAGCTTCTACCCTAAAAAAAAGACTTTGCCATGTCATTGACATGTCATTTTGTCATGTCACAAAATCCCCATTGAAGACATTGTAATAATAGATGCTGTGGATATAACCAATAAAAATAAGGCACATCCCTTTTCACCATCAAAATTACTGTCTAGTAAAGGAGTTCTGATGTGTACCATAAAATAAGGTAGAATATACAATTATATTAATAAAAGTAATGATAAGATGCTATGGAAATTCAGAGGAAAGAAAGGTTAATGTTATTTTTATCATTTTCATTGAGAAGCTGTGGAAAATGAAACCTTTTCCAGCAAATGACCTATTAAAAAAACACAGCTAGTCTGTATAAGACTTGAGACATTCTTGGCTTTCTGGCCATCATTCTCAATTACACCAGATCAGTCTCCATTTCCTTAGACACTGTAATTCCCCCTGAGTCACAGTCCAGACAAAGAGAAAAACATAATTACCACCACAATAAGAATTTAACCCTTATAAATATTTGCTCCCCCCCCCCAAAAAAAAAATCCAAGGAAAATAAAGAACTGCCTGGTTTTAAAGAATGAGCTGCTAAGCCTGACAACTTCCAAACTCCAAAAGGTTCAATATACAGGTAGCACGTGGCCTTACGACCCAGGAGACTCAACTGTATATGTAGCTAAGGACTTCCACATGGAAACATTCTCATTCAGAAACAAAAATGTTAGTGGACCAGTCCAGTTCTTTCAAACCCCTCAAAAGACTTGGTCTGGCCATCTGTGTTTAAAAGAAGTTTTTAAAAAGGCAACAAAAGCATGATTTAAAATATTCTATAGGTCCTGTCAACCACACTTTTTGAAAATTGTCATTTGAAATGGCCTAATTCCAGTTATTCTGAGACCTCTAGGTTGCATAATAGATAGAGTGCTGGGTCTGGAGTCAGGAAGATTTGAAAGCAAATCCAGCCTCAGATGGTGTATGACCCTGAGAAAGTCACTTAATCTCTGTCTGCCTTGGTCTCCTCATCTGTAAAGTGGAAATCATAATAGCACCAACCATTTAAGGTTATTGTGAGCATGTTGTCTCCCTCAATAGGATATAACATATTCGAGGACAAGAACAGTTTCGTTTTTGTCTTTGTATCCTAGCACCTAGCACTTAAAAAATGCTTATTGATTGCTGACTGAAGCATGTGACATCATTGTACAGGAAGAGAGAGAAAATGCCATTACTTGTCTGTACATTTCAGCTTGCTTTCCACTTACCTAGGAAAACATACCTATCTGGTTAACTTTGGGATTCATTATTTTCAGAATTATTTGGTGCCTTCAGAAAGTAGAGGACTGACTTTTAACTAAATTTCCATGTTATCTATATTATCTTATTAGTGAATATAATATCCTTTTGTTATGTATTTAGGAGAGGTAAGCATGTGTGGCAATGAAATTGATTACAGATGACTGTTCCTTTATAAGCAAATACTTCAACTGAAATGTCCAAAACTTGTCATGATGCACAGAATGATCCTTGATTAAAAAAAAAAAAAGCCCTCCCCCTGTAAGAAGGTTGCTGTGAAGTATTTTCATCATGAATTTCACCAAATGCTTTGATATTCCTGTTAAGGAACAGATAATCTTCAGTGACTTACTCCTCTATTAGGAAAAACATTTCCATGGGTAGATAAAATAAAGATGCAAAGATGCAAACCAAGGCACCAAATACAGCTGGTTACAGTAGGAAAATATAAGTACATATTAGCATGTTAACAAAAAAACATGAAAGATGACATAGAATATACAATCTTTTCCCTATCTCACTTCCTTGCCTGTAAATGGCAGTCCCAGGTTAATCTTTCCTGAGAGAAGTAGGGACTACCAGGATTGGGGAGCAGAAGGGACTTTGGGTCAATAACACTAAAATATTGAAAATACATTTAAATATTTAAAATACAACGTGTTTAGTTGATATAGTGTGGTTTCAGGGATATTAATTAACTTCCTTCCTGATTCCTCACATTCAGGAGGGAAAGCAGAAGCATAGTAAATGAAAAGGGCATTGAATTTGGAAGCAGAAGACCTGAGTTTGAATAGTGAGTGATCTCTCTACTACCTGGATGGCCCCTGGGCAAGTCACTTAACCTTTCTGGGCCTCTGTTTCTATAGAAATGAGAGGATTTGGTCTGAAGACTTTGAGCACCCTTCTAGTGATAAATCTATAGTCCCATGAAATTCCTTTAATAGTGCACAGTCTTGGGGTGGCTAGGTGGAGCAGTGAGTAGAGCGCTGGCCCTGGAGTCAGAAGGACCCGAGTTCCGATCCAGCCTCAGACACTTAACGCACACACAAACAAAAACCTAGCCATGTGACCTTGAGCAAGTTACTTAACCCCAATTGCCCTCCAAAAAGAAAAAAAAATAGTGCACAGTCTTTCATCTCACTGTTAGAAATAAAAAGCTGAAAATACAAGTCCTTAGTTCAACAAAAAGTTAGTAAGCATTTGATATTACTTATAAGGCACTGTCCTTGGTGCTAGGTAAACAAAGAAAACAATTTCTGCCCTCAAGAAGCTTACAGGACATTGTTTAGAGGATATATTGCAATAACAATAAGCAAAGACAAATACATACAAAGTAATACAAAACAATTCTAAGCCAGATTTCTATCCACTATGTCACTCTGTCTCTCTACTCTGTTTTATATTAGAGTTCTGCATTTATGTCTTATTTCCCCTCCTATACTGTAAAGCAGAGGTGCCAAACATGTGATTCACAGTAGTAGTCTCAAATTCTCCCTAATCTAGATTAAAATGTAATAGGAAAATATTTAACAAAATAAATAATACAAAATATTTAACTAAATAATTATTATAAATAAATACTTAAATAAACAAAATATTTGACAAAATAAATAAAATATAGTGTTAATATGTGGATTTCTAACACACTATGCACCCACGGGGATCCTTAATATGGCTTATTATCCCCCATGTCTAAGAGCTCTTGACATTGCTCCTGTTAAGTACTTAAGGCAGGGACAATTTTTGTATCCCCAACCAATTACTTTTGAATAAATGTTTATCTTTGACTGTCTTGTCAAATGAATGAATGAATCCCATTCAAAGATCTTATTTCACACAAGAGAAAACAAAAGCCCAGAAAGGTAGTCATTTGCTAAAGACTCTCAAGCTAGTTTGTGGCACTATTCCCACTAAGAACACAATTAGTATACAGCAAAGTCTCTGAACTTTCAGTCCGGGGCTGTTTCCTAAATGACATTGTTCTCTGAAGTTGACCTATCACAACTAGCATGAGTGATAATAGATCTTTTCCTGTTTGGACAAAGAGAAGGCTGAGGACATTAAAGTGAAACTTTACACACTTCACAACTTGGTCATCCTGTTAACCCTAAAACATGGTCAAATAGAAGCTGTGCACAGACATTTTTGTCATATGCAGAAACATATGCATACCTTAATGGAATCATTATGTCTGAGCCAAATGATGGAGATCAGTACTGCACTGCATAATATATGTAGGCTCAATTTGTAAAAACAAACAAATAAACAAACAAAATAACAAACACCATGCCTCTTTGGTATGAAGGAAATTTGTTCTCAAAGGATTAATTAATTGAAATATCACTGCCATATTTAAATTAAGGTTGTCTGTTTTAAATGTCTTTTTTTTTCAGTTTTTGAAGCTTTTAAAAATGTAATCTCTACAATAAGTTAATTTTTAAAAGATTAATGATGCCAAATTATAGATGGTGAAGCAAAAAAGGTTGTAACAGCTGAATTCTGGAACTGTCATCATTCAATAGAATCTAGTTAATAATATTTACCTAAAAGGTAATTAATATATACAAAAAAACTGAAAGGTCACATCTTTTTTACATTTTTTCTCAGCTTCACAAAAAGCAGTCTAAATAAAACCGAAAGTTTTGCATTTCCAAATATTTGATGCATTTTTCTGTAGGCTGTCCTTCTAGTGCCTCAGACTCACCAAAACTCATGTAAAACTAAACTCCTTATGGTCTCCAATATCTCCTGGATTCTATTCTGGCACCATCTTTCCAGTCATCCAGGTTCATAGCCCAAACATCATCTGTGAATCTTCTTTCTCTCTCACCCCGTCTCACTTAACTAAGTGGTTAAGCTCCATGCATTCTACCTCAGAAGCATCTTTCACATATTCCTCCTCTTGTCTATTTGCATTGACACCACCTTAGCTCAAAGACTCATCTAAATCTTTTTTACTGTAATAGTCCCCCAGATGGTCTCCTGGTCTTTAGTCTCTCTCTTCAATCACCCTTTCACAGCAATCTTCCTAATGAACAAGTTTCACCACACTAGTCCCCTGCTCAAAAAACTTTCAGTGGCTCCCCATGGCTTACTGGATGAAATACAAACTCCTATCCCTGGCATTCAGACAAACCCTCAATCTGGTTACAATTAACATGTTAGGTCTTACTATATATGGTCTGCCTCATATATTACGTGATCCAGGCAAACCAGACTCTTTCCAGTTCTCCATCCTTACCCTGCCCTGCCCTGCCTCTATGACCTTTTTCACACTGCCCTCCGTTCCTGAAACTGTCTAACTCACACCTCTTTTTGTTGAAAGGCTTTTCTTCCTTAAAAGCTTGTCTTAGATACCATCTCCTTTGGAAAGTTTTCCCTGGTGTACCTGGAGCTTCACTTTCTCTTATTCCCTTTGTCTAATTTTCTCCAAAACATTATTTATATAATTTAAAGTTATTTGCAGTTTTTTCTTGCATGCACTACTAGATTGTATATTTGAAGATAAGGACTATGTCTTGTTTCATTTCTTTCCCCAGGTCAAGAATATGGTAGTTACTTAAGTGTTTTTATTCAATTATTTTGAGAACAACAACAAAAAGCAAATCAAAAATGCAATATTTATGAAAACTCTTAGAAGCCAATACTATTTGCACCTTGTTCCTTTTATAAATATACCTATTTTCTGTTTCATATACGAGAAAATTTCTGGCAATCCCATAACTAGCATAAAATATCAAAATATACCCATAAAACAGATTCTATCTTGACAGAAACAGTTCTTGATAGATACTTAAGGGAGAAGGAGAAGAAATGCATAACCCATTGAAGTTAATGAAGGGGTAAAGATGGGGTAAAAGGGGTAAAATGAACTGCATTCAATTATCTTCTCAGTGACAACTTCCAAGATTGATAACTAGTACAGGTCCATTAAGAGAATCCACAATTCTACTTAATTAGAATTCTTACTGCCAATGTTAGGAAGTGGCCCTGTCTCCAGGTGGCACATTTCTTGGAGACTAAATATTTATTTATTTTTGTCTCCCTATAATTTTCTGTTAGTATTCTTAAATAATACCATCAACAACCTCAAAATATATAGGCAGTGATTTGCATATAATTCTAGCCTGAAATTATTATTTCCATAAAACAGCCAAGATTTTTCCCAAATGTGCCAAGATCACAAACTTTTTTATTATTATGAAGATGTAATCAAAAAGAGGAAAGTCCAGAGGAGGTTGTTATTATTGGTACACATTTCCCTTTTGAGAAGAGTTTCTGTGAAACTATGAGAGACTCTTCTGGTTTGGAATATTTTATCTAGTATATCATTTCACTTTCTGGTAATAATACCTGACATAATATGTTGTGGATCATGTTGCTTAATAAACACTAAAAATAAAAGTTATACTCATAGCATTCAGGTCAGCTAGACTCAAAGACATAGTGAGCCTTAATACTTCTTTTGAAATCAATGAATCCCATGCCTTAGGAAGATTTGAAAGTATGCAGAAGAGCTGAGAACCTAGCTACGTATTATACAATGGGCCAAAATATATTTCTTCTTTTGTCTCCCAGTTTTCTCTTTAATTATTCCAAATGTCTATTCTCCTTTATAAGTGTGAGAATTAAAACAGTTCAAGTGCCCTCAAAAATCAATGGAAGCTTTGGAAATGAGGTTTTCTTATGACCAGAAAAGGAATAACTTTATGTATTATACAACTTGAGCATTGGTTATGTGGGGAACGAAGTTGTAATTCATGATAAAATAAAGGTTTTCAAAATTAAGTGTACTAGATAATGTTTGTTGGCTTTATGTTTTATATAAAGTTTTATTCCCAGATAAAAAGAGACTCTAGCATGCCAGTTCTCTTTGCTGCCATTTTCTATATTTAGATATTAAAAATAGTAGAATTTGCTTCAGAAATTGCTCAAGACCACAAATAGCCCGATGTTGCAGTTCATTGCCTTTAATGAGGTTGGATGTGGCACGGTTGTTATTTCTTTCATTCTTCTCCCACACAGAATGTGTTTCATTATTACAGCTCTAGACTGTTTTACCCCATGATACAGGAGGTGATGTATCATGATGGCTTGGGGTGCATGTGAGTATGTGAAAGGAATAGAAAAAAGGAAGTACATAGACAGAGAGATGGCAGGGGGTAGGGAAAAGGAAGGAGAGTGGATAAGAAAAAAAATGGATTACTTTGTCAGATCATAGACTATGTCATGAGAATGGTTACTGAATGCATCATGCTAGGATAAAAGAAAAGAAAAGGGGACTTCCAGGGCAAAAGTGGTGGAGTAAGGCTGGAACACTCTGAAGCCCTCCCAAATTCCCTTTCAAACAACTAGAAAACTGCCTCATAATTGATCTAGGAGTGAGGAAACAGCTTTCTGGCATGGCAGGAAAGGTCTGTCTCACTGAGGTGGAAAGGTATAGTGCCAGTGCAGTATTTACAGCACCCACGATTACAATAAAGACTGTGACTATAAGTATCACTTTATGTTCAATAGTAAAATATATCAAACTCTTCAGATAGAGGACAGAACTGAAGCATTTATTTAGACACCAGAAAACTGAATCCCAACACCAGTAAGCTAATTCCATCATAGTACTGAAGCCATAATAACACTGAGAGCCACAGCATCTTCAGCCTTCCCACAAACCAATATGAGATCAATATTTACTCACAAACCTCTCTATCCTTTTGTCTGAGCATCCTCTCTTCCCCACCATCTGGATAGCTCTGACCAGCTAGCTTCCATTCTGTGGGCTCTGCTTCCATTCAGCAAACTCCTTCCACCATGTGACCAAATTCAGCCTGTTAAGGGGAAGAGTTTATCTACACAGTAGGGAAGCTTCCTGTGGGCTCTGCTCCACCCTTTACAAATTCCCTCCACCACAGGCTCCATGTGATTACATTCAGCCTATTAGGGGGTAGAATTTACTTTCAGAGCAGGACAGGTCTTCAACCTCCCCCCTAGGTCTATTAAGGGGCAGGAAGATCTTCAAATTCCCATTCCCATTACAGAAGGGAACAAGGTCCAGGAGCAGCAGCAGCAACCAGCCTCATAGCAGGAAGCCTTCTGCAAGGCTTCAAGCTTGGGACAATCCACCAGTGAAGCCTGGATCACCTGCAAATTAGCAGAGCCTTAGACAAGTGAGCAGTCTGTGCAGTGCACCAAGGTCCCACCCAGCAATGCCACCCCATCGCAAGCCACCAGTGGGGCCCTGACCCCATTGCTGACCAGTACTGAAACCCCACCCCATGGCTGGCCAATAGCAAGACTGACCCCACCCCTGGGGCCTGCCAGCAGAGAGGCCCTGTTTCCATAGCAACCCAGCAGCAGGGACCTATTGGGGGCAGACCAGCAGCAAGATCCCTCCTCCAGGACCAGTCATCAGAAACAGTCTGTTACAACAGCAATCCAGCAGAAGGTCCTCACCCCTTAGGGCAGGCCAACAGGGAGTCCCCACACCCAGTACCAGCCAGGAAGGTAGCCTACCCTCCAGTGAAAGCAAACTGCTAAGACATGAAAGGCAGGAGTAAGACCTTGAGCCCTCGCCCAAAAAGCATGGCATAGTGCAGGACCAGAGCCCAACTCTCACATAAAAACACTAAGTCAAAAAAAGGTAGAAAAAAGTGAGGGGGGAAAAAAAAACAAGAGCTTATGTATAGAAAGTTAGTAAGGTGACAGGGAGGACCAAGGCATAAACTTAGAAAAGGACAATAATGTCAAAATGGATACATGTGAAGCCTCAAAGAAAAATATAATTTGGTCTCAGGCTCAAAAAATTCCTGGAAGAACTTAAAAAGGCTTTTAAAAAGCTAATTAAGGAAGCAGAAGAAAAACTCAGAAAAGAAGTCAATAGCATGGGAAAAATATATGAAATTTTACTGAGGAAAGTAACTCCCTAAAAAATAAAATTAGCTAAGTAGAAAAGGAGGTACAAAAGCTCACTGAAGAAAATAATTCTTTTAAAATTAGAATTGAGGGGCGGCTAGGTGGCACAGTGAATAGAGCACTAGCCCTGGAGTGAGGAGGACCTGAGTTCAAATTTGGCCTCAGACACTTAACACTTATTAGCCATGTGACCTTGGGCAAGTCACTTAACTTCAATTGCCCTGCCCTCCCCCCCTCTAAAAAGTTAAAAAAAAATAGAATTGAGCAAGTAGAAACTAATAACTCTATGAGATAACCAAATATGATAAAAAATGAAAAAATATAGAAGAAAATGTGAAATTTCTCATTAGAAAAACAACTGACCTAAAAAATACATCCAGGAAAGATAATATAAGAACTATTGAACTACCTAAAAGCCATGAAAAAAAAAAACTTGGACAACATCTTTCAAGAAATTATCAAAGAAAATTCGCCTGTTATATTAGAACCAGAAGGCAAAATAGAAGTTGAAAGAATCCACGAATCACCACCTGAAAGAGATCCCAAAATGAAGACTCTCAAAAACATCATAGTCAAATTTCAGAGCTCACAGATCAAGGAGAAAGTACTGCAATAAGCCAAAAAGAAACAATTCAAATATCATAGAGTCACAGGATTACACAGGATTTGGCAGCTTCCATATTAAAGAACTGGAGGGCTTGAAATACCACATACTAGAAGGCAAAGGAGTTAAGATTACAACCCAGAATCACCTACTTAGCAAAATTGAATATAATCTTTCAGGGGAAAAACTCTTCAGGATCCTCTTTGGGGTTTTCTTGAGAAAAATACTAGAGTGGTTTGCCATTTCCTTCCCCAACTCATTTTACAGATGAGAAAACTGAGGTAAACAGAGTTAAGTGACTTGTCCAGGGTCACAAAGTTAATAATTGTGTGCTGCTGTATTTAAACTCAGGTCTTTCTGACTCTAGACCCAGAGCTCTATCCATTGTGCCGCCTAGCTGCCCTATCTAATTATCCAGGTCCAAGTTATTTTCACCCACTAGAATATAATCTCCTAGAGAGCAGGAACTATTTCCTTGCATCTTTTGTCTTCCTAGTACCCACCATAACGTCTAACACAGAATATATACTTGAATCCATTTATAAAGATTTTTAATAAAAGTCTGCAGTCATATTTCTAATTTTTAATTTATAGGACATTGTCTACAAGAATTTAGCAAACTAGTTCATGAAGCTTAAAGGAAAGCTCCTATTTTTTGAGAATCACAGAATCTAAGAGAGAAGGGATCTCAGGGGCCATCTATTCTAGCTCTACTTAATAAGATGCATCTATACAACATTTAAACAAAGGCTCATTCAACTTAGGAAGGAAGGAAGGAAGGAAGGAAGGAAGGAAGGAAGGAAGGAAGGAAGGAAGGAAGGAAGGAAGGAAGGAAGGAAGGAAGGAAAAAGCATTTATTAAGTTCTTGCTATATGCCAGGCACTGATTAGTTCTGTGATATAATCAGGAAAAAAAAACCATACAGTCTCTGTTCCAATGAGGTGGAACCCCATTATGTCCCAAAGTAATCCACTGCACTTCTGAATGTTTCTAACTGTTAGGAAGTGTTTCCATATCTCAAGCCAAAATTTGTCTCACTGAAACTTCCTCCCACTGCTCCTGGTTCTGCCCTCTGGGGCCCAGCAGAACAAATCTAATTGCTTTTCCATATGTGAGCTCATTAAATATTTGAGAATTGCTATGATTCTCTTTCCCAAACATACTGAAGCCCTTTCTTATTTTAGAGTCACGGTAAACATATATGTGGGGTGATAAACAAGTATCAAAAAAATGGCAGGTGTATTCATGTAACAGTGTGTGCATGAAAGTCATTTTAACCCATTTCTAAACACTGGTCTAAGAAGGCATCTTTCTGAACAGACCAATCAACCCTCCCCAACTGGCAAAAGCACATGACACTAAGGACTACTCAGAATCAATTAAAATACCATCTCACTTTAAAAAAGGTCATATTGATGCAAACTTGTGCATTGACCTTTTACTTAAATCTAAATTTATGACTTGAGAATTTGGATTTGAGGATTTGGAAAGACAAGGAAGGAAAGTAGGGACCCTTGGGATACTTTTATCTGAGGTTGAGTAAATAATTCCCATTTTAAATGGCCTTTAAATTATTTTTTCTAATATGGTCATTAAGTCCATTTGTTTGTACATAGCGATTTTTGCATATTAGAGCACTCTTCTGGCCCGAATTCACTATTTCCTTCCTAAAGCTGGTTCCGCCTCCTGACTTTTCTATTTCTGTTTTCGTTTAACTCAGGTTTGAAAGAAACATCAAAATTATATTCGATTCCTCTCCCTTTCTGGTTTCCATAGCTAAAGTCTATTTCTTTTTGCAATGTCTCTTCCAGAAATCTAAGAAGATTTTCATGAATTGATGCACAGTGAAGGGAGCAGAACCAGGAGAACAATTTATATAATAAAATACCCTAAAGACAAAAAATTTTGAGATTTAAGACCTCTAATCAATACACTGACCAATCATGGTTCTAAGAGATAGATGATAAAGCATTGTGCCCATCTCTCAGCAGAGAGGTAATGGATGTAAATAAGACAAATTTTTTTTTGGATATGGTCAATGTGGGAATTTGTTTTGCTTGACTATGCTTATTCGTAATAAGGGTTTTGTTTTTCCACTTTTATCAATGAGATGGGAAGATAAGAGAGAGAAATATATTTTTGTTCACTGAAAAAAATAAAATTTAATCTACAAAATAATCACCCAAACCAGTTCTTCCTTCAAGCAATTCCTACTAGTACTATCCTAGTTTAGGCCAGTATTACCTTATTCTTAGTGTATCGAAATAGCTGATAGCCTCCAGGTTCTTACCTCTCTAATCATTATGTATACTATTGCCAGTTTAATCTTCCAAAAACAATGTTTTTGTTGGATCATTTCTTTTTAATGGTTCTCCATTAATAGGAAGATAAAAATCCAAACTCCTTGATATCCCAGGTTCGGTGAAATTTCCCTTTACTCCTCAACACAGACCTACCACTTCTCCATTCATTGTTAGCAGAACACATATGTTCATTTGTGTATTCATTCCTTTGTTCCTGCTGCTCCTTATGCCAACCCCAAGTTCCATCTGCTATGTTATTCCCTCTCTTTACCATTTCTGTAATGGCAAGCAAAGTAGGATGTTTTGCTGGTTTTTTTGGATTGTGTTTCAGCCAATCAAGTGCCTTTGATAGAGTCTTGCCTTTGATTAAATCAAGAGTCTTTGATTGGAGATGGTATATATTGTTTCTTTTGGAGGGAGAAAACAGAGTAGAGAGAGGAAGCAGGCAGCAAACTGTGAGTTTGTGGGAAGATCCTAGGGGGATCTTCCAGGGGGGATCCAGGGGGAAGTTTTGGGGATGGTGATGCTTTCTGTATTGTTATTATATATAGATTTCTGTGTTATTATGATCAGTTTGGCTTTCTGGTGTTGGGAGTCCACTTTCTGGTGTTTGGATAAATGTTTTGGTTCTGTCTTCCATGTGGAGAGTCTGTTATATTTTGCAATTCAAAATTACATCCACATATTCATAGCCCCCATAGGTGCTATAAATATCATGTTGGCATTCCAACTTCTCATTCTATGAGGCAAAGGTGAGGAGGGAGTCCATTCCTAGCATGAGTTACAGCCTGGGAGAAGGCAGAGGGATAGCAGATGTAATGCCAAATGTGAGGAACAGAGAGGCCATTTTTATTGGAGCAGAGAATGCATGAAAGGAAATAACATATATTCAGACTAGAATAAGGTGCTGCGTAAATATAAATTCTTATTCTTCTCTTTATTATATGTGATTGGCACTGGTTGGCCTCCATACCATTCTCACTTCTGCCTCTCATTGTCACCGGCTTCCTTTATCTCAGGTCTGGCATTCTGTAGGAGGGCTTTCCAGGTCCCTTCCCTTCTGAGATGACCAGATCACCTTGCATCTACCCTGTATTTGTACCTAGTTATTGACATTTGTCTCCCCCATTGGAATGGGAGTTCCTTGAGGGCAGGGACCATATTTGTATTTCTTTCTTTGTATCCCCAAGGATTTAAGCACAGTACTTGGAATATGGTAGACGTTTTGACTGATCAAGAAAAAAAAGGCCTACCCTTCCTTAAATCAATCTTAATTTTCTCAACTTTCCCGTGAAGCCATGTCTGGCCTTGCTAGTCCATAGCAATCTCTCCTTCCTCTGAATGCCAGCAAAGTTATTTTTTCTATTCCATACATCTGGCCATTAACTTCTGCATTTCCCAGCACAGGTCTTTACCTTTTCTCTGTCCGTCTCATCTCCTCCAACTAGACTGAGGCAACGTGCTACAGTAGTCAGGGTGCCGAAATTAGAGACATGAACCTAAAGTCCAGAACCTGACTGCCATTTACTACCTATGTGATCATGGGCAGACCACATCATCTCCTTGGCCTCATTTCCTCATTTTCAAAATAACAGAATCGGTTCAGAAATGTCTGTTCCAGCTCTATAATCATGACCCTATGGCTGTAGGATCTTTACAATATGACTTAGTGGTTAGATGGTCAGCCTCGGAGTCAGGAAGACCAGTCAAGATGCCAGTCCCTCTTCTGATATGTACTGGCTGCATAATCCTGGAAAATTCCTTTTATTTTCAGTGCCCAGAGGTGTCAAATACATGACCTGAACTGGATTATAAGTGGTAAATACTTAACAAAATAAATAAAAATACAGTAAGACATTAATAATGTTAAAATACGGTTTTCTAAGTTAATATGTGGTCTGCAGAGATCCATATGGAAGATTTAGTGGGCCGCATTTCTGAGTTTGATACCGCTGCTAGAAAACTACCTTATACTATAAGTTTCAGAAGGTTCTGATCTGTTTTAGTAAAACCATTTTCTTCATCTGGAATATAAGAATTTCTTATGCCAATGAAATCACAGGTCTAATTCCAATTCTTATCCTTATGACTGTAACTCTTGGAGGAAAAGAATAGTCAAATACTTCTTTAGATTCTTCAACAGCATAGAACACAGAGTTGTATGTGAAACAATTTTTCAGTTGTTGTTCAGTCATGTGTGACTCTTTGTTACCCCCATTTAGAGTTTTCTTGGCAAAAATACTTGGAGTGGTTTGCCATTTCCTTCTCCAGTTCATTTTACAGATGAGGAAACTGAGTTAAATTATTTGCCCAGGTCATACAGTCAGTAAGTATCTGAAGTCAGATTTGAGCTCAGGAAGATGAGTCTTCCTGACTCCAGGTCTATCCACTGGACCACGTAACTGCCTCGTATGGAACTATGCTCAATATTTATTAAATGAATGAACTTACACATACTTCAAACACCTCTTAGTGAGTTGTTTTCTGTATCTATGTCCCATAAATGCCTTGTAGATAAAACTTCCTTATAAAGTCCTTTAAGCATTTCTGTAAGTGAAATGCTTGGAAACGATCTAACACTAACCCACTTAAAAGTAATTTCTAATCTACAGCAGGTGACATCATAGAGAAGCTCCAGTGATATATGAATGTGATAAGATGTCTACATGGTAATTTATTTTCTCAGTAATTTTGTTGACTCAAGTTCAGTTTTAGGTAAGGCAAAGAAGAGGAAATTAACTGTCACTATATAATAAGCTTTTAAAAAATATTTACCCCATTTACCGAGTTTCCTGCCCCACAGTATCCAAATTAAGTTGGACTCAATCTCTTTAGCAGAGAACTCTTTGTGTTCTTTCCCTTCTCCCAACCCTGTCACCATTATTCTTTCTCCCAAACAAAAAAAGCAGAAAGCCCAAAAATATTACAGAGAAATGCAAGGGAATATTCAAATACCTATATCATTCCCTGATTATTCAACAGATTTTACAGTTTTTTTTTTGTTTTCTCCTCCTGTGTCTAGGATAAAATAACTTTTCAAACTATACTTTTCTAAAGATGATTTTTACCATCTCTTTTTTTTATATGAAGCATGTTACAAAATAAAAGTATATCTCCTTTTACTGTAACTGCATTTGGTCCATTCCTCTTTCCAGGGGTTTCTAAGACAACTCTAGGCTAACTGTTATTCCTGTAACAGGAATTAAGTATTTCTACAAGACCTCTTGGCCATCTCCAGATCACACTGTCTGCAATCCAGCTATAGTCCTCATATCCTCCCTCTCAGAACCATAGACTTCCATCATGGGAACCAGGGCTTTGGTAAATGAGCTTTCATTGTGCTTTGCCCGCAAATGACTACATGTTACTTCCCTGCCATCTCCTCAGCATGTTGCTGAAATTGTACAGCTCCTTTTCATGCCCCCCTTTATGGGTTATCTTCCCCTATTAGAATTCTTGTGAGCTCCTTGATGGCAGGGGCCATCCTGCATGCCTATATTTATGTTCCTACTGCTTACCAAAAAGCCTAGCATACAGTGAGTGTTTAATAAATACCCTAGTCACTTTACCCTGCTTGCCTCAGTTTCCTAAACTGTAAAGTGAACTGGAGAAGGAAATGGCAAGCCACTCCAATATCTTTACCCAGAAAACCCCAAATGGAGTCACAAAGAGCCATGGAAAGCAACTGAACAAAAATAGCTAGCTAGCTACCTATCACAAGCAGTCAGTTACTAGCTGCTGAGTGAACTCAATAGGATCTCACAAACATTTCAAAAGAATTAGTTATAATGCCACAAATGATGTTTTCAGCATTGCTTCTGGTTTCCAAGTCCTTCATTTTAATCCAGGTTTCTAGTAGAGAATAAGAGCTGTTATTTTCTCTGTTTTGTTGCCTAAAGGACACATTGCATTCTATTCAACAAGCCATTTATCCATCACACACACACACACACACACACATACTATATACATACATATACACAAATATGTAAAAACATACATATGTATATGGGGAGAGAGAGAGAGAGAGAGAGAGAGAGAGAGAGAGAGAGAGAGAGAGAGAGAGAGAGAGAGAGAGAGGGAGAACAGTCCTGACTGGTAGACATACAAAGAGAAAAAATGAATCAGTGTGTGTACTAAGTAAGAATAATCACAACCACAATCATAGCATTTAGATGGAGCTTTAAGATTTTCAAAGCACTTTCCAAGAATTATCTCATTTGATCCCTATAACAGCCCTGACAAGTAGATGCTATTATTACCCCCATTTTAGAGATGAGGAAACTGATTCTTACAAAGGTTAAGTAACTTGCATGGGGTCACACAGTCAGTAAGTATTTGGACTTGGATTTTAATTTGCTCACAATCTAGCATTAGAGCTTGCCATACCTAGTAGCCTCAATGCAAATATAAAATATTTTCAAGGTAAGTCTTGTATTTACATGCTTTTGTTGTGTTTTTCCTCCAATGAACTTATAATATTCTATGTGTGATTGTGTGTTTGAGGGGGTCCAGACCTTAAAAATTCATTGGAATAAGGAATACTTATTGAGAAAACTCCCTCTCCCAATTCTGATCTGCTTTGTATACTCTTCAAGAATCATCCGGGGCACAGAGAGTTGATTACTTACACAGGGTCATGTAGCCATTATGAGTCAAAGATTTGATTTGAACTCATGTCTGAACCCTATTCCTTATGTTGCATTGGCTCAAAAATACAAAATACACACAAACTGAACATTGAGTCATTTTGGTGGGGGGAAGGGAGAGAGCACTGACCAAAGAGAAAAGGTGGAGATAAGGAAGAGTCTTGTGTAGAACATGATGTTAGAGCCTTGAATGGAGCTATGGTTCCTGTGATGTGGAGGTGAGGGAAAGCATTCCAGGGGTGGAGGACAGCCTCTGCAAGAATATATTTGGACATGTTTGAGATAAAGAAAATGTTCCCATAAGATAATATAGGCCCTCTCTGAGAACAAAATGGGGTTGTCTACAAAGGGAAAGTGAGATAAGCTCTCTCTATAAAATACGTGATGATGATGATGGTGGTGACGGTGATAGTGATGGTGATGATAAATGACACTTATAGCATTTCAAAGTTTGCAAAGTACTTTGCATAATCTTCCCTTTTGATCTTAACCTTGTGATATTGGCACCGCTATGATCCTGATTTTACAGAAGAGAAAATGGAGGGTCAGAGAATGGACTCATACAGCTAGTAAGCATAGCAGAACCCAAACCCAGGCCTTCCTGACTCCATATGCAATGCTTTGTTCAATGCATGCTGCCCCACTGGTAAAACTTTTACCCATTTGTTCACTGAAAAAAACCACTAGGAATCCCATCGCACTAAGTTTTACTGCCATTTAAAGACCATACACAATTGTTTCCTTATTGTTAAATCACAAATTAATCTTGACAGGCAAATTCCCCAGAACATAGAAATATTATGACTAGTTTTATATGAATAAAATGTTTCCCCATAAGAATACATAATAATTTTTGGCACTTTGCTCCTGTTATATCCATCACACCACAAGTAGACCTGTTCCAATGAAACTGTAGAAGTAAAATTTGAAAGCATGTGAAACACACTTTCAGACATGTTCACCACAAACTTTAGTGTCCATTACACACAGCATAGGTTCTAACATGAATTCCGAAGAAAGCTCTCATTCAGTAGGCAAACACTCCTATGACCTCATATAATAAGGAAATGCTCACACACACACACACACACACACACACACACACACACACACACACAATTTTCACAGGCTTTTCCATCTGGCAAATTATATTCTAACTCTCAAGGAAACCTCAGAACATAGCAAAGGTTTGAATGTGTTTTAGAGGCCAATAAATACTTTGTGTAAGGCCAAACACAAAACACCAATCAGTCTCCAAAAGAGTCACGAAGCCCCACCTGTTAAAGGAGAGTATTGGCTCTCTGCAGCTGACCAACATAAATCAGCATATTTGGGGGTGAAAGATCAAGGGTCACCATTTCAGGACACAGAGTAAATGTCTTGAAGGCAGACATTTAGTTTGTCATTTGTTTACAAGAAACATTTTAAGAAAAGCAACATGGCAGTGCTAAAACATGGTCAAATAAGCAATCTTGGGGCATGGCAGAATGCATGTTGGTACAACAAACTTTGCAAAGCTGGTAGGAATGGTCACACTCTGGGTGGGAGGCAGCACTGATCTCATAGGAGCACACAATGAGGGAGCACTTTATGTTCCTGTAACATGACCTCCATTTTCAATGCACCATTAACCTGGATCTTTGCCATAACACGTGCACCCCGGCATGCCTTCATGGCACACATTCAGCATTTACAGTGTGAACAAGAGGACAAGTGCCTCACATGGGCACAGGTACTTCATGTGAGGTCAATTATTTTCTTCAATGGATACAATAATGCTCCACACAGGAATTTGCCTGTTAAAAAGGAACTGCTCGATTTTTCCCCAGAAATGAGGGAATTAGAGCTTTATAGCTGTTGGCGCACATAATCATATGAATTTAATACACGTATCTGAGTGTGAATGCCTCCAATTCCATTCTGACTTGATGATCCACCCTACTTGCCTAGATGATGCCATAAGCATTATCAGCAGAAACTCATTAAGATCTATTATGATTGCTTAAGGAAAAATATTACCACCAAGATATCTGATTCAAGGTATTTATCTTCTAGATAAATGGAAGAAAGCTGAGAGTCTCACAGGCTGCCAAGTTTTTAAACAATAGCCATGTCAATCAAATGTACTATGTTACCCATTCTATCTTTAGGCACTGTACAAGACCAAAGAAGGAGGGAAGGGCACACTCATGCCTGCCCTTAAGAAGATGACAATCTTCACTCCTGGAGATAGTGCACACACATTAAATACAAAGACAATGACAGATATAGGCAAGAGAACATGTGGAGCCCAGCCCTAGAGATATTGAAATGGTAGGAAAGACTTCACAGAGGACACTTGCATGAATGATTTGAATGCCTTGAGGACAGGCATTCACATTTTTTTCTTTGCATTCCAAAACACAACACTGTGCCTTGAATATTGCATAGTGCATAATGAATTCTTGTTGACTTGAAATGTTGCTTCTAGAAGCATCAGTGCCAAGCTACAGAATGTGGACTCAGAGAATCACTTCATTGGAGTTCAGGCATTCAAGTCCAAGGGAATGATCCAATGTAGAGAATGTAGAGAAAATTAACTTGAGTGAAACTATTCTGTCAATCTAGATATAAAGGCATTGGTGGAAATGGGAAAAGACAAAAATTCTAGCCACAGAAACTTTTCAGAATTAAAGCTGAAGCAGTAACTGGTTGGATGTTGGAGATGAAAAATACATAGGAATCTAAGATAATTCTAAGATTTTTTTCAGTCTTAGAAAGTGGAGATTGGGGGAAGTGTTGACATTTCAATTTAATCATTGTTAGTCCTATATCAAGTTAGGTCTCTCCATCATTAATCTAATAGTTATCTTCAAAGGTTTCACTCCTTAATACTTTATTTTTATCACCATCATCATCATTATATTTAAAAACATGGCTAATGGAAAATCATTTTTGCATGACTTCATGCTTGTAAGGGATTTTATATGTCTTGCCTTTTCAATGGGTGGGAAAGAGGAAGATGGAAGGGAGAAAAACCTGGACTGAAAATAAAATAAAATAAAATAATTAAATATATATTTTAACCTCTATTATAATTTTGATAGATTTGAGTGAATCTGCATTTGTTATGGAGTGTCTCACAAAGTTCATGTTTAATCCTAAGAATTGGTGCAGTAATCCTCAAGATTTAGAGATTCAAGTTCAAAATTTTAGTTTAAAAGTTATTATTTAGGTATTCAGGGACCGCGCAACACCTCAGGTTCATTTGCCACATAAAATTCCATAGATCTTCTTAGTCAAATACATGATAGTCTGTTAACACTATCATACACTTTGTTTTAAAATCACAAAGTCCCTACACCCAGGTTAAATTCATTATTGCTACTAGCTTCTCTCCATGGGTTCCTCACTATCTCTCACTCCCCCATATTCAAGATGTCACCAAGGTCTGTCAATTTCACCCTGGCAACATCTCCCAAATATGCTCCCTTCTCTCTTCTGATGGTGCCACCACTCTAAAGCAGGTCCTCATTTCTTCAATCCTTATACTGCGATATTCTGCTGGTGAGTTTGCCTGCCTCAAGTGTCTCCTCACTCCAAGCCATCCTCCATTCACCCCCTAAAATGATGTTCCTAAATATTATGTTTAATGTGATCATATATGTACAGCCTGTATCAGATTGCATGCCACCTTGGGGAGTGAGGAGTGGAAGGAGGGAGGAAAAATTTAGAACTCAAAATCTTATAAAAGAGAATATTGAAAACTAAAAATAAATAAATACATAAATAATTTTTGAATAATAAAATACAATATGTCGCCCCTATTCAATAAATTTCAGTGACTCTCCATCACCTCCAGGATCAAATACAAAATCCTCTGTTTGGCATTCAAAGCCCTTCATAATCAGCCTCCCCCTACCCTTCCCATCTTCTTACACCTTACTCCCCAACACATACTCTGATCCAGTGACATTGGCCTCCTGGACATCTCTCAGGTATGGGTATGTTCTCTGGCTACCCTGTCATGCCTGGAATGCTCTCCTTCCTCTCTACCTACTGTCTTCCTTAGCTTCCTTCAAATCCCACCTTTTACAGAAACCCTTTCTTCATTCCCCTTTAGTTCCAGTGTCCTCCCGCCGTTAATTATTTCCCATTTATCCTATAGGTAATTTGTGTACATTTATTTGCTTGTTGTCTCTCCTATTAGACTGTGAGCTTACTGAGACCAAGGACAATCTTTTGCTCCTTTTTTGTATCCCCCCCACACGGTGTCTGGTAAATAGCTGATGCTTAATAAATGTTTATTCACTGACTTGCAAGATCATGTGGATTAGAAAAGGGAAAGCCAGGAAGCAGGAAAATCAATTAGTAAATTCTTCTTGTTGTTGTTGTTTGTCCTTCCTTTTTGAAGAGGACTTGTAATGTCTTGACTCATGCATGAATTGGATTTAAGTGAGGCAGAGTGGCCCAGGTCTTCTGCCTCACTCCCTCTTTCAGAGTCCAATGGCAAGACAAAAGTCAAAACAACTGGCAATGATCCAGGAGGCAGGGTGTCCTCCATGTCTGACCAAGTTCTAAGCACTCAGACAGCACTTACTTCAGTTCCCTTTATGGCCATTGGAACCAATGACCCTCATCCTCCCATTCCACTGGAGGAAGTCTTCTCAAGCTTGGTGGAGAGACTCCCTTTTCCTCACCAACTACTTTTAATTCTACTGAATTGAAAACTACTATGAAACTAGTTGGTTCTAGATAGCTTCTGAGATCTCTTCCGGCTCCAGATCTATGTTGGAATGTAAGATCCCTGAAGGAAGAAACTATTTGTTTTTGTTTCATTCAGGATTTTTGAGTTTTTTTGGTCTTTGTGTCCCCAGAGCCTAGGACAGGGCCAGGACCTAACAAAAACTTAATAAATATTTGCTTAGAAAATTACTGATAGGGGGTGTCTAGGTGGCGCAGTGAATAGAGCACCAGCCCACTAGTCAGGAGAACCTGAGTTCAAATCTGGCCTCAGACACTTAATGCAAAAACTAGACACAAGTCACTTACCCCAATTGCCCTCCAAAAAAAAAGTTTAAAAAAAAAAGAAAATGACCGATAAGATTTTATGATGTCCTCAGATGAAAATCCTCTTTATCTCCCCCCCCTTTTTTTTTTTGCTACTTCTGTTGGGCCTTTCTTCTTGTATTTTGACATTGCACCTTATTATACGTACAAGCCTCATCTCTCCTCCTATACTTTAAACACCATGAAAATATTAGTATCCATGTCTTTTTTTTAATTCCCCATAGTATCTAGCCCAGGGGTGGGGAACCTGTGGCCCTCTAGTAAATATTTATTTTATTATGCTTAGGTCATAAAATTTGAGGGATACAAGAAAAAATGAAAATTGGAGTGCTGCTCATCTTTCCAAAATGTGGACGGGAAAACACAATGAGTTGAAATGTCACCTTTCCATCTTGGAGATTTGGGGTCACTCCATGAACAGAGAATGGACATAGGATTCCAGATGGAGAGGTAAACCTAGACCCATTGGCTGGTTAGTCCAACCCTCTTATTTTACTGATGTGGAAACTGAGGACCATGAAATCCAAGTGCCCAACATCACAGGGACAGTGTCAGAGGACGAATCTGAATCTGAGTCCTTCAACTTCAGAGTCAGTGACTATTTTATATGGAACATCCTGTGTTGCATTAGAAATGTTAGGCACATCAGCGTGCAGGGATGATAACCAAGGTCACTGTCAGCCCTTCTCCATTTCAAAGACGGAGGCAGCTGCTTTTCCCAAGGAAGGAAGGGTTTGTTAACAGAGCCTGGCTTCACCCCCCCCACCCCAAACTCTCAAGTACACCAGAGAAGGACAGCAAATGAGAAGAGAATGCCAGTGCAGCCTCGTTCCTTCTCCTCTATCTGCCTTTCCCTAACTTCCAAATGAAAGCTACAGACCAGGAAGGCAGTATAAGTTAGATTTGGGTAAGGAGACGAGCTTTGATCACAAAATTTCCAATGGGTCTCAGGCAGGTCCTTTTGTGACCCTCCTCCAAATCCAAACCAAAATAAAGCCCATTTGTGACCCTTCTGTCACACCCCTGTAACAAAATGTGAGGGCATGAGGATTTCCCATCATTCTGCTGTACTATTCAAGTAGCCATAATGCCCTCTGCTTAGTTCTCGAACACTAACAGAGCTTTTTTATTTAGAACGAGATCCACAGGTGAAAAAAGTAAAGTAATAACCCAGATGATGGCAAGGAAGGAATTGCCTAATGATCCATTAGGCCATTTCAGAAAATTAGTTCTCTATTGGTGTTATGCATGCACTTGATTAAATGTTTCTTCCATGTTGGTTCTATTGCTGTGATTTAGGCAAAGGACAGAATATTAATTCAGCTGAAATTATACACTGTGAAACATAAGGCATATATATTCAACAGCCTCTTTTTTCTGCTGTTAGTTTTCCCTTTTTGTAAGGCCATTTGGAAAGCAGCATCCAGGTGCCTGATCTCGCAGCAATTTTGATCAGTAAGCCTAGAGCTGGAGCCAAGATTGACAAGGCCTTTGTGATTGTGATGATAGATTCAAGTATTCATTGAATGCAAAGGTTTTTCATTTCACTGCATCAACCAATGATGAAATACAATATGGTAAGATTAAGTATGGCATATAACTAGCCAGGCACACTGGCCATGCAGTAATCTTCTCTATAACCCGTTTAAAACCAGGTCCTTTCCCCTGGCTGAGTATACTCCTTTCAAAGTGTTCATCAGATGTCTGACCCACCCCAGCATAATACACATGTCACTGGGAAAAGAGTTAGTGACAGCTGCAGCATTTCTTTCTACATTGAAATAATAATAATATTTTAAATATTCAGTAATCACATAACAGTTTAGATATACCAGCATGCCAAGAAAACTATTCACAGAAAGCAAAAACCCTTGTTTGTTGTTGACTATAATCACCATTATACAAATCAGTTTGAGAGAGAGGTGTTCTCTCTACAGGGGAAAAGGGTTCCATTCCATCCCTTACTCATTATTTGGAGTTTCTGATAAAAACTTTCCTATTGCCAGCAAGAAATGAATATTCATTACAGATATCATATTGATTATTGTGAAAATCATAACTCCCTTCTCACCATAAATGGTTTTAAAAGGTTTCTTTGGGTTTGATGCCCCCAGGAAGAATAATTATAATGATGTGAAATTCACAAGAAGCATTCTCTGGTCTTCATGTGTTTTCTAGCTCAAGTGACCTTGCCAAGGAGTAGGCATGGCTTTGGTTTATAATAAGATGCTGTATTTTCAGATGGAGATAAAAATTTTGAACTAAAGGAGCATTCTCCCATGTAATGGAATCATGCTAGGAACCCCCTTGGTGCTCATGAATTTCTCTGTTTCTATTCTTTGCATGTGGGAAGAGTGAGGTCCCCAGAAAAGCTTATCCCTTCCTTATGCCACAAGGATCCTGTCAGTTCACACAAGTCATGATAACAAAGAACTATGAGGGACCTTAGAGATCATTCTCTGATCATAGAACTTAATTTTATTGTTGAAAAAACTGAGGCTAAGAAAAGTTTAGTGACTTCCTCAGAATCTCCCAGCTATTAAGTATCTAGGGCATGCTAGATAGTAAAACTCAGGTCTAATTCCAAATCCAGAACTTTATCCACCACCACTAATTCCCATATCATGCTTCTGTTTCATCATGAAACTACTGCTGTATAATATTATTCATTACAAATTACAAGATGTATTCTTCAAATGTCATTCTGACATTGCCCAAGCACTAAATTATGGGTTAAATTCCCAGGATGGCCTCAGATAAGTAGACATCATTCACTCTTTTCAGACCCCTAGAAAGAACAATGATCATGAAATTCATGGATGTTGGGTTTGAAAGGTCCCTGAGAAAACATCTAGTCCATTCTCTTCAGGGAGAAGTTATGACTTTCATGGTCAAAGTTACATAGCTAGTTACTTAAAGAGCCAAGACTCCAAACTCCCACGATGCTTTCTACACCACTCCACACTGTCTTGCAAAGGAAAAAGTAGCTGACAGAGAAATGAATTTCTCCCATCTGGGTGACCAATCTCTTCCCAGAGAGCAGTTTATGTATTAGGATTAGGCCATACATGAAAATAATATCTCCCTCATGAGATTGCCTTTGGCTCTCATAGTCTAGCTGAGGCCAAGATATTTGTATAGTGTTTTGGAGAGAGGCAGGAAAAGAGAGAATGAGGAGTGGGGAAGAAGAGGAAAATATAAAGGAAACAAAATTTTAAAAGGAGGAGAGAAAGAGGGAGAATCTCACAATACAATATATAGAGCATCCCCAAAGTCTTCGTGTAGTTTTGTTTTAATAGACACTAAGAATTTTGAGATACTCTGTATAAAAATGTCTAAAGAATGCATCAAGTCACTGGATCCCAAATGAGATAGCAGATTCAAAGAATCAGGACCTCACCAGGTAGTCAGTATCAGACAATCAGTGACCAATAGAACCAAAAAATGTTCAAAGAGAATAGTAATTAGCAAAAATAAACCAAAAACAGTGTGAATAAAGGTCACATTCTACACAACACCTCAAAGTTTGATTGGGTACACACAGATCTTTCGATTGTTCCTTTAAGTCCAACTGTATGTGCCTTCAGAAACTTGGAAGAGATCCAAGTGCTGTAACTTTGACAATCAATCGTAACCTCATGCTGAACTTCAGCAACTAATTCTATTATTGCTTTCTCACAGGTGGAATTCCTGCCCTTTTCTTTATTCAAGGTCTTCCTCATGACATAATAAAGGCACCCCAAACTCACCGAAGCAATTACAGCATTATAATTTTACTGAGGACAGAAGCCAACAGAACCATGCTAGTTATGAGGTGAAAATCTCGTCTAAAATCATGGTGCATACTCAGGGGATTTATCATTTTAGACAGGAAGGTGAAAGTAAATAATGAAGGTCAAGGCATAACAAAAGATCTGATTAGTACCTATAGTTCTTAATATTTTTCTCAAATATTTAAAAACATCTGGGTAATCTAATAACCCTTGGGCAAATTAAAAAAGTGAAGAGCTACAAAGAAAAAATTTTAAATGTCAACTCTAAGGCAATTCTTTGTTTTATAGCCTTACATAAGAATGGGATGTTTCAAGATGGTGGAAACAGGACTTCTCTGCAGCTCTAACATCCACATTCACCAATCCATGTAAAAGGGGACTCTGAACAAACTTTGGAGCTACAGAACCCACAAAATGACACAGAGAAGCTACCCTCCTGCTGAGGACAGCCCAGCAGCCCGGCAGGGAGTGGCCAGCCCAGCACTCTAGGAGTTGACCCCAGTCCCACATGAGCCAGAGGTTTTAGCCCCAGGGCAGGCCTGACCAACCACCGGCTGGAGGGACTTCAGAACACCAGCAGTTGTGACATTTCCAGAATTACCAACACATAGATGCCAAGGACAAAGTGAGAGGTCAGTGCAGTATGGACTTTGGAACCATTAGTTGGGAGTGTGTGGCTTTTGCCCCTAGGGAGAGAAGCCACTGAGCCACCTCTGCGAAACCAGCACCATGTTGCAGCTTCAACACCTGGCCTGCAAACTGTAGGGGGACCTGATGACCAGTCGGCGGGGGGTGTAATTGCTCTTGCTTTAACCTTCTTGGATCTGGATTGCAGCCAGGGGTAGAGGTCTTGGGGTGTGTGACCAGCTTGCCAGAGTGTGTGGAGGCTTCAGAGAGGGCACCCAACTAAAACCTCCAGAAGCTGAGAAAACCCCAGCTTTCAGGATGGAAGCTCCCCTGGCTGGTGGCAGAGTCCTACTGTGGCATAAAAGCCCAGGGATCAAGTGACTGAGTGGCAACATGAGTAGGCAAAGGAAGCAAAATGAACAAAGTACCCCAACTTTACACTTCTACTTTGGTGACAAAAAGGATCAAAGCATGGAACAAGAGGAAGACAGTAAAGTCAGAAATCCTGCACCAAAAGCTTCCAAGAAAAATACAAACTGGTTACAGGTCATAGAGGAATTTAGAAGCAATTAAGAGAAGTAGAGGAAAATTGGGAAGAGAAATGAGAATGATGCAAGAAAATTATGAAATGAGAGTCAACAGCTTGACTGAGGAAAATAAAACTTTAAAAAATAGACTAACTCAAATGGCAAAAGAGGCTCAAAAAGGCCTCTTTTTGAGGAGAAGAATGCCTTAAAAAGCCATATTTGCCAGATGGAAAAAGAATCTCAAAAGCTCACTGAGGAGAATCATTCCTTCAGAATTAGATTGGAGCAAATGAAAGCTAGTGACTTTATGAGAAATCAAGATGCTGTTAAACAGATCCAAACAAATTAAAAAATAGAAGGCAATGTGAAATATTTCATGGGAAAAACCGCTGACCTGGAAAATAGATCCAGGAGAGATAATTTAAAAATTATTGGACTACCTGAAAGCCATGATCAAAGAAAGAACCTAGAAATTCTTCAAGGAATTCTCAAGGAATATTGTCCTGATGTTTTAGATCCAGAGGACAAAACAGAGGTTGAAAGAATCCACCAATCACCTGAAAAAGATCCCAAAAGAAAACTCCTAGGAATATTATAGCCAGATTCTGGAGTTCCCATATCAAGGAGAGAATATTACAAGCAGCCAGGAAGAAACAATTTGAATAGTGTGGAAACACCATCAGGATAGCACAGGATCTGGCAGCTTCTAGACTGAGGGACTGAAGGGCTTGGAATATGATGTTCTGGAGGGCAAAGGAGCTGGGATTAAAACCAAGAATCACCTACCCAGCAAAACCAAGTATCTTGTTTCAGGGGAAAATTTGGTCATTCAATGGAATAGAAGACTTTCAAGCATCTTGAGGAAAAAACCAGAGTTGAATAGAAAATTTGACATTCAAATACAAGAAGCAAGAGAAGCTTGAGAAGGTAAACAGGGAAAGGAAATAATAAGGAACTTATCAAAGTTGAATTATTTCCATTCCTATGTGGAAAAATGATAATTGTAACTTATGAAACTTTTTTTCAGTATGAAAATAGATGAAGAAAGGTATATGGGTATATGAATACATATGTGAATGTATATATATATATATATCTATACATATATATTTACATATATATTATATATATTTACAGGTATACATAGATAGAGGGCACAGGTTGAATTTAATAGGAAGGGATGATACTTAAAAGGTGAAATTAAGAGGTAAGAGAGGAATATAATGAAAAGAGATGGGGAGAGACAGAATGGGGTAAACTATCTCATATAGAAAAGGCAAGGGAAAATTGATACAATGGTGGGGAAGAACAGGAAGGCAAAAAGGCAAAACCTTATTCTCATTGAATTTGGCTCAGGGAGAGAATGGCATACATATTTAATAGGATATCTCACCATATAGGAGAGTAGGGGGGAAGGGGATGAGAGGGGGGATGATGGAAGTGAGGGCAGGCTGGGGGGAGGGAAGTTGGTAGCACCCACTTTTGAAAAGGGACAGGATCAAAGTAGAGAATAGAACAAGTGGGAGGTGGGATAGGAGGGAGGGAAATATAGTCAGTCTTTTACAATATATCTACTATGGTAATGTTTCGCATAGCTACACATGTACAACATATACTGAATTGCTTATCTTGCCAGTAAGGGTGGATGACAAGGGAGGAAGGGATTGAATCTGGAATTTGCAGTTTTAAAATTAAATGTTTAAAAATATATAAAGACTATCATAAATACTATTTTACATATAATTGGGAAATAAGATATACAGACATTGGGGCATAGAGATTCACCATGGCCTACTGGAAAAGTCGAAGGGGGTATAGGAGAAGATATGGGAGAGAGCAGATTGGAAGAGGGGATATCCTGTGGGACTGCTATTCTGGGGTGGTGGAGTAAAAAATGGGGGAAAATTGTAACTCAAAATCTGGTGGAAATGAATGATATAAACCAGAAGTTAAAGCATTTTTTAAAAAAAGGATGGGATGTTTCCAACTTAAAAGTCACAGTAAGGGTGATAATAACATTTATGTAGCACTTTTTCATCCTATGAGGTGGATTATTATTATTATCATTTTACATAATAGGAAATTATGGCACAGAAATCTTATGGGACTTGCCCATGATCACACAGATAATATACATCTACTCATTTATACACATATTCAACAAACATTTATTGATGTACATGGAATGTCAAAGCCAGGACTCAAATCCAGGTCTCCTGACTATAGGACCATTGCTCTTTCCCACTCCATCAGGTTAGGACACTGAAGCCAAGAATGTTTCTCCTCATACAAAACATTCCATCTCCCATCTCCATGCCTTTACACAGGCTTTCTCCCCTACTTGGACTACATTCCCTTCCCACTTCCACCACAAAGAATCCTTAACTGCCTTCAAAGCTCAGCTAAAGAACCATTCCTACATGATTTAATGATCTCTAAGTAGTATTAGTAGGATATTGAGTTTCAGAGGGAAAGATTTAAGCTTGATATAGGGAAAACTTTCTCATATCTTGTGGTCTTAAAGAGTTAGAAGCAAAGTAAATGCTGATTGGGGAATGACCAAACCAATTGTGATACATGAATGCAATGGAATATGAACGTATTGTAGGAAATAATGAATGTGATGAATACAGAGAAACAGAGAAAGACCTTTACAAACTGCTGCAGAAATTAGCAGGGGCAGGAAAACAGGGCATACCATGACTACAACAATGTAAATAAAAATAAAAACCACCACAAAATGATTGAAATTCAATGTTATGAGATTGTGAAGAACAAATTTAGCTAAAGAGAAAAGATGTGAGAGAGAGATATACAGAGATGGGAATTTCAGGAGTCTGTAATACTGCATATTGTGTTATTTGTTGATATGTTTATAGGCTTTGCTTAATTTTTTCTCTCCCTCTTTTTAAAAATATTTCCTATAAAATATTTATACCTACTCTTTTAGTAGTGAAATTTTAAATTAAAGGGAGGCCCATCAATTGGGGGAATGACCGAACAAGTTGTAGTATATGATTGTTATGGAATACTATTGTATTATAAGGAATGACAAGCAGAATGATCTTAGAAAAACCTAGAAAGACTTACATGAACTGATACAAAGTGAAATGAGCAGAACAAGAAGAACATTGTACACAATAACAGCAATAACCTATGCTGATCAGCTGTAAATGACACAGCTATTATCAGCATTAGAATGATCTAAGACAATTCTGAAAGAATTGATGAAAAAATGCAATCCACCTCCAAAGAAAGTACTAATAGTATATGAATACAGATTGAAGCATACTGTTTTTCTCTCTTTTGTTCCTTTCTTTTTAATTTTGTTTCACAAAATAAGTAATATGGAAATGCTTTATATGATTAGACATGTATAACCTACATTAGATTGCTTGCTATCCCAGGGAAGAGGGAGGG
The DNA here is from genome assembly GCA_011680675.1 of Gymnobelideus leadbeateri. Taxonomy (NCBI): domain Eukaryota; kingdom Metazoa; phylum Chordata; class Mammalia; order Diprotodontia; family Petauridae; genus Gymnobelideus; species Gymnobelideus leadbeateri. The sequence continues at coordinate 291,173 of WOXC01002037.1, forward strand.
GAAGGAGAGAGAGAATTTGGAACTCAAAATATTTTTAATATTATAAATTATTTTTACATATAATTGGAGAAAAATAAGATATTTTAAATGAAGTCATTATTACCTACTATACAGAAGAAAACTTCTGAGGAAAACGAAAATGATCTATGTGAGGAGGTCTTTGGATTATTTAAAGGTTATTGTTCAAATGTATTGATAATTATTTGTAATTGTTACAAATTTCTAGTACTACATCCTAACGCAGAGGTTCTTAATTTGGGGTTCATAAACTTTTTTTTAAACAAATGCTTTATTAAGTTCTGTTTTACATCATTCATTTCCACCAGATTTTGAGTTACAATCATTTCCTCCCCCTGTTTTTCCCCTACCCACCCTCCCAGAATAGCAGTCCCACAAGATATCGCTTCCTCCAATCTGCTCTCTCACATACCTTCTCCCATACCCTCTTCGACTTTTCCATTAGAGGAAAGTGAATCTTTGTGTCCCAATGCCTGCACATCTTATCTCCCAATTACAATCAAAAGAGTATTAATATATTTATTTATTAATATATTTATTTATTTATATATATTTGAAACATTTAATGTTAAGACCTCGACTTTCAGATCCATTTCCTTCTTCCCTTGTCACCCATTCCCTCTGGGGAGATAAGTAATTCAGTATATGTTGTACATGTCTAGCTATGCAAAACATTATCATAGTAGATATATTGTACAAGGCTGCTTATAATTCCCTCCCACTCATCCCACCCCCCACCTGGTCCATTCCCTACATGATCCTGTCCCTCTTCTATAGTGGGTACTTCCAACCTCCCCTCCCCCCAAGGATGCCCTCCCATCCATCATCCTTCCTCTCATCCCCCTTCCCCCTATTCTGCTGTAGGTTGAGATATCCCATTTAGCATGTATGTCATTCTCTCCCTGGACCAAATTCAATGAGAATGTGGTTTTGCCTTTTGCCTTCCTATTCTCCCCCTCCCTTGCAACCACTTCCCCTTGCTTCTTCTACATGAGATAGTTTACCCTACCCTGTCTCTCCCCATCTCCTCTTGCCACTTTCCTCTCTCACCTCATAATTTCATCCCTTGAGTATTCTCCCTTCCCAACAAATTCAACCTATGCCCTCTATCCTTATATAACTGTAACCATATACACACACATTCACATATGTATTCATATGACCACACACCCTTCTTCCATTATTTTCATAGTGAGAAAGCTATCATCAGTCACAGTTATTGTTTTTCCATGTAGGAATGTAAATAGTTCAACTTTGATAAGTTCCTTTTGATTTCTTTTCCCTGATTACCTTCTCAGGCATCTCTTCCTTCTTGTGTCTGGATGTCAAATTTTCTATTCAACTCTGGTTTTTTCCTCAAGAATTCTTGAAAGTCCTCTATTCCACTGAATGACCATATTTTCCCCTGAAACAAAATACTCAGTTTTGCTGGGTAGGTGACCCTTGGGTTCATTCCCAGTTCTTTTGCCCTCTGGAATATCATATTCCATGCCCTTCGATCCCTCAGTGTAGAAGCTGCCAGGTCCTGGGCTATTCTGATTGTGTTTCCACAATATTGAAATTGTTTCTTCCTGGCTGCTTGTAGTATTTTCTCCTTGATCTGGGGATTCTGGAACCTGGCTATAATATTCCTGGGAGTTTTCTTTTTGGGATCTTTTTCAGGAGGTGATCGGTGGATTCTTTCAACCTCTATTTTGCCCTCTGGATCTAAAACATCAGGGCAGTTTTCCTTGAGAATTTCTTGAAGGGTGATTTCTAGGTTCTTTCTTTGATCATGGCTTTCAGGTAGTCCAATAATTTTTAAATTGTCTCTCCTGGATCTATTTTCCAGGTCAGTGGTTTTTCCCATGAGATATTTCACATTGCCTTCTAATCTTTCATTTGTTTGGATCTGCTTAACAGCATCTTGATTTCTCATAAAGTCATTAGCTTCCATTTGCTCCAGTCTAACTCTGAAGGAATGAATCTCCTCAGTGAACTTTTGAGATTCTTTTTCCATCTGGCAAATTCGACTTTTTAAGGCATTCTTCTCCTCATTGCCCTTTTGGGCCTCCTTTGCCATTTGAGTTAGTCTATTTTTTAAGGTGTTGTTTTCCTCAATCAGGCTGTTGACCCTCATTTCATACTTTTCCTGCATCCTTCTCATTTCTCTTTCCAATTTTTCCTCCACTTCTCTTATTTGATTTTTAAAGTCCTTCTTAAGGTCCTCTATGGCCTGCTTTTGGAGCAGGACTTCTGACCTCAGTCCTTTTCCTGCTCTATGCCCCCAAAATAGGAGTCTAGGGTTGCATTTTTCTGTTTCCTTTGCCTTGGCATTTTGCCACTTAATTACTTGACTTTTGGGCTTGTTGCCACAGTATGGCCTGGTGCCAGACAGGAACTTTTGCCCAAACGTGTGAGGGGGCCAGCTTCCATTTCTGGCAAGCTGTAAACCCACCCACAACCTCCACCCCAGATCACAATCCAGATCCAGGGAGGATAAAGCAAGAGCGATTACCCCCCAAGACTGATCACTGGATCTTCCTACAGTTCGCAGGCCAGGAGCTGGAGCTGCTTCTGAAAACTACAAAATGGCATGTCTCCTCAGCGGCTTCTAGCCCCCAGGGGAGGAAGTCGACGCATTCCCCAAATACTGGTCCCAAAGTCCATAGGGCACTAACCTCTTACTTTTTCCTAGGCATGTCTAGGTTGATAGTTCTGGAATCGCCACAGCTGCTGGTGTTCTGGGGTCTCTCCAGCCAGCTGCTGGCCCTGCCGCCCTAGCGCTAAAACCTCGGCTCACACAAACCTGGGCTCTGCTTGGCTTGGCTCGGCTCCCTGTGCTCTGCACACTGCACACTGCTGGCTCCCAGAGCGCTGCACTGGTCCTTCCTGCAGGGCTGCTGGGCTGTCCTCAGTGGGAGGTTAGCTTCTCTGTGTCATTCTGTGGGTGCTGGGGCTCCAGAAGTTGTTCAGAGTCACCTTTTACATAGTTTGGGGGGAATCTGGGGGCAGAGTGGCTTGGATGAGCTGTTTCTACTCCCCATAAACTTTTTAATATATATTTTGATAAACATATTTATATTTCTTTTTTTTTTGCTTTTTTTTTTTTTGGAGGGCAATTGGGGTTAAGTAACTTGCCCAAGGTTACATGGCTAGGTTTTTATTTGTGTGTGTTAAGTGTCTGAGGCCGGATCCAAACTCAGGTCCTTCTGACTCCAGGGCCAGCGCTCTACTCACTGCGCCACCTAGCTGCCCCCAACATATTTATATTTCAATATAATTGGTTTCTTTTGTAAGTTTTTGCATTTTATTTTACACATTTAAAAATATTCTTCTGAGAAGAGGTCCATAGGCTTCTTCACACTGCCAAAGAGAACCATGACATAAAAAAGAAAGGGTCATACTTTCCCTGCAATTCTCCTTCTCTGCACCTCCTGAGATCTGAAAAAATGAATAAAAAGGATCCATCTTCCATAAACTGCACAGTTTTTTTTCCCCTTCCTTTTTAAAACCTGCTGAGAACAACCCACATGGCACATACTCCAACCATCATGATTCCATGCCTCCCTTCCTAGTTGTCTGTCTTATTTCTTAACAGCAAATGTTGCAATCATCTCTTTAGCTGCCAAGTCATTCATTGCCCAGATGTGCTAAAGGAGTCACATAAATCCATAGGGACCCACATAAAAACTTGGCATCATAGAGCATAGGCTGAAAGCTAGAAGGAACTCCTGGAGTTACCAAGTCTTGTCCCCTCTTTTTACAGATGGGGAAACTGAGCTTCAAAAAGAAATAATTAAGTGACTCAGGATCACACAGCTAATGTTGTTGTCTGAATTGGGAATCCAATCCAACTCTTCCTGACATTGAGTCCAAAACTGAGAGTATTCAGGGGTCCACAGAGACAAGTATCTGCCTTGAGGAGTTTATAACCTCGTGCTGAGTGTGACTAATTTATTTCATTGCTCAAGTGTTTTCTGGCCATGTCCAACCTGTTTCATTTGTTCTTTCAACATTTGTTATTGACATAATTTATTATAAACATAATCAACATTATGTCTATTAAAGGCAGAGTGCTATGCTAAACTTCACTGGGAGAAATACAAGGTTTAGAACAGACTTGGTCCCTGATTTCATGAATAATAATAGTTTCCATTACATAGCATCTTAAGATTCGAAAAGAGCTTTTACCCATTATCTCATTTGATCCTCACAGCTCTTTGAGGTAGATGGTGCTACTGTTTTTTTTCTTTTTTACAGATGAGGGAATTGAAGCTCAGAGAGGTTTAAGGACTTGTCAAAATCACACAGCAAGTAGGGGTCTTAGCCATAATTTGCACCCATGTTATCCTGACTCCAAATTCAACCTCCTTTCTGTAATGGCAAGCAAAGAAGTAGTTAACACCTCGTTTCAGTTCATGGTTGTATCAAGTATTAAGATCCAGAATTCATGAATCCCACAACTTGTGAACCCTAGAAGTTGTGAACTCCTGAAACAAGAAGGGAAGGAGCTAATTACCACATATAAGGAGAGGCCCAAGCTGGAGAGAGAAGAACTGAGAAGGGAGCTTTTGCGATGGAGGAGAAAACTCATGGTATCCCGGAACTCCATATTTCTCTGTTCTCTATATATTGATGTTTCTTTGTGATACTTTGTACAAAAGCTCTGGGACCTTACTGGAAGCCCTGAAAAAGGATTTTCTGGTTGTATGTTTACAGAAGTCCTGGAGGAGGGTTTTGGAGGTCCTGGGACTTTACTGATGATTTGTGCTGACCTCTTGGATGTTGTTTGTGGGTCTGTGTTGATTTCTATACTGATGATTTGTGTAGAGTTCTCAGATCTTGTTGGTAGGTCTGTGTTGATTTCACAGGCGGATAGTGAATTGATGATGGTGCTGGCAATATGCATGAATGTTGTTTTGGCTCTGTTAAGCTTTGTCTTCCCAGAAACAGGAACTATGAAGGACTTGAGGTGGACTGGACACTGTGAGCTTAAATCTGGAATAGGAACTGGATGAGGTACTGGACAAAGAACTGGACAAGGAGCTGGACAAGGAACTGGGAGCTGCCTGCCTTTGAACCCAGGTGACAGTTGTGTAGACTTGGGCAGGAGCTGGGACTATGGAAGAGGAATCATGGAAGCTGAAATCCAGCCTCAACTCAAGATAAAAAGATCTCTTCTTGAGTACCTGATGTGACTGAGAAGACTGTGATTTATTGTGACCTAGGGGTGGAGTACTTTGACCTTTGTATTTTGTGTCCATTAAGGAGACAAGCCTCCTTAAGGATGATTGAATTAAGGATGTACTAAATTATTGAGTTACTAAATGATTGTACTTTGTTTAAAACTATGTGGCCACTTTGGTGAAAACTATGTGGCTATTTTAGCGATAAATTATGTCATAACTTTGTGAATGCTGTACTTTGATTTTTGTGAATGTTTTGCCTTAATTTGCTGCTGAATAGAGAGTTCACTATACTATGTAATCAGAACCTTGAAGCTGTTCACAGCAGCAGTCTTCTGTAAAGCTGCTCATGCTTGGCTTTACACTTTCCCTCTCCCCTCCCACCCTAACAAACCCAGCTCTCTTACAATTTAGTAGCTATTACTAATAGAAAGAAGACAAGAAATAAACATAAATAAGGCTAATTATAAGGTAAGTGAATCAAAAAAGGTACAAAACAAAGTAATGTGTGATTTATGAAGAAGAAAATTATTATTAACAGGGTTTTTCAAGATAGATTTCATGAAGGAGAGTGTTTAAACTGGGTTTTAAAGAATGGCTAAGAATTCAACTGTGAAAGAATTGGACAGATAGAACATTCTAGGTTGATGGAACCCCTTAAGCAAAGTCATAGATGTAGGGGAGAATGGTGAGTGTTCAGGCAGGAGCACAGAATCATTCAAATTGCCTAGAATCTAAAGGGCTAGAAGAGAGTAGAAGGAGATGTCTGTTGAATCATGGACTTCCATGAAAAGAAGTTTAAGCTTTATTTTGAAAGCCATACGGAACCTACTGAAGATGTTTGAAAAGGGGTGGCTAGACAGTGCAGTGAATAGAGCACCAGCTCTGGAGTCAGGAGGACCTGAGTTTAAATCCAGACTCAGACACTTAACACAAAAACTAGCCACATGACTTTGGGCAAGTCACTTAACCCCAATTGCCCTCCAAAAAGAAAAAAAAAGATGTTTGAACAGAGTAGTAACATGACCTAATCTACAAATTAAAATGACTATTCTAGCAGATGTGTTGGTGTGTTGGAGCTAAACAAGAATGGAGGTCAAAAGGATTAAAACCATTTAGGTAGATGACATCATTCCTCTGGAAGACTATAGATAGACCTATGATAGTTGAGGTGGGAGTGTGAAGGGGTAACACACACAAAAATATTAGTTTTCTTCTCAATCAATCCCAGTTTCTTGATCTTAGTCAACTTTTTCAAGAATTCAGTGCTGATCTTAGAAATTACCTCTTTCTTTCTCATCCTTGGCATCATTATAAAACTGAGATCAACTAAGACATTCTAATTGGATTTTGGAAATACAACTCAACACCTATGGAAGCTTTCCACAGCAGAGTCCTGGTTTTAGCTGAAAACCATGGCCCTACTGATCTTTTTTGTCTATGTGACTTTGAGCAAATCCTTTAACTTTTGGGGGCCCCATTTTCCTCATCTGTAAAATGAAGGGGTTGATCCCTATTAAAGGATGACCCCTAATGTCCTCTCCGACTCAAAATATAAAATCCTATGATTGATGCTCCTATGTCCCGAGGGCAAGGTTTTTCTCCATTTCCAGTTGGCTTCCCACATTGATGTGAATTTATTTTAAAATGAAGGAACAACAACAAACACTATTCACAACTGATGAAAAGTCAAGTAAAACAAAGAATGCGAGGAAAAGGGAAGCAAGGGAGGAAGAGGAGAATATGAACAATCAGCTTCATTATACAATATCCTCTTTTGAAATTTGGGTCTTAAAAGGGGATATATATATATATATATATATATATATATATATATATATATATATATATATATATATATAAATTTCTACAACACTATGGAATGTTCCTTTAGGAATATTACTTTATCTCTTTTCACTTCCTACTAAAAATAAATGTCCCTCTCATGGCTATAGCATTTGTGTACTTTCAGAAGGCTATCATATCTTTCCTCAGGTGCCTTCCCTCTAGGTGGGAAGCCCTCAGTTCTTTTAGAATTCCTCATAGATCATGTTTTTAAGCCTTTTCTTCTTTTTATTGCTCTCCTCTGGATTCTGTCTAATTTGTCAACATAGTTTCTATAGCATGGCACCCAGAACTGACAGTAGTTGTTTAGTACAAAGCAAAGAACTACAGCCTAATTATCCAGACATTAAAAGTTAAACACATCAGCAAGCCCAATGCAAGAGCCTAGGCAAGCTCAGCATTAAGAGTTAGTGCTATACATTCATACATATTTTAAAAAATGAATCAAAAGGGACCCAAGAGAATGTGAGCAAGTCCTCCTTCCATTCCTGAGTTTCTTTGCCTTGAAGTAAGAAGAGGCCACTATTCTTAAAGGTTCCCTTCGCTGTCATAGAAACTGGAGAGTACAACTTATCTGTGCCAAAGCACTTGGAATGCCTAAAAATGATTAGGCCCACTGTAAAATCCCAAGTGCTCTCTAGAGCTGAAAAGTAGATGGAGTAGTATGTTCAAACTGCACAAATGCCTAATTTACAGACCGTTGGCTTCCTAATGTTGTGACTCAATTTTAGTACTGAATTTTCCTTAAAGTCCAAGGGGATTTCCATGCATGATTTCCATTAATGATGGGAGCACCATTAACCAGGCTATGCTATTAAGATGGTCAATCTTTAATCATCTAACATAGCTTTACAGATCAGAAAAGTCCAATCTTTAGCTGAAGTTAAGAAAAACAGGGTTTTTTTCCACTTATCATTGAAAGCTCCAGGAAACATCTGGAAGGATACTGCTTCCTTTGTAGTAAAGCAGAGAATCAACCCCTTAATAATTGGTCTTGGGCCTTTGTTGAGTGGTGAGATGCCAAAAATTTGGGGGCATGTGTTCATGCTTCCCTACATAAAATATTCACCCTGAAACAGGACACTAAAGCAACATTGAGCTTTCTTTCATCTACCTCCTTGGTAAAGTAGCCAAAAGGGTATTAGAATAATGTCTCTCAAACAATGTAAAGGTCTGGGCAAACATCTTAGTAGCATTCATGAATAAATAGGCTAACACCTAGCAACATTCCCCAAATGACAATGCCATCTCTTAAATCTCTAGTAAAGAACATGGTAGTCAAATGTCAACTCAAAACCCAGGACAAATTCCAGCCCTTTACTGAAAAATATCAGTGACCTATAGTGACAATCCCAAACCAATACAAGTCCTGACCATTGATCTCTTTATACTGTGCATTGAAATACCATTTTATATTTCATAGAGTGATTTACAGCCATTTTCTACTTGTATAATAATACACACAATAACAGAACCATAGATAGCGACCTTGAAGGGATATTATAGGTTATCTAATGACAATCCAACTTCTTGATTTGACAGGTGAAGAAACCTCATGTGGCCCATAAAGGGAAAGTGACTTGCTTCAAGTCACACAGGTAATAAATGGTAAAGTTAGGATTTTAATCTAGGTCCTCAGACTCCAAATAGACAAAAAAATTCAAGTTTATAAATACTTTTAGATTTTGTATACTTTCCCACAAAGAGAGAAGGCATCTTGTATAAATATTTGTATTCATATTTTACAAATGTGTAAACTAAGGTTTAAAGAGACTACATTATTTGCCCAGGGCCAAGCATAGAGGATGCATCATTGTCAAGATTATAACCCAACTCCATATCCAGCATGTTTGCCACGATACCATACTTCCTTTTACCAAAACCTTTTTGTTCCCTCTGCATTACTTGTTTATAAATACTCAGAGAAGTGTGCCTATAAACTTGTGTCCTTGAGTGGTGGCTATCTCTACAAATGAGAGAGACAGAGACAGAGAGAGACAGACTCTGAAGTTATTTCACACATTTTAAAATTCCAGATAAGAAACAACAAAATTGTATTTTAAGGCAGGGACATTATTATAAAAAATGAGACTAGTTGGAAAAGACAAACCCTTAAAATGACTTAAAGTCCATTAAAGATTACACTGACAGGTTGACTTTATTTTATATGGCATATATACTCCCCCCTGAAACTTATATAGGAAGCAAATATTTATATATTAAATCACTATTTTCCTACTGACTTCAACATTTTTGGAATGCATTGCTACCCACTCAACAACAACAACAACAAAAAATTGGCCTTAACACAATGGAAAATTATGGCTAGAGAGATTAATTTATAACTCCAGGAATACATCCAGATATCTATTAGCCGTTGAATGTTTCTTTTCCCACAGCATTTCTCACATCTCTCCTCTTCTTTCCACTCACACAGTCACCACCCTAGTCCAGGCCTTTATCACTTTTCTCTTGAACTACTATAAGCCTCGTAGCTGTTCTCCTTGACTCAAGTCTATCCCAATTCAAAAGCAACCTCCCCAATGCCACCAAATGATTTTCTTAAGGAGCAGGTCTGACCATCTCACTCCACATTCAATAAACTCCAGTGGTTTTTTATAGCCTCTAGACTCAAATATAAACTCCTCTGTTGTCATTTAAAGTTCCTCACAACCTGACATCAACATACCTCTCCCACCCCCTCCTTCATACTATTGTTCATACATAATGTTTTATTTCCCATGTCGATGCTTTTGACCTACTGGAGCCTCCATACCCAGGACACACTTCTTCACCTCCACTCCTTAGAATTCCTGGTTTAAGACTCAACTAATCTCATCATCTTCCACCTGAAATCAAGCTCCTAGAGCTCTCTGTCCCAAAATTATCTTGTATATTTTTGCATATATTCTATATATATTTAAACAAGTTTTCTGCCCATTTATATTGTAAGTTCATGAGGGAAGAGGCAATTTCATTTTTTTGTCTTTGTATTTCCATTGCCTAGAACGGTCTGTTGTTTAGAGCAGGCACTTAATAAATACCTGTTGAATAAATAGTATGCCTTCATCAATAACGTCTACATGGACTTAATTGTTTTATCCAATCCTTGGAAGAAGTTAGTTAATGGACCAACAATTTGCATAATTCTTAATACTTCCTGGGATGAATCTATTAGATAAGAGCCTGATCAGAGTTAATAATTCATGCCAATGATTCATCCTTCCTATCCCTACCTTGTTGCCCCCAACTTCTCTCTGAAATTACTTTTATTGTACATTTTTCTTTATTTGTGTATATGTTGTTTCCCACTAAAATAATGTATATAATATAATATTATATAATAATAATAATAATATATATAATGAGGAAAGCAACTTTTTCATTTTTGTCTTTGTATACCAAGTGCCTAGAACAGTGCAGAAGACATAGAAGACACTTATTAAAAGACAGACTGGCTCAATGGTGAGAGAAATGGATTTGAAAGGAAAGGACCTGAGATCAAATTATGCTTTTTTTTACTTACTATCTATGGAAACTTGAGAAAGCTATGCCACCTCTCTAGACCTCAGGTGCCTCATCTGTAAAATGAAGGAATTAAACTAAGTGGCCCCCAAGTCCCTTCCAAGTCCCAATCTAGGATCTTGAGAATTGGGAGCTGAGGGTGGGATAAACTGAGTCAACAGGTTTTGATAAGGAATATGTCAGAGTGCAGAAGAAAAATTCACAAAATCTCCTTCCTTAAATTTAATTCCAAGAAAGATTCTAATTTCTAGGGAGCGACTGGATGAAATAAACCCCCTCTTGAGTTTCATTCCAAACCTAGATTTTTATAATCTTAAGAGAAAGGATCCACTCTCACCTTTCTTTTCCTTTATTAAACAGATCCATGGTGCTTTGTTTAAAGAGTTCAACAAGATACAGACAGTCACCACACACTATGGTGCCCAGACCTAAAGGCAGCCTAAAGCTATTTTCATAGTCATGAGCACATGGTACAAACCTATGAGACACTAGTCTCTGTCCAGTTAAACCAAAAACAATGGTCACCCATTGATTCCTGCAGTTGACAGTCAGACAGAGAAGACTGAAACCCATTTTAAAACGGAAACAGACAGAAAGGCAAACTCCCTCAAGCATTTTCTAGCTATATCATAATCAACAGTGTTGAAAGCTGAGCTAAGATCAAGTGCCTTAGGGTAAAGATAGAGGAGAAAGCAAAATTTACAAAGGTAAGGAGGTCATTTGTAACTCTGACAAGAATAGTCTCCCCATTCCCTCCCCCTTTCCCCCCAAATGACTAAAAGTTATCACATGAAGGCTATTTTGATAGATGTTCATTTGACTGCTTGGCCACAACCTGCTGGATGAAATCTATGAGGGAGAGAGGATAGAGAAAGGAGGTTTGTTCTCTAGTCTTTTCTTCTTGGCTGACCTTGGCATGCCATCTTTCACTGAACGAATCAAGAAGCCTTCAGCCATATCTGCTTTCTTAATTTATTCTACAGGTTATTCCCCTGACCTCCAGATCTCCACAAAATAATGTCTGGCTACTGGCTTGTGCTACAGTTAGGTTTCTTTAAGATATGTTGCAACTTGGGTTTCTGTTCATTTCTCTGTACCAGGAAGGAACTGGGACTCTATGGTCTCTTCTAGCTCTCCAATATTATGACTCTATGATACCCTTAAAAAACTAGAGAGAAAGGGGGCTTTGAATGTTCTCTAAAAGCATCTTCTGAGATACATGAGTGATACTCCAAAGACATGGCAAAATTAAATTACACTAGGACTTGGGAATTTAGGCCACTTTGATGCAACTATTTCTACCTCCTTTTTCTCACACTTTCCCAAGGAGAATGATACTCAGGAAAGGACTTTATTTGTGGTTGTTTGTCTTCCCTAACAGGTGATGCTGATACAGACTTGGGCATTTACAATGCCTCTTAACAACCACACCATCGACCTCAAATTTAACAAGATACTAGAGGACATTTATATAGAGTGAGAGAGTCTGCAAACCTAGAGGTTGCTAGGTAGCTCAGTGGATAGGACACTGAGCCTGGACTCAGGAAGACCATCTCACACATTCCCTAGCTGTGTAGACCTGAGCAAATTACAACTTCTGTCAGCCTCATCTACAGAACAGGAATGATAACAACCACCTCCAAGGTTGTTTTGGAGATCAAATGAGATAATATTTGTAAAGTATTTTGGAAACCTAAAAATGCTCTACAAACACTACTATTACCTATATTAACTCAATGAAGCACCACTAAAAGTCTATAAGAAAGTTACTACTAGCTTTATTTTTCCCCATCTACATATGTAAATGGGGATTCAAAGAAGTTAGGGGACTTATCCATGGTCACACTAGTAAATATCAGAGGGAAAAACTGAATGTGGGTCTAACCCAACTCCAAGGTCAGTGATCTGAAGACTACATTGCATTCTCTCTTAAAGAAAGTAAGGCACACACCAAAATTCCCAAATCAGCTTTCCTAAGAAAGAGAAAATAAAATGTGCCATAGACTCAAAGATCAAGATCTGGAAAGGATCTCTGAGGCCATCTAATTCAGTCTCCTTCATTTAACAGATGAAAAAAGTGAGGCTCAGTGACTGGCCTTTGACCTTGGTCAAACAGATAGTAAGCATGAGAGGAATGATTTAAATCCAAGTCCTCTAAATCTAGAGTCAAGTCAATAAGTCAGAAATCATTTATTAAGGGTCTACTATGTGCCAGAAACTGGGCTAGATGCTGGGGATACAAAGAAAAGGCAAACAATAGTCCCTATATTAGGGAGCTCACAATGTAACAGTCTCTATCTATATAGTAAATATACTATTTTATCTTAATAATACTAATTTATTTATTTTAATTTTTTTTTTGCTTTTTGGAGGGGGGAGTGCAGGGCAATTGGGGTTAAGTGACTTGCTCAAGGTCACACAACTAGTAAGTGTTAAGTGTCTGAGGTCGGATTTGAACTCAGGTCCTCCTGACTTCAGGGCCAGGGCTCTATTCACTGTGCCACCTAGCTGCCCCCAATAATACTATTTTAATAGGACTACCAAACAAAGGAATGTTCATCTCTCTTAGGTGGCATTCTCAGAAACCACTGTAGCAGGAAGATGATCAAGAGAAGATGGTAGCACTGAGAGGAAAGCCAACTCTTAGAAGTGAAACGCTACTTAGGAACAGAAAGGCTGTGCTTTGGTTTTGGTCTATATCAGACAACTGTTTTTCCTTCTCTTTCTCCAATGTTTGATAAAATAAACCTCAATGCCCATATCTGTATTTGATAGTAGAGTCAGTGAGGATATGAGCACACTCAACTGCCATGGTTTTCCATGATTCTGTCATTTAATCTGTAAATTCTGTTTGCTCATCCTACTTAGTACTCATTAGGGAAGCTCCAGGCCAACATAGTGTGGCCAGCAGTTTCAGCAAGCTGCTTTATAAGGACTCATTTGTCAAGATCTGGGTCTCCAGAGCAATCGCTGACTGCGGAGCTTTTGAAATCAGGTTTTCATTTCTGCTGGCTACATGGCAAACTAAAACAGATTGGAAGACAAATATAAATGTTTTTGTTGGCTGGCTTGCAGAGGCTTGCAGCTATGGGACTCTTAGAATCTGTCCATGGGCTTGAGAAGAGAGAGTCTGTGGTGGATGTTGCAGAATTTGTTCCAACAGGTAAATAAATTTGAAAAAGCAGCATTATACTTTAAAACAGGCTACTCTGCAACTGAGATGTGCAGCTAGAAAAAAAAAAAACTCGTTCATGGCCTTGTATTCTAATCAGTTATTGGCATATAGTCTTATCCTTTTGTCAGTTCTGGGTGCTTACGGGAAGTGCTTGCATTATGTATTGAATGGGTGTGCAATAGGTGTGTAAGGGTGTGCCAGTGTATCATTTTAGCCTGGATAGTTACTTAGGTGAGAACATAGCTTAATCAATCAGTCTCAGTCCTGGACTTTAGGCTAAGTATGAAAAATCTTTGAAAGTCACTGAATGAAAAGAAATTATACAAGACAAGAAATCGGTTCCAATTGGCCTTTAGGTCAGATAAAAAACAATTGAGTTGGCTGGAATCAGGGATTTCCAGCAAGTGATAAGTGAGAAAACCCTTGAAGAACAACTTCGGGAAGAAGGAAAGACCCCAACTTCAGCTTTGGCCTCCTGCCCCCAATGCCTTTGGCCAGAGTAACTTCAAAGAATCTGGAGAATGTTAGGTTTTCCATCAGCATCCTAGCAATGTATCTCTACCCCCTCCCTCTCTTATTCCCTGAACAGCAGTAACTAGAAGCAGTATCTACATCAAAAGCCAAGGACAAAAACAATTTTAAGGGGAACTTCTTGAGGGCATCACAAAAGTATAAAAAAGGACTTAAATCAATCAGTAGTTGTGAGTAACCCCTTTGCACTCAACGTGCTCTCTAAAGTTTTAACTCACATTATTTATACTGTGAGTATATTTCTCTGTGACTCTGTGTTATAGACTTTAAAGGGGTGCTTGATACCAACTTTTCCTACCACCTCAGCAAATACTCCTATCTGAAAGCTACTTAAGTCTAGCTATCTAAATTTCCATTTGATAATCTTTTTTTCCTTTTTTCTATTAAACAAATGCTTTATTAACTTCTGTTTTACATTATTCATTTCTGCCAGATTTTGAGTTACAATCATTTCCCCCCCGTTATTCCCCTACCCAACCTCCCAGAATAGCAGTCCCACAAGATATCGCTTCCTCCAATCTGCTCTCTCCCATACCTTCTCCCATACCCCCTTCGACTTTTCCATTAGAGGAAGGTGAATCTTTGTGTCCCAATGCCTGCACATCTTATCTCCCAATTACAATCAAAAGAGTATTAATAATAGTATTTATATATATTTGAAACATTTAATGTTAAGACCTCGACTTTCAGATCCATTTTTCTTCCCTTGTCACCCATTCCCTCTGGGGAGATAAGTAATTCAGTATATGTTGTACATGTCTAGCTATGCAAAACATTATCATAGTAGATATATTGTACAAGGCTGCTTACAATTCCCTCCCACTCATCCCACCCCTCACCTGGTCCATTCCCCACATGATCCTGTCCATCTTCTATAGTGGGTACTTCCAACCACCCCTCCCCCCAAGGATGCCCTCCCATCCATCTTCCCTCCTCTCATCCCCCTTCCCCCTATTCTGCTGCAGGTTGAGATATCCCATTTAGCATGTATGTCATTCTCTCCCTGAACCAAATTCAATGAGAATGTGGTTTTGCCTTTTTGCCTTCCTATTCTTCCCCCCCTTACAACCACTTCCCCTTGCTTCTTCTACATAAGATAGTTTATCCTATACCCTACCCTGTCTCTCCCCATCTCCTCTTGCCACTTTCCTCTCTCACCTCATAATTTCATCCCTTGAGTATTCTCCCTTCCCAACAAATTCAACCTATGCCCTCTATCCATATATAACTGTAACCATCTACACACACATTCACATATGTACTCATATGACCACACACCCTTCTTCCATTATTTTCATAGTGAGAAAGATATCATCAGTCACAGTTATTGCTTTTCCATATAGGAATGTAAATAGTTCAACTTTGATAAGTTCCTGTTGATTTCTTTTCCCTGATTACCTTCTCAGGCATCTTTTCCTTCTTGTGTCTGGATGTCAAATTTTCTATTCAATTCTGGTTTTTTCCTCAAGAATGCTTGAAAGTCCTCTATTCCACTGAATGACCATATTTTCCCCTGAAACAAAATACTCAGTTTTGCTGGGTAGGTGACCCTTGGGTTCATTCCCAGTTCTTTTGCCCTCTGGAATATCATATTCCATGCCCTTCGATCCCTCAGTGTAGAAGCTGCCAGGTCCTGGGCTATTCTGATTGTGTTTCCACAATATTGAAATTGTTTCTTCCTGGCTGCTTGTAGTATTTTCTCCTTGATCTGGGGATTCTGGAACCTGGCTAAAATATTCCTGGGAGTTTTCTTTTTGGGATCTTTTTCAGGAGGTGATTGGTGGATTCTTTCAACCTCTATTTTGCCCTCTGGATCTAAAACATCAGGGCAATTTTCCTTGAGAATTTCTTGAAGGGTGATTTCTAGGTTCTTTCTTTGATCATGGCTTTCAGGTAGTCAAATAATTTTTAAATTGTCTCTCCTGGATCTATTTTCCAGGTCAGTGGTTTTTCCCATGAGATATTTCACATTGCCTTCTAATCTTTCATTTGTTTGGATCTGCTTAACAGCATCTTGATTTCTCATAAAGTCATTAGCTTCCATTTGCTCCAGTCTAACTCTGAAGGAATGAATCTCCTCAGTGAACTTTTGAGATTCTTTTTCCATCTGGCAAATTCGACTTTTTAAGGCATTCTTCTCCTCATTGCCCTTTTGGGCCTCCTTTGCCATTTGAGTTAGTCTATTTTTTAAGGTGTTGTTTTCCTCAGTCAGGCTGTTGACCCTCATTTCATACTTTTCCTGCATCCTTCTCATTTCTCTTTCCAATTTTTCCTCCACTTCTCTTATTTGATTTTTAAAGTCCTTCTTAAGGTCCTCTATGGCCTGCAACCCGCTCATGTTTTCCCCTGGGGCTTTTGGAGCAGGACTTCTGACCTCACAGTCCTTTTCCCGCTCTATGCCCCCAAAATAGGAGTCTAGGGTTGCATTTTTCTGTTTCCTTTGCCTTGGCATGTTGCCACTTAATTACTTGACTTTTGGGCTTGTTGCCACACTATGGCTTTAAGGCCAGCCAGAAGAATTTTCGTCCCGAACGTGTGGGGGGCAACTTCCGTTTCTGGCAAGCTGTAAACCCACCCACAACTTCCAGCCTAGAACACAATCCAGATCCAGGGGGGTTAAAGCAAGAGCGATTACCCCCCAAGACTGATCACTGGATCTCCCTACAATTAATTGCAGGCCAGGAGCTGGAGCTGCGTCTGAAAACTACAAAATGGAGTGTCTCCTCAGCTTCTAGCCCCCAGGGGAGGAAGGTGACGCATTCCCCAAATACAGGTCCCAAAGTCCATAGGACACTAACCTCTTACTTTGTCCTAGGCATGTCTATGTTGATAATTCTGGAGTCACCACAGCTACTGGTGTTCTGGGGTTCCTCCAGCCGGCTGTTGGCCCTGGTGCCCTGGGGCTAAAACCTCGGCTCACGGGGACCTCAGCTCTGGCTCAGCTCGGCTTCCTGTGCTCTGCGCTCTGCACACTGCCAGCTCCCAGACCACTGAGCTGGTCCTTCCTTCAGGGCTGCTGGGAGGTTAGCTTCTCTGTGTCGTTCTGTGAGTGCTGGGGCTCCAGAAGTTGTTCAGAGTCCCCTTTTACATAGTTTGGGGGGAATCTGGGGGCAGAGTGGCTTGGATGAGCTGTTTCTACTCCGCCATCTTGGCTCTGCCCCCTTTTGATAATCTTTTAATTTGATTTAACTTTTTATTTGATAATCTTGTGGGCAGCACAGCAGTGGGGACTGAAGTCAATGGCATTACAGAATCACCCCCCCCCCCAACTCCTAATAAGGGGAGTTATTGAGATATAGTTGTAGCCTTGCCCTGGTACTCAAGGCCCTTCTTTGAGAATGGAGGTTGGGATAAGGAGCCTCAAAGTTTATAGGAGCTACAAGTAATTTCTCTGATACACATTGCAAATCTCAATGCTGCTTTTTTTCCATCTGGGTAACTGAGCAGGTGCATACTCTTATTACTCTCCTAAAGTGGACCTCCAAGAAGTCATTCCTTAACCAACTTCTAATACAATCAAGATTAGAATCCAGGGCTCAGGCTTAGCTCTAGGAGAGGAAATGCACCTCCCTCCTTTCATTGCAGAAACAGGGGAATAGAGATGTATAATACTGTGCTGTTAGATAAGGTCAGTGTTTTGGTTAGTTTTTAACAGAGCATGGGTTCACTAGCTCACCTTTATTGAAAACAAATGTAATGTAGAAACAAAAGATGTCGATATAAATGAGGTTTGGTTGGTTTGGTTTGGTTTTAAACAATCAAGGTCTCATTTGGGGGTGGAGGGAAAAATATCCTAACTTTTCTAGTTACAACAAAACACAAGTCCTTTTTTTTCTAGACAAGAAATGTTTAACCTTTCAGAGTTATGCCAATTTTTATTTGAATTTTCAAAACATGCTTCTTTGCCTAATCTCCACCTAAAAAGTACCTTACACATATTTTTTAAGAAGTTGAAACTAAAAGTAATTCTATTTTCAGAATTTGCTCAGACCTCGTGAGATAATTGGAAACATCCTGGGGTGTTTCAAAATGGGGATTGTAATGTAAGATGCAAGTTAGGAGATTGTGAAAAGGGTAGAAAGACCAGGAGAATGACTCTAATGCCTTTATTCCTGGGCTCATGCCAGGTTCTTTGCACATTAAAATATACTGATCTGGGACTAAGCCAAGTGGGTGACTCTTCTTCCAGGACCCATGTACACTTTGCATTTATGATTAAAATTAAAACAATATAAAGAAGATAGGCACATCTCAAAATGGTAGGTAATATAGCAGAGATAGCTTGGTTTATCTCTTGGTGACTTTTGGAATCTTTTACACCTTAGCTCTCAGTAAACTACTTTCAGATAATTTCTAAAGTATGCAATTTTACAATAACTATTAAACAAATTAATCACATTCATATACATATAATTTATCCAGGGCAAAAAAATTATATGATTCCTTTGTTTGCCTTCTTTTTTCTTTGCTAGCTAAATTCAATTCTTTAGTCTTTCCCCAAAGGGGCTATTTTATAAATCTTGATTCATTTGAACTCTTGTCCTCTGGACTTTTTTTTTCTATGCTTTATATAACACTCATAGGATCCCAAACAGAATATAAGAGTCTAAGGAAGCCTTGACCAAGGCATGTTACAATGAGCTATCTACATACCACACTTTTTTACACATCCCACAGGGGAAAATGGGGAGAGAGAAAGAAGTAGGGAAGATGGGGAAGAGAGGGATATTAGAGGCAACTTGTTCTTGTAGACAGAGGGTTTTGGAGATAAGAAATCTTGGATTAAAGTCATATTTTAACACATATTGGCGGTGTGACCCTGGACAAGTCACTTATCCTCTTACTGTCCTCAGGCAACTCTACGACAAGTTACAGAAGCTGATTTATATCAGGGAAAGCAATTTGCTAGGAGCTCCCCAAACTGATAAAATTAAACATCTGGACCTCTTTTCCCCTCCATTTCCCTGTCCCCCATATACACATATACACACATGCTTGCATACACACATACATACATGTTCATGTCACTATACTTGCCAGCTTGGAATATATAAAAGATAAGGAGAAAATTAACTAAATTGATTTTTATTTCTTACTAATTTATAGAAAACTTTTGTTTTGAAACTAAATGGATTACCCTGCATTTTGTTTTCAGAAATGGAAACAGTGGATAATATATACACATTTAATTCTCCTAAGTACATCATGGGTTGTGCAAGGGTAACTCTCCCATGGAATGAAATAGGTTGGTCTGCTACGACTTGGCTAACACAACTCTTTTTGAAAAGAAACTTCTAAAAAGGATGCCTAAGTGTCTTAAAAATTCTGATGCTGTCATGAAAATTTAATAGGACTACCAAACAATGGAACATTCATCTCTCCTGGGTGGCATTCTGAGAAACCAATCCCTCTGTTAAGAAGGCAGTTGTCCCTAAATCTAAAACTCCCTGTTACTGGTCATCATAATACCCATGGTTATCTCGTTGGTTTACTGAAATATTTTAGTCTCTAAAATTACTACTCATAAAAATATCACACAGAAACTGATTTCTTTCTCTTTTTTTTTTGAAGGGGGAGCAGGGAATGGAGGATGAGGCCAAGGGCATAGCTGTACTTAAACGAAAACCTGTAGAACACATGCAATGCTCCTTTCTCTCAGCATTAACTGCATCAATCCAACTTCTTCAAACTAGATCATTTTGGGGCAGCTAGGTGGCGCAGTGAGTAGAGCGTTGGCCCTGGAGTCAGAAGGACCTGAGTTCGGATCCGGCCTCAGACACTTAACCCACACAAACAAAAAACCTAGCCATGTGGCCTTGGGCAAATTACTTAACTCCAATTGCCCTCCAAAAAGCAAAAAAATAAAAAACCAAAAACAAACTAGCTCATGTCTTCTTTTTTTTTAAGCCACATTTTCAGTGATACCAAAATGCTACCAATCACAATTGCTTCAATACTAAAATGAAACAGATCATAGTTATCTCCATGTAAAGCTAAAAGTCGCAGATAGATTTTTAAAGTAATGCTGGGTATCCCTGAAAAGTCCTTATCAAGAGAGTTGTTAACCCTGCCTGTTCCTTCTCCTGTTCCTTCCTCCCTTCCTTCCTTTTATTCAGTGGTAGAAGATAATCTGAAATTAACAAAAGGAAAAAGACTGCTGGAGAAATCTGGCTTTTTAATGAAGCCTGCGCTGTTTGTTCCCTGATTAACAATGCTGAATTAACTTTATCAAATATGAATGTTTAAACAATCAAAGAAAACAATGAAATAGCTTGGAAATGGTTTCTTAGGAAATCAATCTTTCATAATTCAAAGGAGAAAAAATAGAAATGGAGATGGAGATACACACATGTGTGTGTATATATATATGTATATATTTTTTCACACATACTTTTTCTTTTTCTTCATTGTATTCTTTTTTTTCACTGATAGCTCCCAAGAGATAATACTTTTGGGGACCCCAGATGGTGGTGGCATGTGTATTTTCACATTAGAGACTTTAACTTTCTAACACTATGGGGGAGCCTGAAACAGTTCATATATTAGATTGAATTCCTTGAGAGCAATGCCAGAGCATTATTCTATGAGCAAGACCACCCTCAGAATGGCACACCAGGTTTTTATTCCCCAGTATCCAAAGCCCATCTGCAGTTAGGCACAGTGCCCAGCTTGGTATAATCATAATGCACTGCCAGTCTGTCTCATTTTGTATAAACTAATAGATTTCATAGCTGAGCATTATCTAGGTGGTTTCAAACCTATTTCCCCCCAGAAACATTCAAGAATAGAATATAACCCTGAGTTCATCTAAACATACCAAGTTTGTGCTCTTGCAATCTTTTTACATAAAAAATTTATAGTGTTCTAATTCACATAGTGCTTTATGTTATGCAAAAGCATTTTTTTTAATTTTTTATTTTTAAAAGCAATTGGGGTTAAGTAACTTGCTCAAGGTGACACGGCTAGTCATTTTGATTTATGCGTGGGTGCTCATTTTCTGAGGCCGGATCTGATCTCGGGTCATCCCAACTCCGAGGCCGGCGCTCTTACTCACTGTGCCACCTAGCCGCCCCTTTAGGGCAATTGGGGTTAAGTAACTTGCCCAAGGTTACACGGCTAGGTTTTTGTTTGTGCGGATTAGGTGTCGGAGGCCGGCTCCGAACTCAGGTCCTTCTGGTTTCAGGGCCGGCGCTCTATTCACTGCGCCACCTAGCCGCCCCCAAAAGCATTTTTCTTATAATGATCTATTCTGTGACTAGGTAGTATAAGAACAGATAGCAAACAATTATTTTAAGTTTATAAAGAGGAGAGAGAGAGAGAGAGAGAGAGAGAGAGAGAAAGAGAGAGAGAGAGAGATTAGATGGATGAATAGATGGATGGATGGATGGATAGATAGATAGATAGATAGATAGATAGATAGATAGATAGATTCTAAAGCAGGAATTCTCAATGGGTGTGGGGTCATTCAATTTTTAAAAATCTCCATTTCTTCATATGTAAAAGCAGAGATAACTTGTGTGCTATCTACTTCACTGGGTAGTTGTGAGGAAAGCATTTTAGAAACATCCAGTGGAAGTTATGATTATCATTATAATTGTAAAATGAATTAATTTTTTTAGAAAAAAAGGAATATCCAAAAATACAACAAATAAATAATACAATAAGGGGTGGGGCAGGGGGAAGGGAAAGGGAGTAATAGGATAGCTAGGTGAAACAGTGGAATTGGGATGCCCTGAGTTCAAACACAGCCTGAAGTATGCACTTAATTAATGCTTGCTTCCTTCCTTCCTTTCATGGATCCTCTGGCAGTCTTGCAAAGTCTGTAGACCACTTCTCAGAATATTTTTTAAATATATGAAATAAAATAGAAAGGGTCACAAAAGAAATTAGTTGTATTGAAAAAAAATCAAAATATTTTTAAAACTTCACAGTCCTCAGATTATGAACTCCTGGTCTAAAGTACATTTAAAGCCAATTGGGGGGAGGGGGTTAAGGCAGGACCTTATTTCCAGTCCCATAATCTGCTATATCATTAGAAAGAATGCAGGCACTCAAAATTCAAAATATAAAGGAAGATGGTAAGTTGACAAGCTCCCAGTGCTACTCATTTTTTGAGGAGAAATCTGGTTCATTCTGTTCTTTGGTTACCTAGAAATGGGGTATCATCTATCAGAGTTGCACATAGTGCTGAACAGTTGCAGCAGAACAAATTTGGACTTTTCACCATGAATAATGCATAATGAACATATTAGCCAAGAGGATGCTAAGTCTTAAATCCAAAGACTTCCCCCCTCCCCTTTTTGGTACCAAAAGAGAAATGTAGTCTTAGTAAATGAAAACATATGGTAACATGTTTGGCTCTCAAGGCACACAAAACTGAAAAAGACAGTTGTCATTTTTTCCTTAAAACAATTAATCAGTGTTAGGGTTTCCTTAAAACAATTAATCAGTGTTAAGGACATCTGACAAAGGTCATATGTTCTGTTCCCCTCATTTTATAGATGAGTGCCGTGGAAAATCCGAGACTGCATTAGAATTCTATTTCAGGTATCTATTAGCTTTGTGACCAGGGAAGGACAAGTCATTTAATTTCTCAAAATGTCAGTTTCTTCATATGAAAAAGCAGGGATAGCTTATGCTATCTACTTCACAGGGTAGTTGTGATGGAAGCATTTTAGAAACATCCAATAGAAGTTGCCATTTTCATTATAATTGTTATTGCAAAATGAATTATTTTTTTGAAAAAAAGGAATATCCAAAGAACCCAACAAATAAACAATACAACATTTTTCTATTAAATAAGGTTTAAAAGAAGCTGTCCATTAATTCTTCTGTGGTTTGGAAATCATTTAGTCTTACTGAAAATTTCATAATGATATTTGTTGTCACCCGATTAGAACTATAAGAAATGTCCAAGTAATAGTCAGTCAAGAAAAATATTTATTAAGCACACAGAAGAGATGTGTACTGTAATCTAATTGGCAGCCATGGTTCTGTCTCTACAATTTTATCTTCTTTGAGATACTTGGAGATTAGTAAGCCATTAGTAGTTGGAATGTATATTTTATTTGACTGCTAGAATTATCGGATGTTTGATATATAGTTATCACCAATACATACCCGCTCATTCCTAGAGTGCCCTTCCTGGGAAAGAACCTTCTTAATCATAGTGGCCTAGAAAAATTACTTGCTTATTCAATAAAATAGGCTCCTTTCATATGCCTTTTGAAAGAGCTAGCTGAAAGTCCCTTGGGGGTTGTCCAGGAATGTGTAAAGCACTTTCAGAAGTCTATAAACGTTCCCTGATGGGTCCTCTGGCCCAGCAGGCCACATTATATGGTTCAGGGGGAAAAAGAGGACCCAAGAAAAGGGTCATTAGACAGTGAGTAACAAGACACCTGCTGTCACCTATAGTCTCTAAAGTTTCACCATTGACAAAGTCAGGGTGTGAGTAATGCCAAAGGCCAAACATAGACCTGATTATCAACCACCCAGGGTTTGGACAAAATGTCCTGAAAAACTGAAGGAGCAATGACTTTCAAGAAATGTCAGAGTCGTGGCCAGATCCTAGGCCCTTGGTAATGGTGCTCTTAAGACCCATGCTGTGGCATTATGCCTTCTTTCTATGAAAAATTTTCTTTGAGAAAAGTAGCTAAAAGATGTGTGTGTGCAATATATATATTTATATTTTTATAATATGTATATAGAGAGAGCATATAATGTAACACTTATATCTAGTATACATATAAGTACACATATCCTAGATTATCTCTAAGGTTCATATAGGATTCCCAAAAGTCTTAGTGGACTTTTAACCTTTAAGAGCTTAAAATCTGCACTAAGACTTTTGAGACAGTGTGTGTGTGTGTGTGTGTGTGTGTGTGTGTGTGTGTGAGAGAGAGAGAGAGAGAGAGAGAGAGACCTAAACTTCAAAATTATTTTTTTAATTTCTCTTTAAGCAAAACATAAAACTCATTCTCTTGAATTTTCAGAGAAAAAGCTAGAATACTGTGACATTGTCCCATAGTTGCTTGCTGTGATAAACCTTTTATAATTTATTCATGAATGTTTAATCTGAGAGTTTAATTTTCCACTGGGTCCTTTAACAAGTTGGCTTTATTTTTCTTCCACATTTCTTACCTTCACATAATTGCTTTTCTGATAAATGACTTTTCATATTAATTAAGCATAGAGGAAGATGTCCATCATCAGTCAGCTTATTATGTTTATTTCAGATTCAAGAAGTTGTTAGGAAAACCTTGAAACCGTTTACATTAAATGAAATATAAAATATCCACCTTTAGCACTTGGAACATTCACCAGAGAGTCAAACACTACTTACTTGTACTGAAACCTAAGTCCACTACTTCCCAGGGTTCCTATTAAAGGCAATTAACTCCTAAGTGCTATCTATCAAAAAAACAAAAAATCACTGGCTTTGTAGCTTCTGTTTCAAACACTAACACATCAGTCAAAATACCACCTGAACATTTATTTTTTTAACCAACAGCCATGGGAACCTCTGAGTCATTGATGCAACATCATGTAACATTCAGTAAAAATCAGCTTTTGGTCTTAGCATCAAGCTCTTATTGATATCCTTGACAATAGAATTCATATCACCCAAGGTGAGTCAAGGCCACTGTTCATAAAATGGCTAAAATGGAAAGGAAAGGAATGAAGGTAAAGATGAGTGGAGTAGAAGGAGGGAATGTTCTCCTCAACCCCTCCCCAAAAGCCCCAATCCCACCTCCCACTGCTGCCAGACTGCCTAAAGCCTAGCTTATACTTTAGATCAAACACAAAAGAACCTAGACTTGTAAACTCAGTTGTTTTGGACTTCTCCGTGGGTAGCAAGAGATAAATTTAACAAGAATTTCTGGAAGATAAAGGATAGCATAAAAGGTTATTTATGAAATCAAAGTGAGTGCTCAAACCATTACTTAGTAGTTGAAGTCCAAATCTAAAAAAAAAAAAAAAACATCCAGTTTCCCAATAATCTGATCCCCAAATACCTACGAAATGGCATCTCCCACTATTTATTTGTTTGTTTATTTGTTTGCTTGCTTTTGGGGGGGAAATTGGGGTTAAGTGACCTTCCCAAGGTCACACGGCTAGTTTTTGTGTTAAGTGTCTGAGGCCGGATTTGAACTCAAGTCCTCCTGACTCCAGGGCCTGACTCTATTCACTTAGCTGCCCCATCTCCCACTATTTATAAGCTAATAGAAACTCTGAATTGGAAGTTATCCCCAAAGATCATCTATATAAGCTAGCTTTTATAGGGTTTTCAGGTTTGCAATGCACTGTAATATGTGTGTTTGTATACATGCATACATGTATGTATTATAACTTTATACATATATGTATACACATGTAGATACATATGTACTTCATATGTGTGTATTATATGTGTATAATATTATATATCATATATAAAAAATCACATTTCATCCTCACAGCCACCTGGATTGTAAGTGCTTTTATCCCAATTTTACAGATGAAGAAACTTAGGCTGAGAGAGACTAAATGATTTATCCAAAATCACACAGCTGTATCTGAAGTATCTGAAGCAGGATTTGAACTTGGGTCTTCCTAACTTCAAATTCACAACTTTCCCCCCATTATACTACCTGGCTACACCTAGTGCAACCCATTCCTGAGCAGGGGCATTCCTCTATAGCCCCCTAGACAAGTGGGTCCTCCATTCTCTATGTAAAGATTTCCAGTGATGGGGAACTCCCTAGCTCCCCCAAAGTTTGAGGAATTTAAAAAATTATTCTTTTACTGAGATAAAGGTTTCTTATTTTCTTAATTCAGTTTTTTAATAGTTCAGAGGATCCATGTTCTCACCAATGTGTTTATTCACTACAACAGTACAGATGGCAACTCATCCATGCCCTGTCATTCTGTAAGATTCTTGCCCACATCCTCTCTAATAAATCCTCCTCAGATAATCTACCCTAGGCACTAGAGGCCTCTCTCATGGCCTTTTAAAATTTTGTAGGCATTTAGGCTACCCATCTGCTGTCCCTGGTCCTCAGCACATGAGCATCCAACCTCCTTTTGCTATCATATATTTCTTGGATCATATCATTTATGACCCTTCTTGTGCCAAATATATAATTGATAATATACTAAAGCCAACTAACTCTGGGTCTCCTGTAATTTTGATTCATCAGGGACTGATGAGATGCTTTTAAGATTCACAGTCATATAGTATCACCAGAAAAACACTGGTGTTCAAAAGAAGGGAGGAAACTTTGGTTTTTCCTGTGTGGATTGCTGGAAGGATCTTCTTTGAGTGGTCACTGATCTCACTGAGGAAACCCTTTACTATTCTCGAATTTATTATAATCCATGCAATATCGTTAACAGGTGGGAGCATCTTTCTTCACAAAGAAGGAATCCATCTTCCATTAGAATTTTGATGATGGAAAACATCCTCCATGACAGTGTCAGGAACCTTTGGCAAGCACATTTTTTTTTGTTTTTTGGAGGGCTATTGGGATTAAGTAACTTGCCCAAGGTCACACGGTTAGGTTTTTTTGTTTGTTTGTGTGTGTTAAGTGTCTGAGGCCGGATCTGAACTCAGGTCCTTCTGACTTCAGGGCCAACGCTCTACTCACTGAGCCACCTAGCTGCTCCGGCAAGCACATTTTTCAACCTTATTTGACATGGATAATGAGATCATTGAACAAAGTTGTCTCTGTAGTTATAGCTAGATGGCTTGTTGGACATAGAAGCAGAAAGACCCAAGTTCATATCTGCCCTCAGAAACTTAGCTATGTGATTCTGGTCAATTCATTCAGCTTCTGCCTTAGTTTCCTCATCTGTAAAATAGAGTTGTGAGAATAAAATGAGAGCATGCTTGTAAAGCCCTTTGCAAACCCTGAAGTATTCTAATAATAGCTATAATTTATATATTTATTGAGGCATTTTATATGATCTTAAGTGTACGAGGTCCCCAGCTGCAGGAGAGCTTTTAGAGCTGTGTTTTGTTCTTTCACAAAAAGTTTCTCCATATAAAAATAAAAAAGTAAACATAGTTAATTGGGTAACCTTGTACCTATCGCAGGATTCTTGTGAGAATAAATAAGATATTATTTGTAAAGGGTTTTGCAAACCTTAAAGTTCCATGTAAACACTAGCTTTTATTTTTGTATGAGAAAGGGTACAGATTGCTCAATAGTTACTAATGGGTCTGTTCCCTTTGTGGAGTTAATAATAGAGTTTATTATTTTTCAGATCATTTAGAATCTTCTTTCCAGTATCTTAAAAGTTGGTGCCTTGTGCTTTCAAAATTAGACATCCTCTAGCATAATTTTTCCCATGTACTTGGTCTTGTCCAACTGGTTTTTTTCTCAACTTTTTTTCTCTAAAGTGGTCCCCCCATACAGAAAAATTGGAATTTGAGGTATCAGAGCCCAAAATAAGCTCAAGGCAAAGGTGACTTGCAACAGGATACCACCTGAAATTCTTCAAAGCAGCAGAAACGAACGTGCTTTTCTTGGTTACATACACAGCAAGTCAAACTGGTTTAAACAGAAAACTACCAACCAGTCAATAAGCAACTACTATGGGGCAGGCACTGTGCTAAGCACTTGGAACTGGGCAAAAGGCAGGCAAAAGTCAGTTTCTGTCCTTGAAGAGCTTACAGTCTAGTGGAGGAGACAACAAGCAAATGAAAACGTACCGATAAGCTCAGGATAAGTACGAAATAATCAACAGAGGGGAAAACTAAGAGACTGGAACAGGTTTCCTATCAAAAGAAGGAAGGAAGCCAGGTAGTTGAGATGAAGAGGGAAAGTATCCCTCCTCAGGTGGCCTCCTCCAGGGCTGCGTTCTCCTGCCCCACCTCCAGCCTACCTCTGCCACAGCCTTTCAGCATCCTGGGAAAGCTGACTTGAAGGCTCACTTGACCCTTGAACAAGGCACACTTCATGCTGTTTGTTTTGGGTGTAAAAATTGTGGTTTTGCTTTCACTGATGAGGAAAATAGGAGACTCTAGGAATGTTGCTGAGTCAATTAGGCTGGTCTTAAGCTTTTCTAGCTTGCTAGAGCTTTCCAGAGCTTTTGCTCTGCTGCCTTCCAGGAACCCTGGGCCACTTCCACAACATATGAGGCATCTAGTGATCAGGGACAAAACCTACCTGCCTAACCAGCAGGAAAACTCATCAAATATGTAATATCATATAATTTTATGATATGATTCAGAATATTATAAAATGTCAGAGAGGCCATTGATTAGTTAATTAGTCATATCTGACTCTTCATGTCCCCAGTTTGGCAGCTTTCTTAGCAAAGATACTGAAGTGGTTTGCCATTTCTTTCTCCAGTTCATTTCACAGCTGAGGAAACTGAGGCAAACAGGGTTAAATGACTTGCTCAGGGTCATACAGCCAGTAAGAATCTGAGGTCAGATTTGAACTCAAGTCTTCCTGACTCCAGGGATGACATTCTATCCACCAGTGCCACCTAGCTACACCTATTGGAGAGGTACAAAGTACAAAAGAATGTGGAAGGAAAGAAAGACCTCCATCCAACAATCCCAGACCCTTGCTTCAAACCACCTGAGAGATCCCTCTAATCATGTTCTACAGCCCCTCAAGCCTAGTGCATCTAAAATTCAATTTATTCCTCAGTTCTAACTTTTCTCTTTCTGTTAATAGCATCCCCACGATATCTCAGGACCATAAGTTTAAAATCATCTTTGGCTGCTTAACCCCAACTCAACCTACAGCCAAGTCCTATCAATTCTACCATAGAACCCTCATCTTCCAATTTCTTACAGCATTTTCCCTGGATCTTTCCCTTTATCATGTATATCATTCTCTAGTTCATCAGTTATTTATCTCCTTCTCAGCCCCATTACATAACATTATAAACTTCCTGAGAGGAGGATCTGCATAGTGTCTATCATTATAGCCCTAGGACCTAGTCCAATACTTTGTAAATTGCACTTAAAATAATTAGTTGTTGAATAAATGGATGCACATATGAATGAATCATAGATACTCAAGAAATGCTTATCGATCTATCGAATCAGAGATGAGCCTGGGTATAAAACTCTCAGGAGATAATATATCTTTAATATATTCTGTTCGAAACTGAATAAATTGTGAGTAAATGGACATTAAGCAATCAATTTTACTTAAATAAATTGAGCACATGTTCAACAGTCCTTTCCAAAGCAATATATACACTATGTCCAAAAACATATAGCCTCTTCAGAGTTTTTCTCAGAAGTCAACTTAATGTATTTCCAAGATAGTACTTCACATTTCTCTTAACTAGTAGTTAAGTGGTAGCCCACATGGCTAATAGATTAATAATTCTTTGGATGAAAAGAGCCCTGAACCAGACTGACTTCCTTGACACCTGATTCACAGGGGATCCATCTTCATCTGAAATAGACCAGCACATATCACCACCTTTTCTTTTCTTTTCTTTTTTTGAAAGTCTGGCTGCTCTGCAGGAATGCCCAAGTGTGAGAGTGAGTCTTCCAAAATACACAGTCCGAGAGCCAGGGGTATATACCTTCGATTAGAATCAAGCTTAACTCTAGAAGATCTGCAGGCTCTTAAAACTTATTTAAGATGACACGCTGGTCAGGGGGAGTAGATGACGGGCCAAGGAAACAGTAACTGATATGGAGCTTTTCACCTCGAGGCTGTTGGTTGAAATCCAGCACAGGATCACAGAAAAATGTACAGCTGTCTAATGTCATAGCAGGAGGTGATCTCCATGGAGTACCCAGAGGGAAATGTGACCACAACATCAAAAGCATCGCTATTGACGCACGATGGAAATGGAGCAAAAGCACCATGGGGACAAAATCAAAATCACACCTTGCAAGGAGATGGCTCTTGACCAAAACTAAAAAAGAAAATTAAGGCCACCAAAAACATGCCTTGCTAAGAACTGACTTTCCTTTAGGGATACCCTGGAAACCTCAAGTTTTGCTTCCTTTATTTCAGATAATCTTGGAAGTCTGTCCTAAGGAATATTGGAGTCTTCAAAGTTACTTGTATCTAGTCATTCCAATCATAGTCAGCTCTTTGTGACCCAATTTGGGGTTTTCTTGGCAAAGATACTAGAGTGGTTTGCCATTCCCTTCTCCAGCTCATTTTACAGATGAGGAAACTGAGGCAAACAAGGTTAAGTGACTTTCCCAGGGTCACATAGACAGTAAGTGTCTAAGGTCAGATTTAAACTCTGGTCCTTCTGAGTTCAGGGTCAGCTATCAATCCACTGCAGCATCTAATTGCCCCAATACTTGTACCCAAAGCTAAAAAGGACTAACTTGCTGAAATGTACACACTGAGTTGCCAATTATCTTTACATTAAAAATAGTACTAACCTGTCCTTGTGTCCAGCTCAGTATATATAGTTTAAATGGCATTTATGCTAGAGTAAAATTCAGACCTAGCAAATTCTATAAAGAACTTCACATCCTGATAGAATTCTATTAATTCCAAAGGGATTCATCTCCTTTTATCACAACAGTTGAATATCTTTCTCATCCTTAAATTTCCTTTAAAATCTTTACATTCAGCTGTGACCTCCTCAAGGGCAGGGGCTCTGCTTGGGCTTTTTTTTTTTTTTTGCCTCTCTATTAATTAGCATAATGCCTGGCAAATGGTACCAATTTAATAAACAACTGACAAACCCAACATAAGAAAAAAAAAACCCACCTATCATTTGTTGGTAACAGATGTCAAACTACTTAGAGAAACTCTTCCATTTGTCTTCCTTCACATCATTAATGGTAATCCTTTAAGAGGGACCAGGGAGGTTGTGGATAGAGTGCCAACCTTGGAGTGGAAGGCCCTGGGGTTGTCTTCTGACATATAAAGTCGCTGTGACTCTGAACAAGTTACTTAACTTATCAATGCCCCAGAAACAGGGGTGAGGAACCTGCATCCCGGAGGTCACATGTGGCCCTCTAGGTCCTTGAGTGTGGCCCTTTGACTGAAGCCAAACTTCACAAAACAAATTCCCTTAATAAAATGATTTGTTGGACCCGTATGTACAAAAATATTTATAGCAGCTCTTTTTATGGTGGCAAAGAATTGGAAATCAAGGGGATGCCCGTCAATTGGGGAATGGTTGAATAAGTTGTGGTATATGAATGTAATGGAATACTATTGTGCTATAAGAAATGAGGAGCAGACGGATTTCATAATAACCTGGAGAGACTTATATAAATTGATGCCCAAACCAGATCAAAATGTAATTTGGGAAATATTTAACAAATTAAATAAAAATACAACAAAACAGTGACATTACATTTTAAAACAAAGTCAATACGCAGCCCCAAGGGTTCCTCAAGTAAGATTCAGTGGTCCCCAATTCTATTTTGAGTTTGACACCACTGCCCTTCTATACCATTACAGAAATTATAGATCTGGCAAAAAAAAAAAAACAACACTAACAAACCACAGTGATTTTATCTTTAAAAAACAGAAACAATCCTGCCCACAAACATATTGACATATATATCATAATGAAAACCAAGTGCCCTACAACATCCTATAAGTGGGAGTGGGGAACCCGCCCTAAATTCTTGGCTTTTCCAAAGATTCTAACAGAAATTATTTAATCACTATACTTGGATCAGTTTTGAACTGATCAAATGAACTGATTCTTTGGAATACTTTTTATAGTTCCTTCCTCTAGAACAGCACCTTGATTTCATCTTGATCTAAGACTTACTGATCCTTAGTATTCACTGTCTTGGGTTGTAAGAGAGCAAGGAAGCATATTCCTCTCTCAATCATTTCTGTTTCCCAAACATGTATTTATGGAAAGATTAAATTGAAGTTTTGGCTATTGCTTCTTAGTTATTTATGAGGGGTGGCTCAGTGTTAGCTAAGGGAAAAAATCCAGTCCTTGGCAACAAACTGTCTGTTCCCATGGCATTTCACTTTACATGTTCAAGAGTTGGCTGAGGCTGGACTGAAAGTTAACTGGCATGTGTAAGCAGTTTACAACTAATAAAGAAAAAAGAAACAACTATAACTATGTAAAGATGGCCTTGTGTAGAAACAACCTTGGAATGAATGCTATGGTACCTTTTTCACCAGAGAACCAGAATAGACTTGTCAAGGGTACATAAAACTGATGGAATCACAGCAGCAGGAGATGCAGTTTCTCCAATTTTTAAAGAACTCAGCATTTCAAAGCCTACTGGAAAACCAATTTCTGTGGTTGTGTCAGTACCTTTGTTTAGAGTAAATTATAGAGTATTAATTAATCTGTATGTGATGCTTTATCTTATTCAGGATTCTGGTTCCACTCCAGCTACCAGTGCCCTTCTTCCCAAAACCAACCTATATTTACATTGTATTTGTTCTGTTTATACTTGTATACTTACTACATGCCGTCCTGCCCTGCCTCCCCCACCCATAGAATGTAAGCTCTCTGAAAGTAGGGACAATTCCATTTTTTGTCTTTGTATCACTAATGTCTTACATTGTGGGCACTCAATAAGTGATGGGGACTATTCCATTTTTTTCTCTTTGTTTCCCTGGTGCTTTGCCTTGTAGGCACTCAATAAATGCTTGTTAATTGATTGCTATCATCACTTTATCAAGCCAGTGATTCCTTTGTACTCCAATTTCTGTTCAATATGCATTTATTAAATGCCTACTATGTTTCAGGCATTATGCTAATCACAGAGGATACAAAGAAAAAGCAAAAAAAAAAAAAAAGGCCCCCTCTGCCTTCAAGGAGCTTACATTGCATTGGGAGAGGTAGAATCAACAAATATTTCAATTAAGTTCCATTCAATAAACATTTATTGTCTATAGGGGCAGCTAGGTGGCAGTGGATAGAATACCAGCCCTGAAGTCAAAAAGACCTGAATTCAAATCCAGCCTCAACTATGTGACCTTGGGCAAGTCATTTAACCCTTAGTTTCAGAAGTGCATCACTAATTGCATATTGGACATTTCAAATGGGATGTTCTGTAGGCATCTCAAACTCAACATGTCAAAAACGGACCTTATTATCTTTGCTCCCAAATATGTCTTTTTTGTGAATTTGGCTATTTCTTTCAAAGGCACTGCCATTCTTCCTGCCTCTCCTGTTTAGAACCCCAGTGCTATTTCCAACTCCTCACCCTCCTCCACTCTACGTTGGTCAGATCTTGCCTTCTTTGCTTCTACATCTTTTGTTCCAATTTCTTTCTCTCTACTCCCACAGACACCAACTTATTTCAGATCTTCAGCCCCTAATTTCTTTGCCTCAGTCTCTTTCCACATCAATCCATCCTCTACAGCCTTTAACTTAAGGGCAGCAGACCACGTCGCTCCCCTATTTAATAAACTCCAGTGGCTCCCTACTCTAGAATCAAATACAGACTCCTCTAACCTGTTCTTTAAATTTCTATCAAGCTCCCTGTCAGTTTTTCCTGGGAAGGGTGCCAATCCTTCCATCCTCATTATCACATTACTATGTATGAACTCGATGGTTCAACCTAACTAGTCTTCTCTCTGTTCCACAAAGCATTCCATCTCCCTCTCCTCCTTCCGTTCCTGGAATGGACCCCTTCCTCAATTTCAGCACAATTCCTTGAATCCTTCAAGCATCACCTTGGACAGGAAGCCTTTCCCAATCTCCCCAACCGCTAATACTCCCACCCCAATGACTAACCCTAAGAGCAAAGAGTTACCAGAATGCCTAAGCAAAAGTGAGCTTGAATATCTTAAAACTGCACTAAGACTTTGGGGACACTATATGTAGGTCTCACCATCTGGCCCATATGGAATGTTAGCTTCTTGGGAACAGACAATGTTTTATTTTTGTTTGTCTCCCCAGTGCTTAGCACAATGCCTGGTACATAGTATGTGACAAATAAATGCTTATAGGTTGACTTATTCTTACTATTAATTGTAATTTCAGTCATTCACCAAAATGCATTAATACTTCTGCTGACTTTCCCTATCATGCATTGGAACAACCTGGCAGCCACTCAAAGCCTTAAAAAAACCTTAAAAATCAGAAATGACTGATCTCCAAGTACCAGGGTCAACTCAGAATTTAAGCCTAGATCCCAATGGCCTGATCTGATTCTGGCTTCCAAAATGGAACAAGAGAAGATTTTCTAATCTGCTTAAATCTTAATCTGCTTTCTAATCTGGTTAAAACCACCAATGTATACTCAGAAACAAACCAACCAGTCACAGTAAAAGAGGTAAGGGTAAGAGGAACATCCAAATTCTATCCCAGTTCATCAGTTACCACCAAGTTTCATTCCATCATTGTTTTCACAGCAAAGCCCCACTTTACCATTCCACTTTTCTCCAGTAAGGAAATCTTTGCAATTACTTGAATAGGATGCATAAGCAGCAGTGTTTGCAAAGCAGCTGTGAAGCCAACTACCCCCAGAACATTTTCCATTAACTTTCTATCAAGCTCCCTGTCAGTTTTCCCTGGGAAGGGTGCCCTGTGTATCATTCAGTGCTGATGTATCATACCTAACCAGACCAAGCAGTATGGCTCATTACATCCCTGGCAATGGTGCAATCACTTTCCAGACATATAGAAGTTCAAGAAAAAATATTGGACATGACCTTAATGGTGTTTTATAATTAAACCAAAACTCAACTTCCTCCTCTTTCTAAGAATAATAGTAGCGCTTTGTAAACACAACAGTGGATAGAACACCAGGCCTAGAGTCAGGAAGACCTGAGTTGAAAAGTGATCTCAGATACTTATTAAGCTGTGTGACCCTGGGCAAGTCACTTAGCCCTGTTTGCCTTAGTTTCCTCATCTGTAAAATGAGTTGGAGAAGAAAATAGCAAACCATGCCAGTATCTTTGCCAAGAAAACTCCAAATTGGGTCACTAAGTGTTAGACACAACAGAAAAATAACTCAACACCAATAAAAAGACTTTCCTCCCAATAACCCAATAAGGTGGAATTATTATTCACATTTTAGAGATGGGTAAAGTGAGACTGAGCATCTAACCCTAAGTCATAAGATAGTAAGTGTAAGAGCTGGGATTCACAGACACATCTTCTTGATTCCAATCCAGGGATTTTTCTACTATAATATACTGCTTCTCTCTCTCTCTGTCCCTCTGTCTTCCTCTCTGTCTCTCACTGTCTCTGTCTGTCTCTCTATCTCTGTCTGTCTCTCTGTCTCTGTCTGTCTCTCTGTCTCTGTCTCTGTCTCTCTCTCTGTCTCTCTGTCTCTCTCTGTCTCTGTCTCTCTGTCTCTCTCTCTGTCTCTCTCTCTCTGTCTCTCTCTCTCTGTCTCTCTGTCTCTCTCTCTCTGTCTCTCTCTCTGTCTCTCTGTCTCTCTGTCTCTGTCTCTGTCTCTCTGTCTCTCTCTCTCTCTCTCTCTCTCTCTCTCTCTCTCTCTCTCTCTCTCTGTCTCTTTCTCTCTTAAGGATGTGCTTCCAAACATCTATCTGGCAATCTAGAGTTAAATAAGTAAAAGGAAAAAGTACTCATCAAAACTAGCATTGCCTAGACAAGCAATAAGAGGGAACATTTTAAAATTTGCAAATGACTTCATTTGGTCAGCCTGGCAACCCTGGGAGATAGATCCAATTTACAATGTCCATTTTATAAATGAAAAAACTTAGCCTGAAAGAAGTTGTTTTAAGTTAAGTTAAAAGTTAAGTAGATTTGAACTCAGGTCTTCCTGACCTCAGGTCTAGGAACATTATGTACAGAGCCACCTAGTTGCCTCAGAATTCCCCAAGTAGGTGTAGAATCATCCCACGATCACCTAAGAATATCCTATGACATGAGAACATACATGAGAGTAAGAAAATAAAGTTTAAAATATAATATGTCATGCTGGCTCAAGGACAAAGAAAAATTCCTGGAACAAATGACAGTCCTTTGTAGTGACATTTTGAAAAGGGCCACTTTTCTACCTCACATTCAGATTTACAAAGTAATTTCTTCACAACAGTTCTGCATATTGGGTAGTGAATTTTTATTAGTCCCATTCTACAGATGAGGAAATTGAGGCTTAGAAAGGTTAAGCCAATAAGGGGACCTGCCCAGCCTTGCACAGCAGAAAGGACTATTTCCATTATACCATAATGCATGTTCTGTATTTTATCTTACAAAAAATACTATCAAAAAGCTTTTTAAAAAATCTAGACAAAAATACAACCTTGGCCTTTTCCCTTTAATCTTTGTTTAAATATATATATATTCCTGATATAATTCATTCTCCTTGCAAAATTCTTTGGAGCCTTTAAAGGATTTAGTGGAAAGTAAACCTCAAAAACCAAAGAAGCAGATATTTCAACTGCCTTGTTTTATTTTTTTGACCTAATGATAATATTCACTTCTAGGTGATTTAAGCTCACCAGTCAATGAGCTTAGCTCATAGGGAATTGTAAAGCCTTTACATAAATGAAACCTCCAAGATTCTTCCTGAAAACAGCTGTCTCTGGAGTTGCTCTTAAAACAGCAAGCCTTAAGAATTCTTTTCTGAGCATATTGATAGCTACATTCAAATACAAAAGGAACCCCATCCAAACCACAAGCATATGATGGATAAGTGGTATTATTTAAGGCAAAGTAGGCAAACAAGGTCTGCATTCAGATCATGCCAGAATGCCTCAAGTTTCATAAGGAGAATCTTTGAATTTATCTTCTCTCATTTCCATTAATTTTGCTTGCCTTTCAGCATTATCAGAAGAGAGTTTTTAAATGCCACAACCATTATCTCTACCCACCCCAGCTCCCTGTCAATAGCACTTATTTCTTTAAGTTATATTTTGACTTATCATAAGCAGTATTCTATCTAAAAGATACCAGGAGTTTTCTTTTTGGTTACATGGATATCTACTCCTTTCACGTGTCCTTATGACTTTCAGTGAGATTTCTCTTGATCCATATTCATACCTAGTGTTTGACATCAGGTTCATATTTTTGGTAGCAGACTGTCAGCTCCATCAAACCATTTACATCACACAGCATTAAGACACTACATTTTGGCAATATACTCTATCCCACATGTCTGAAAACTTTGGAGATGTTGGAGATTCATCAGTGAAAAATGTGCATTTTAACAAGAACAGTCTGTTTGCTGATAGTTTGCAAATCTTTCTTTAAAAAAAATTCAAAATAAGCCTTGATTTCATTTAAGTTATCTGATGAAAAACAAAGGCACCATTTCAAAAAAAAGACAAAAGAGAAGGTATAACAGAGCCTTCTGATAATTAGACATAGGCAAGATAAATAGATTATATTTTATTCACTCCACATTCCTTTCAAATCCAAATTTATTAAGGTTTGTTTTAATGTAATTAACTTTATTTTGTTTCTTGCCAATATCTACTCTTCATTGCATGAATTAGAATGTCATTTCAATAGACAATGGAAATTTCAGGTATTCACATCTAAGGGTGCTGCCCTTCTCTAGTCAAACTGGAGTTATTTCATTAGCTAGATTTTTAGATATTCTACAGTTCTCAAGTATTCACAGCTAAGGATATCATCCTTATCTATTCACACTGAAGTTATTTTATTCACTAGATTTTTAGATATTCATCAATTCCTAATGACCAAAACTGTATTTATTTTTATATTATCAATATTGGGGTTTTTTAAGATAGGTTTTTGTGTATTGAACTCTGAAATTATCATAGATGCTATTGACAATATGAATGACAGAAGTTATGCTCACCGGTTGTGGAGAAAAGAGGGAGAGAGAGGTTGAGAGGGCAAGAGCTAAAGACGGAGACAAAGGCAAAAGAAGAGGCAGAGACAGAGAGATATGGGGTAGATTCACACAGGTGAATAAACAGTTGAGGATATCTGAATAGATAATAAATCACACCTCTTCAAAGAGTTTTCTTTCCAAAAGAATGCTGGGAAAGTTATTGCTCTGGTATGCTTTTGAGACAAAGGACCCCCATCTCACTCTGCTCTAGGGATAAGAGTAGCTATGGAAAGAGGTACTACTTGGGAGACAGGATGATACATGTTAAAGAGTACTGGCAACCAAAAAGACTGAATACTTGTGTGTGACTTGTTTTCCCTAGTGTACTCTGTTCAAGCACAGCAAACATGTGCACTCAATATGCCTGGAAGCAGAGATTTCTAACCTAGGGATTATTTAGACAATGCATGAGCAGCCTAGAATTTTCTTGCTTTTAGCTTGGGGACTTTCATGCATTATAAGCCAAACAAATTATTTTCAGATTTTAAAAAGCAGACAACCCTTAATCAGAGGCTTAATGATGACATTTTCAGCAAAGAAAAACCCTTTTATGGGTGTCATTATGGTGATAAATCAGGACAGCGTGGTATGGAAGAAAAAGTCCTCAATTTGGAATCAGAAGATATGAGTTTGGATTCCGGGACACTTTATTTCAAAGCTTTATGAGTTTTGGCCTCAGTTTCCTCATTTGTAAAGAGGCTGGAATAGATGATCTTTATTTATAACTATTTATGAGGAGATCACATATTTGTCTAATGAGGTCCATTTGGTCTAGAGCATGCCCAAGCACTTATGTGCTCACTAGAGGCTCTAGTCTAGAATATGGAGAGTAAAACTTAGGTTGAGGGATCAGTAGGAGACACCCTGCATATATACTAAATACTTTAGTGTGCCCACAGAGGATCAGAGCCTCCCACTCCCAAGTAAGAAGTACAGTTATTGACTCAAAAGACAGATGCCTCTAAGAATGAAAGGATTCAAAAATTAAAACAAGATACAGTAATGGCCATGGAGAAGTTAAAGTCAGGTTCCGTGACTAATAAGACGTCAAAGAAAGAATGTATTCAGTGAACCTCATAAGTGATGGAGGGATGTCTTCAAGAGCCTACTTTGTGTAGTTCGTGGGTGGGAAAGCAAGCCAATGGGGTAAAGTGTTAGATCAGTGAGATTAGACCCTTCTCTGTCATCGTCATTATCGTCAACACTTAGCCAAAGCAAAGTACTATGCCAAAATACTGTATTGGTAGTTAAATTGGAGATTTCCCCAGATCTTTGCAGAGAATCAAGCTTTCTCTCCTAGTTTTCCATGAGGATTCTGCTTATATTACCATATAATATATGCATATATATATATATAAACAATATACCCAGACTATGTGTGCATATATACTATACGGTACATATGTTTGTATAAACACACCACAAAGGAAAAAGACACCACTTACTACTTATTCAGTCTATTAGAAGTTTTTACACTGATTTTTTAAGAGTTTGAATAGAGGGGGCGGCTAGGTGGCGCAGTGAGTAGAGTGTCGGCCCTGGAGTCAGAAGGACCTGAGTTCGGATCCGGCCTCAGACACTTAACGCACACACAAACAAAAACCTAGCCGTGTGACCTTGGGCAAGTTACTTAACCCCAATTGCCCTCCAAAAAAAAAGAGTTTGAATAAACACACAAACCAAACAAGAGAACCAGTCAAAAACCTATGCAGGTGGTCAGTCCAGCTGTAAAACTATTAGCCAGGTAACTCTTTCCCCTGCCCCGATAAGAGCAGTTGTTGATATGTGAACCATGTTAATAGAAATTATGTTTTCTTAGGCAAACAACAAATTTCACTCTCAAAGCTATGAAGGTTATTCATTTGCAATGATAGGGCAGCAGCCTCATTTGCAAGGGGACAGCTGGACTGGGGACTATCCAGAGACCTTTGCCTCCCTGAGGTGCTCCATCACTGGGCTCAGAGCACACTTGAAGGCTTTCTTTTTGCTCCAGACTGTGCTTTTATGGCCCTTCATCAAAATCATGGACTTCCTGAAAACCTTCTCAATTTATGGTGTGTTGCTTTCCTTTAAGCAGACACCACAGTGCTAAATTACTGAGGCTGAGACCTAGCTTTGCAAGGTTTTTGCTGTCATGCTGATGAGTGTTTGCATTAGGTAAGACAAGGGCTCTTGGTAATCTGAAGCAGACTGTGATGGTCCGGCAGAGGTGCTCAAAATGGGAATAAGACTCCTGGGGAAGTATCAGGATTCATAGGTCTAGCAAAATGAATATTTGGTTTCCAATACTGGCTCCAATGGAAATCTTCACTCTCTACACAATGGCTGAATAATACAAGATATATTTATCTACTGGATTTCATATATAACTTAGATCTTTTCCTGACTGGTATGAAGTATTCTCTCTCTTCTTTCCTTCCTTCCTTCCTTCCTTCCTTCCTTCCTTCCTTCCTTCCTTCCTTCCTTCCTTTCTTTTTGAAAGCAATTTGCTTTGGGTCACACTGCTACTAAGGGTCTGAGGTTAGCTTTGAACTCAGCTCCTCCCAACTCCAGGACCGGTATTCTATCCATTGTTCCACCTAGTTCCCCTAAGGAGTCTGTTCTAAAATAAAAGAATTATCATTGGTGCCACTAACAGTTTTCACTCTCTAGGAGATAGCTATTGTAGTCTATGGAATGAAAGTTTTGAGAACTAGAAGGGGGATTTTTTTTTAAGACACCATTTTAGAAATGTACTGTCAGATTAAAATAGCAACCATGTTCTTTCCTTTGGAAGAGGCCTTTCAGTCAACCATATGTAAGAGCCACAAGCCAGGACTGAAATATTGATGAAGCAACAAACTGTTCAGCCTTCCATAACAGGAACTGAAATAATCAGCTTACCTTCAAATGCTACAGAATGCTTTTGATTGGCTGTGCACTCTAAGCAGGATGGGAAATGGTTCATAGCTCAGGGTTGAAGTTACCAGCAAATTTCTTCCTTAGCCCACTAATAAATGTTTTGTCCTTTCAGACCACTAATCCTTGAGTCTTGGCTGAGAACATGCCCAACAACCCAGATCACATCACGATATCACCAGGCCCTCCCAATTGTTTCCGATACCTCCCACATCACATCAGTGGCTTGCAAGAAATCTGAATCGTATGTTAAGATAAAGAATAATATACATAATGACCTGTGGCATCTGGGTCTCTGGATTCTTGTTCCAGTATTGATGTCTGAGTCAATAAACACATACTAGGTGACTACCCCTTGCAAAGCACTGGGAAGGCAAAGAGAGACAAAGATAGAGACAGAGGAGAGAGGGAAAGAGAGACAGACAGACAGAGATCGAGAGAGACAGAGAGAGAGATATAGAGACAGAGAAGAGAGGGGGAGAGAGAGACAGAGAGAGAGAGAGACAGAGTGAGACAGAGACAGACAGACAGACAGAGAGACAGAGACAGAGAGAGACACAGAAACAGAGACACAAAGAGAGACAGAGACAGATAGACAGAGACAGAGAGAGACAGAGACAGAGGAGAGAGAGACAGAGAGGCAGGGAGAGAGACAGAGAGGCAAAGACAGAGACAGAGGAGAGAGAGACAGAGACAGAGACAGACAGAGACTAAAGAGACAAAGAAATCATTGATTCAGTTTTTCTTTTTACATCCCAAATTTTCCTGCTTCTTTCCTGAAACCTTCCTTTGGAATATTTATGAGCCAATAGGTAAAAAATAAAATTAATTCTAAACCATGAGGCAAAGGCTTTTTGTGGGGTTCTCTATATGAAAGAAAGATTATTTTTCTAACTTAACCTTAATAAAAAGCTATTTCAAATTACCTATGCATCTAACTTAAAATCCAGGATATGCCGAGTTATTTGAAGAAAGTAAGTATTTGTCCAGATTGTCCAAATCAAATGTTTGAATGTCTAGACAGGAGGAGAGCATATTTTAAAAGATACTACACGTAAACATTCGCAGAATAATAGGATCAACGTTGAGTAAATGTGGTATGTCATTTTTACCAAAGCTTTTATGTTCTGCTTTCATGAAAGCTGTGTTTCTGCCTTTATTACAACTGCCATGTTTATACATGATGTCATATATAAATAGTGAGTGGGAAATTCAAGAAATTCCTTATGATAGCTCCAGGAAAAATGCAATATGACACAGGGGTCATTAAAAAACCTGTCAGGTTCATTCACATCTAGAAATGTAAAGATTACTTTTAACTTCAGTTTTGAACTTTGTTATGTTTAAAATTAAATTGCAGACATGTTCCTAAGTACTTGTGTATTTGGGTGGTTGTTGCGTCGGTTTAAAGCATGATTTTTTCCTTGAAAACCTTATGCATTATAGCCATGGCTTGGGAATCCTTGTATCTCTTTCCAATTCTAATTCTCCACTTCTGATACCCACTGCTACCCACACTTCAGTTTCACTTGCTCCTAGAATTCTTCCATTCAAACACAGTGCTGCCATCCAACGTTTTTATTTTGATCTCGTGGCTTATCCCCATCTGATCTGCCAGCCAGGAATTTTGACAACCTTCGATCATTTTCTACATAGCTTCCTTTAGGCCAAGAACTTTATTCAAGGAGTCTGAAAAAGCTCTGCAAACACTTTGTAGGGCGTATGAGCAAAGAAATAATAGATACTAAATACCATCTTTTAATAGTAGAAAAGGCCCCTCTACTCCCCACTGGGCTGTCCTTATGTTATCATTAAGGAAAGATAGACCACTGGGACCTGGAGTTGGGAAGACCTGAGCTCAAATCCAGCCTCAAATATTTACTATTGGCATGACTCTGGCCATGTCACTTAACCTCTATTTTGCCTCAATTTCCTCAACTGTAAAATAGGGATAGTATTAGCACCTCTCTTCCAGGGTTATTGTGTAGATCAAATGAGATGACAGTTCTAAAGTGTTTGGCACAGTGCCTGGCACTAGGTACTTGATACAAGGAGGTACTTGATAAAAGTTGATTTCCTTCCTTTCTTCCTTCAAACCATTTGTGTTTCCTCTAGATGCTTCCATAACAATTACCATCCCTAAAGCCAATAAAGCCAGTCCAGCAGAGAGACAAAAAATTTTCTGCCTTTAAAATTTTTAAAGCGTCTATTTCCAACCCAAGTAAATGAGATTGAGAGAAGATCAAGGCCAAAGTGCCTTCTTTTAATCTATTATAGGAGAAATTCTCCACAAAGATCAGACAACCTGGAAAGCAGCTGGGCAGGTTTCCCTGCTCTATTTGAAGGATGGAAGAAATACGACGTTAAAATTGGGTGGGTAACCTAAGGACTACAAAGCACTTGTCATTCTTTTCTGAAATGCTTTTAATGAGTTAGAAGCTATTGGAGGCAGAGGAGTAATGGGGAAGAGAGGGAAAGAGAGAGGGAGATGGAAGGTTATTCAAAATATAGTGCCTATATTAAGTGGATACTCAATAGAAAAGAGAGAGAAGGAGGGAAGGAAAGAAGGAGGGAAGGAATGAAAAAGAAGGGAAAGGAAGGGATTTTCTTAAACCAATTTTTATTGTAATTTCTTCCAGACTCCCTTCTCTTGTCACTCTCAGAGATCCATTTCACATAACAAATATTTTAAAATGAAAAACGGAAGAAAGAACATACAGAAGCAATCAACAAAACCAAGCAATAGATTGACAAAGTCTGAAAATATATACAATGTACCACACCCATGGACATGCCACCTCAGCAAAGAAGTAGAATGGAGGTGCCTCCCCATATGTCTTCTTGGGAATCATGCTTATTATCTGTAATTTTACAACATTCACTTTTGATTGTTTTGGGTTTGTTCTTATCATCTGAGTTGTTGCAGTCATTCTGTATGTTGTTTTATAGGCTCTTCTACTTCACTCTGAATCAATTCATATAAATCTTCCCATGTTTTTCTGTCTTCACCATATTTATCCTCTCTTACAGCAAAGTCCATTGATTTATGTATCATAATTCGTTTAGCTATTCCCCCAATGAATGAAACCCAAGTCTTGTAGGTCCAAACCAAGGGTTCTTTCAATTACACCCAAATTGATGATTTAACCCTTCCTAATGTATACTCAGACAGACAAATTTGTTGATTTATAATAAAAGATGGCTGGGGACCTGGATAAAGAATTTAGTTTTTGTATCTTTGGAAGAGCCATTTGAAGTGGCATACCTAAGATAGAAATGTTTTGGATCAAGAAGTTATAATGTTGGGGGTGGGAAAATCTCCTAAAACATTCAACTTTTTAAAATACTAAAATATTCAGAATAAGAAAAAAACATTTGGCTTTATATGACTATTCATGTTTGGCTAACACAAATCCAACTTTCCTATTTTCTCAAAATAACCTTCAATTCTTTTTCTCCAGAAATAAGTCTAGGTGTCTCTTGAACTCATTCATACTCTCCTCCAATTGCCTTGT
Source organism: Gymnobelideus leadbeateri (assembly GCA_011680675.1). Lineage (NCBI taxonomy): Eukaryota > Metazoa > Chordata > Mammalia > Diprotodontia > Petauridae > Gymnobelideus > Gymnobelideus leadbeateri. Next base: position 335,546 of record WOXC01002037.1, read on the forward strand.
CTAGTAATCTATTCCATATGTTTATTATCCTTTTCATGAAATGTTCCCTTGCCCTATGCAGAAAAGAGACAAAGACCTCTCTTCAAGCTGACATCTGGCTGTCTCTTCCACAAAACTTAAGATTCTCAATGCTTCTCTTGGGTATTCACATACACTAAGCTGCTTGAGCTACTGCTGAAATGTCCTTCTTATGTCCCCGGTGAGAAATCCACAACCAAGAGTTCAGGGTATCCCACTCTATAAATAAGTGACCCATTAAAACATTATCTAGACTGTCACTTTAAAAAAGAAAATGAATATACCCTATCTATGCTTTTAAAATATTTTGTTTCCTTTAGCAGGAGCTTTTACTATTAGAGCAATGATTTCAGTGGTAGAGGAAACTCCCAAGTGAGGAAACTCCCTCCGCCAATGCAGGTCAGATCCTTCTTTATGACTTACAGTCTTAGAGCTCCAAGAGTTTAAGTGATTGTCCCAGGGTCAAAAGTAAGTGTGTATCAGAGGTGGGATTTGAACCAAGATTCTCCTAACTTTGAAACTAGTTCTCTATTCTTGCACCAACTCCCAGAAGTTAGCCATACAGATTTTTACCAATGTTTACACATGAACAAGTTCATTTGTAAGTAATAAGAATACATCCTTTAAATAGAACCTTTCTCCTGACCCTCCGTGTGATATGGAGGTGATGCTGGATTCCATAAGACCAGGTCTGGAAAGGCTTTGAGAATGGTCCCAGCAATGAACTTTACCTGCAGCCTGACAACCAGCCTTAGAAACTTTGAAAAGATTCACCAACACAAGAATTGATTGGCCACCGGTTGTGTGTGTGTGTGTGTGTGTGTGTGTGTGTGTGTGTGAGAGAGAGAGAGAGAGAGAGAGAGAGAGAGAGAGAGAGAGAGAGAGAGAGAGAGAGACAGAGAGAGAGACAGAGAGAGAGACAGAGACAGAGACAGAGAGACATAAAGACAGAGACAGAGAGACACAGAGAGAGACAGAGACAGAGACAGACAGAAACAGACAGAGATACAGAGAGAGACAGAGAGGGAGGGAGGGAGGGAAAGAGAGAGAGACAGAAAGCCAGAGGGGAGAGAGAGAGAGAGAGAGAGAGAGAGAGAGAGAGAGAGAGAGAGAGAGAAACACATGCATGTAAAAATGGTGGGGGATGGGGGGAGTATGAAGGGATGGGAGACATGAAAGCAGAAACTGAGGCCAAAATCATGCCTGCATACAAATCTTATTGTCTGATCCTTTTATCATCTGAGTAGAATGTGGTCATTTTTCCCCATAAAAAAGTTTAACTTCAAAGAACTCCAGATTGGAAGTCAGGCATCTTAATTCCTTGGACAGCTCTACAACTGTTTCTTTATGTTTTCTCCTTATCTTGAACACCTGACACTCATGTAACTCTATTCCATCTACAAAATGGGAAATTTTCTTTTCCTACTGGCCATCTTTCCTTGTTATGAGTTTTGAAGCAATATTATTTAATCTATAAGCGCTAACAGATTCTCAAGTGCTTTTTAAAAAAAAATTCATGAACATTTTGTCTCTTCTCTCTTCTACTGGTAAAGATACATCAAAGTGACTATCCAAAAAATAATAATAAAAGGAAATTCAGCTGCTTCATTTATCTAGTAAGGTCATTGAGACAAGAAGCTCATGAACTAAACTCCAAATTGTGATAGTTTCATGATATGTAACAGAGAAAGGAAAAAAGATGCCTAGGAAAAGGTGAACCAAAACAATCCCATGTGCTCAAATCTTCCCCCACTTTAAGAGTGCAGCAAGACAATAGGAAGGTCTCTACAACTGGTGCTTGAGGATGGATCGGCCAAAAAAAAACAAAATGTAGAAACATTAAAACTCTCCCCACCAAATCATCTTCAACAAATTTTAATGTATAAAGGATTGGGTTTTTTCCATTTTAGTATGTTATAGTTTGCATCCCTAACATCATGCCTATGCTGAGTTTCCTGAAGACATAGAGCTGACTGTCAAAATTACTCTGATGCTGAGAGAAGCTTCATTGTCAGAATATAATGGTTTGGAGAATTCCCATTAAGGGACACAGCCAAGCATGATCGTCTGTGGACTCTCATAAAGAATATGCTTCCCACAGTTCCATTTTCAGAATGTATGAAACCCAGGATCTGAGCAGGATATGGACGGAAAAGGAGAAAGAAAGCTGGTTTCTTAAAAAAAAAAAAAAAAACTATGTGAAATTCTGATTTAGTAAGTGATGTTGTTAAGTGTTTTTCCCCCTTCAAAAACAAGTCTCCCCCAAATCCATTACAAATTATTGTGGCTACAGTGTGTCATGTTAGACAAAAATACCTTTTCCCTTCATGCCTGAAAGAGAGAAGACATTTTTTCCAATGTCTTTCCTCCTTCTAAGCATTTATGTTTTTTCCTTATTTTGAATGCCTGACATGCATGTCACTCTTTTCCAGTTACAAAATGGAAGTTTTTCTTTTCCTACTAGCCCACCACTTCTATGTGGCAAGGAACCTAAACCCTATCAGATTCAGCTTCCCAATTTTTTACATAGGAACAGTAGGATTTACTACATAGGATTTTTGTGAAGGTTAAATGACTTAAGGTGCATAAAGAACTTTCTAAAACTTAAAGTAATTTTTTAAAAATTGAGTGATATAAACTCCAAAATTCTCAGCCCTACATTTAGACTCCAGTGTGGTATAATGGACATTGACTCTGGAGTCAGAAGATGGGTTTAAACCCTCCCTCTGACACTGACACTATCTATGTGGCTTTGAGCATGTACCTCAATTTTCTTGGGTCTCATCTATGATTTTCTCATCTATGAAAAGAGTGAGTCAGACTAGAAGGTTATAAAGCCTTGTCCAGCTCTAGCTGTATGACCCTGATCATGCTAAGCTGGTCCTACCCTATGCATCCAACTTCACCACTGCTCAATATGAACCTTCTGCTCTCACCAAGCTGGTCTTTTCACTAACCCATAAAATCACTATTTTATGTGTTCCTAACCATCTTTTTGGGAAATAAAATCTTTAAACAATCTAGAAGTTCACAAAAAAACTTGGAAACTCTGGAACATTAAACTTCAGGAAGGATATCATCTCAAAAGGCAGATATATGACAGTCCTGTTCAACGGGGCTATTTGTCATTATTCTTTATCACTAAGGGAAGACAACTATTTTCATTGCCTTGGAATCTTCCAACAATCTACAAATGATAAATAATGTAGCCAGGGGCATGGGTTCTACTAAGGTGGTGCTGTTCCAGGTTTTCTTACCAATAGATAGCATGAATCACATTTCACCCCAATGGAGCAGGAACTTGAACTGGATTAATTACCTTACACAAGCCTTACATAAGCCTTACAATTACCTTACACAACTTCTTAAGGTGTCTGTTCCTCACATTTAAAATAAAAGGGTTGGGGGGTGGCTAGGTGGCACAGTGAATGGACCCCTGACCCTGGAGTCGGGAGGACCTGAGTTCAGATCCAGCCTCAGACACTTAATATTTACTAGCCTGTGACCTTGGGCAAGTCACAACCCCAATTGTCCTGCCCTCCAATAAATAAAAATAAAATCAAATAAAAGGGTTGGTATTGGAAGAATTCTTTAGGCCTCAGTTTCTTCATCTGTAAAATGAAAGGAATTTCATCAAGTGATCACTAAGGTCTCTTCTAGATTCAAAATTCTGTAATTCTGACCACATGACTTATTATATATTCGAATCTGGTCAGCTCTCTCACCCAGGAAGATTTAAGAAAAATTCTGCTCTAACAACTAACTAGAATGGTGTGACCCACATCTATCAAAAATTTCCCGGACTTACATACCAAGAAAGCCAACAATAACAACAAAGACAAAAAACAAAAGTCATCGTATACTCAAAACTATTTATAGTAGCACTTTTTGCGATAGTTATGAATTGGTAACAAAGTAGATGCCCATCAACTGGAAAATGGCTAGAAACATTGTGGCATGTACATGAATGGAGCAGAATATCTCTGTGCTGTAATAAATGATGTTCATGATGAATACAAAGAAGAATGGGAAGATTTATATGAACTGATGCAGAGTAAAGTAAGAAAGCCAAGAAAACAACATACACAGCAATATTGGTAAATGGAAAAACTGATACCAAAGAGTCAAAAGTAAATGTCAAAGAATTATGAAGATTAAGCAAGACTCAAATTAAAATATGCAAGAAGACTTCACCAGCCTACCCCTTTATGGAGATAGGAAGTCCACAATGCTATACATTTTTCAGAGTTTTTTAATGTTGTTTTCCTCTCTTAAAAAATACTATCATATGGGATGGCTCTTGGGGAAGGGAAGGAAAAGGGATAGAGATATTATTGTGATATAAGAAACATAAAATATCAATAAAAACTTAATTAAAAAAAAACTTCTTCAGTACTAGCCTAGTTCAAATTTTTCATTCATTCAAAAGTCAAAAAAGAACATTCAGGAAATGGAATACCCTAGAATATCCCTGCATCATCATACTGTTAGAAAGACCCACATGGACCATCTAATCAAACTTTCTCATTTTAGAGATGAGGAAACAAAGAGAAGAAATTTCATGCCCAAGACTCCATGACTAAAAAGTATGTTTAACACTTGTACTCCCTCTTCCATCCTCAGATATGACTGGATTCATCTCTAAAAGTTCTAAGATTACTGAAAAAGAAAGGAACAATCACCAGGTGTGTAAATTCTTATTGCCTACCCTCATTTATCTACCATTTTAATTTTATTTTCTATTTCTCATGAGAGCAGAACACTAAAATTATTGTTATGCAATAAGAGGAAACCAGAAAAAAGGAAACCTTTCGCTGCAGAAGCTTGTTAGAGATGTGTAGATGGAAGGAAAAGAAGGGGGGGAAGAGGAGAAAAGTGATCTGCCAATCTTTCATCATACTATTTTATCAATAACAGAGTGATCAGAGACATCAGGCTATGCTCACATAAAACACACTCAAGAAAAATGCCGATGTTTCTTAAGCCACATTGATATAAATAGTCTATGTGGTTTCCAAACAGAAAGTGATAGCCTTTGAAGAAAGAAGAGACCACCAGTCTGAATGAAACATACAAGTGGTTTGCAAATCAGACAGACTTGAAAATATACAAATGCTATTGGCTATTTTTCTTCCACTATATGTGTGTGTATGTTTGTATACACAACTCACCACTGAGAAGATGAGAAGACCATAACATTAGCCATTTATAATACTTTTACAAACTCCATTTATCCATAAATTTTGTGTCATTAGCTTTGCTCAGCCTTCTTTTTAAAATAAGTCTAAAATGAAAAAGGTTCAAGTTCAGCCTTCCTGATATTTTTAAAACATGCTTATATAGAGTTTCATAATGTTCCTATTTTTTTTAAATTTAGAACATGTATTGTAGAAAAATGAGGATTATTTTCTTGGCCTGCTTCAGGTAAAAAAAAATGTCCACATTGGTCTGAGATTACCGAAATCAAATACTATACTGATTTTTGTTTGTAAACAAATCCTAAATGTAAATTACCAACTTATATTCTTATACACATGCAACAAAAAAACTTCCAAACTACGAAGGTAAATAATGATGATGATGATGATGATGTAATGCTTTACATTTGTATAGTATTTTAGCATGTTTGTTCCATTTTTGCTTGTTTTTTTTTTTTCGGGGGGTGGGCGAAAGTTTTGTTTTACAATTGAGCCTCCATATCTCATCCAAACTGGAAGTGCAACAAGGGTCCTATATCCCTCTACTGTTCAGCACAGCTCTTTTTTCCACTTGGCCAAATCTGTCCTTTTCCAGGCAGCCTGGTCTTCCCATGATGCTATGCGGCTCAACATCTTGGTGCTGGATTTCATGTACACACTAAGCCCTACTGCAGTTCAAAACTCAAGCAATTCAGCAGCCTCAGTCTCCTGAGTAACCAGGATAATGGGTTACCACTCCTGCCACTTAGTAAGGTTTAAAGCATTTTCATATATATTATTTCTGGGATTCTTACCAGAATCCTGGTGATGGGGTCCGGGCAAGTATGTCTATTCCTCAGATAAGGAAACTGAGGTGAAAATGGGTGACATGGGTTTGAGTTCTGATTTTGACATTTACTAGAATAATTATCATTATAATAATGATAAGAAGAATTGATATAGTGCTTAAAATCTGCAAAACACACTATAAATTTAGAAATCTCATTTTATCTGTATATATACATATATCTATACATGTATGTGTGTGTGTGTATATATACACACATATATATATATATTTAAACTTAATATATATTTTAGTTTAACCCTGGACAAGTCACTTAACTTCAACTTTAGTTATATATATATATGTGTGTGTGTGTGTGTGTGTGTGTGTGTGTGTGTGTATTTGTATGTGTGTGTATAACTGAAGCTCAATTTTTATTCATATGTGTATAGATATGTGCTTATAGAAATACATAACCAATTATATAACTTCAGTTATATAGATTATATGCATATATAAGTATGTATGTATTGTACATGTGTATACATAAAATATAATATAATATATGACTATATATTTTGTGTGTATACATATATATGTGTGTATATACACATATACATATGTATGTATGTATAGATACACACACACACACATATCCTAAAGGTCAGGTTAAATGACTTGTTCGGAATTCCAAGGCCCTATTCAACCCCAGAAATGAGTGTTTGTTGCCCTTTTTCCTTCTTTCTCCTTTTAGCATGTATCTTTTTGTTGCCCACTTCTATTGACCAAACACCATCTATTCCTTCTAGGGGTCACAAGCATTTATTACACAGCTACTATGCACCAGTCATTGAGCTAAGCACTTTACAAATATTATCTTATTTGATAATGAGGGGTCCCTCCTACTTTGGATTTTGCTGCTATATCACTAATAAATGGCCTCATTTCCTTCCTCCAGTCTTCCTGAGTTCCCCAGAGATTTAACAGGAAACCAAAAGACGTGTTGCTAACTTGAAGTCGTATCTCCCATGTGGCCTTAATAAAAGAGAGGAGAATTCATCAGAGCAGAGATCTGTCCAGTGTAAGCCCTCACCACTTAACATGAAAGATCTGCCTCTTTTCTTCCCTGGTGCATCACTGAAAAGGCTATTCCCTTCAAACAGAAAGAAAACCTCCATTAAAATATTCCACATTAGCCTCAGTAGGTTATAAGAAACCCCCATTCAACTTCATGACTAAAGACAGGATTCTTCAAATTCTTCAAATCTTCTGTCCACTTTCTCCAATTTCTATGTGTATTTATCTCTGGATCTGAAAAAAAAATCTCTTTTGTTTATGTTCATCTTGAAGATGTAAATAATGTCTAATCTCATCAACTCCCCTGAGTTCAATTATCATCTCTAGGTAGATGGTTCCCAGATCTATATTTCCAGGCCTAGTTTCTCTGCTAAACTATAGTCATCTCCAACTGCATCTTGGATTTTTCAAACTAGATGTCGCAGAGGTATCTCAAGTTCAAGATGTCCAAAAATGAATTCATTATCTGCCTTCCCCCAACGAACCCTACCCCTCTTCGGATCTCCCCTATCACTGTCAAGAGCACCATCATTCTCCCAGTCACTGAGACCCCCCCCCCAAACTTCATGACTCCTCTGGAGTCCTCTCTTTCTGTCTCTGTCTCTGTCTCTGTCTCTATCTCTCTCTGTCTCTCTGTCTCTCTGTCTGTCTGTCTGTCTCTCTCTCTCTCTCCCTCCCTCCTTCCATACAGAGATAGAGATAGAAATTTCATATTTGCCTACTTATTACATGTTGTCTCACCCATTAAAATGTATGCTCCTTGGGGGCAGAGATTTATTTTGCCTTTCTTTGTAACCACAGCATTTAACTTAATGCTCAGCATGGAAGTATTTAATAGATTTTGTTTATTAACTAACTATGGGCTTTTATTCCAATAGGGCCCAACTATTTTCCCCTAAAGATCAAAATCTGCACTTGTTATTTAGTATACAAATATGACTTAAAGTTACAGAATCACCAATCTCAGACATGGAGGGAACTTGAGAGGCTATCTAGTCTAACCTATACTTATGCAATAACATTTCAACATCTCTATTAAAACTTTCATTTGAAGAAAGGCAAAGCTCATGACCCTCAAAGAAAGGGTCATGACATTTTACTTCAAAGCAGAGAAAATAAATACTGATTGAACAAAATTTGACCTAAGAGGCATGTAGGTGGCATGCTAGATAGAGGATTGCATTTAGAATCAGAAAGATGTGAGTTCAAATGCTGCCTCAGGTAGTTACCAATTTTGGGTCCTTGGTCAAGAGAATTAGCCTCTCCAGTCTATTTCCTCACTTTTAAACTGGGGGTGAGGACAGCACCTATTTCACAAGGTAATTCAAATGAGATATCTGCAAAGCACTTTGCAAATCTTAAAATAAATCTATTATATACTATATATTATGTCTGTCAGCTAGGTGACACAGTGGATAGAATGACATTTATTGGCTGTGACCTTGAGCAGGTCATCCAACCCCGTTTGCCTCAGTTTTCTCATCTGTAAAATGAGCAGGAGACGGAAATGGCAAACCACTCCGGCATCTTTGCCAAGAAAACTCCAAATGGGGTCACAAACAGTCAAACAAAACTTGAAAACAACTAAACAACAACAAAATATAGTATACCATATAATTAGACTATATAAATATTAGCTATTATTAATAAACATGATTAAACTAGGACAAGAAGAAATATTTCTATGTACTGTCTCTGATAAAAGTCTGACATCCGATATATAAAGAAAATTATCTAAGACCAAAAGTCATTCCACAAGAGATAAGTGGTCAAAGAACATGAACAGACATTATTAAGATGAAGAATTGAAAGCTATTAACAACAATGTAAAACACTGCTCCAAATCACAGTAAGTTTCTGCAATTAAGAACTAAAGAACTGGGGTGACTAGGTTGCACAGTGAATAGAGCATCGGCCCTGGGGTCAGGAAGACCTGAGTTCAAATCCAGCCTCAGACACTTGACACACACAAAAACTAGCCGTGTGACCTTGGGCAAGTCACTTAACCCCAATTGCTCTCCAAAAAGTTTAAAAAGGTCTTTCTAGACTCTAGAATGGGGACTCTATCCACTGTACCACCTGGCTCCTTTACAAAGAAATCTCTGTATCTTGGATAATTCACTCCATTATTTGTGCCTTAGGATCCTTTTCTGTAGAATGGGCATAGTAACATATACATGTGTGTATGTATGTATACAAACATATGTATACATAAGATACATAGGTATATATACAAACACGTGTATATATACCTATGTATCTTATGTATTTTCATAAAAATAAAATGAAGTAATGTGAGTTTTGAAAACAAAAATGTTTTTCCCAGAGTAAATGATCAGCCTAAGACTTTGATTCTCACAGTCGTTGTATACCTTTAAATTCACAATTGTAAATAATCCTATTTGTCATGTGTATTAAGTACAAATTATAAAGATACAAAACTATAAGTGTTAAGTGAAATAGAATTACATCCTTCTTTTGTCCTATAAGTTAAATCACTTCTTAAGATTTTTCTCCAAGTTTCCACAGAGGAAAGTACAGAACTATCCATCATTAGAAAGAGCCTTGGCCCTGATTTCCAGTCCTGTCTTTAAGTCACTTAACTTCTCTTGACCTCAGTCTCTTTACTAGACAAACGAAGGAACTGACCTCTGAGTACCTGAATCCCTTTTTTCCTGTTATGCTGATTTTGATTTATTTTTAAAAGGCCTCTGGGTAACAGAATTTTTTTTTAAATAAGTTAATCTTTAAACAAAATTAGCTGTTATTTTCCTTCTAAGGGATCAAATACTTGAAAATCGCAAATTATCACAAAATTTTCTTCCATAAGTCTTGTTTGGATCGAACAAGGATTACATAGAAGTGATTGTAAGTTCTTAAGGATCAGACCAAGCTCTGGCTGGAAAGGCTTGGTTTGCAGACCTGTCTATTGTCCAAAAACTAGAACAGCTAAGTGCGGAGCGGCTTCCTTTTGGAGAGTTGGCCAATAAATGATGGAGAAGATGAGGATTGAGGAAGAGGAGGAGGAGGAGGATTTTGCCACAGGAATTTAAAGATCCCCTACCTTGATGTGGAAGGACTATGATCTGTTCCATGAAATCAAAGACCTTTTAATGGACTGAAAAATATAGCTGACATACTTTTTTTTTTCATATGACACTTAGTGCTTGTGCTTGGAGGGTGAGCAGAAAGATGATGAAGCAAATGCCTTACATGATATTCAATTCTTTGTTGTTTGTTTGTTTAACTCTCTGGTATCAGTGCAGAAACCCCTTCATTTTTCACTCCAGCAGTTACAGGGTATCTGCTTCCTTTCTAACTCCAATTCAGCATAGGTCAACATACCATGCATTGCAACTACTCTTTCCTGGCTATCATTCACTGAATTTCCTGAATATTATTTTTTCTCTCATGAAATGGTTTTTGTGAATAACATTTTATATGTAAAAACAATTTTTAAAATTCATTTTTTAAAATTTTGAGTTCTAAATTCTCTCCTTCTTTCCTCTTCCCCCTCATTGAGAAGGCAAGCAATTTGATATAGGTTATGCATGTGCAATCATGCGAAACATATTTGCATATTAGTCATGTGAAAGAAAACACAGACCAAAAAGAAAACTTATGAAAAAATAAAGTGAAAAATAGTGTTCTTCAATCTGTATTCAGATTCCATCAGTTCTTTCTCTGAAAGTAAATAACATTTTTCATCATTATAACTTTCCAATTATCACAGATCCTTTTACTGCTGAGAATAGTTAAGTCTTTGACAGTTGATCATCGAACAAAATTGCTGTTACTATGTACAATGTTTTCCTGGTTCTACATCAGTTACTTTGCATCAGTTCATGTAAGTCTTCCCAGGTTTTTCAGAAGTCATTCTGCTCATCATTTTTATAGCACAATAGTATTCCATTACTTTCATATACCACAGTGAGTTCAGCCATTCCCCAATTGATAGACATTCCCTCATTTTCCAATTCTTTGCCACCACAAAAAGAACTACTATAAACACTTTTATAAAAACAGGGGTTTTTTTTCCCATTTTTTGAAATCTCTTTGGGATACAGACCTAATAGTTGTATTGCTGGATCAAAGGGTATGCAAAATTGCAAAGCCCTTTAGGCATATGGAATGGTTTTAAAATAACCTAAGAATATGGTTAACTGCTTTGCAATTTTGAGTCTGCTACATGACACAGTGGATACAGCCCTGGGTCTGGAGACTGCAAGACCTGAATTCAAATCTAGACTCAGACACAAGCTATACAAGTTATTTAACCTCTGCCTCCTCCAATTTCCTCATCTGTAAAATGGGAATAATAACACTTACTTCCTATTATTATTATGATTATGCCACATTTAAAACTATACAGTTTGCTCTACTGGTTAATATGCAGTAGACAGAGCTTAGAACGTCATATTTGTTAGATGAAAACATGAAAGCTGCCACAACCAAATGCAAAAAAAAAAAAAATCAAGGACCTGTAATAAGTCTGATTTCATAACCAATGGGTTACTTATTCCCCAACATGTCATGACTTTTTCAATGCCCTGAGCAAAAATTCTTTCAGTTCCCGAGAAAATACAACAGTAGATTTTTCAAAAGCTCTCAACGGCTCACGTAGAGACCAAACTAACAAATTAGACCAAACTAACAAGATTCAGTCTATCGGCCTCTTCACATCCTAAGTGCGTTGAAATTAGCTCACACTAAATCAGACTTTCTACAAACATGTACTTAGAGGCAAATCATTACTTTCCCAGGAACTTTTTTAAAAGTTCTTTTTGACTGTCTTTCCCTAAAAGAATCAATATGTCTGAATGAATGAACAATGAAATCTAATCCTTCTACCTTCCTGCCTCTGCCTACGAAGGTGCTAATTTCATATAAACAAACAGAATCAAACTATGCTTGGCTTTGTTAAATGATGTTGATACACAATGATCTCATGGAACAGGGATGTTATTAGGAAATGTATCCTCTTAGAAAATCATCTTGAGCAGGTCCAAGGAGAGTAAATTTTAGGTTCAATATAAAATGACGCATTGGTAGCACTACAGAATCAGGGAGGAAAAATAGGAACTGGGATTGTGTGAATTACTCTATCACGGGATTTCCCTATCTGCTGCATTCCTCCTATTGCAATCCCAAAGCTCCCCAGTAAGTGGAAAACTGCCAAGAATGTGAAAGTCTGCTGAACTCTGTCGCAGTTTTGTGAAGCTGGCAAATGTCCACAAAGGCTTAGGCCAGACCCTCACTCTCATCTGAGTTCTGAACCCAACACCCCAGAAAAGAAAAGTTCAAACCTGGTTGATGGGGAAACACCCCAAAATTGAACAAACAGCCTTGGCTGGGCTTAAGAGCACTGCAGCTCTTAAATTTTCTCCACACTGAGCAGAGCACAGAAAAAGGCTTCTATACTAGAGAGATTTTTTTTTTAATATTCTGTTTTAGCAGTACCAGAGTAATTATGAGTAATCTCCTCTTCTGATGTATTTTCTTGACCTCTTAGGGGAAAAAAAAGCCTCTCAACAGCACAGGAAGAAAACTACTTCTTTAACCCCCCGATGACAGAAACAAATTGTTTTGCAGCTCTGGGAAGAGATTTGTCACAAATGTGTAAACCAGATCTCCCATTCTGGAAACTGTACAGAGCTACAGGTCTACATTTTCAATGAATACCATTGTTATTCTCTAATAACACTAGAGATTTTTGAAACACAAGCCTCTCAGCTGATGTTTAACAGGTATGTTTTTATAGTGACCCCCCCAAAGAAATATGGGGTTTTGATTTGAAGTATTATCATTCTTATTTAGAATTGTTCTTACTGTACCCAGTATGGACTCTTTAAAACACTATCCCAGTCTCCCTTAAATGCCTGGATCACTATTAGGTTAACGGTGAAAACTAGCCACACTACATGCTTAAAATAAAACTACTATCAGTAGCAAGTTAAAGGCCAAAGTAAGGCCGGCTCTCACCTATAAAAATGCTAATTTTACACAAAGTAAATTGCTCCCCTGTGTGACCTTGGATGGATCATTGAATCAAACAGCAAGTATTTAATAAGCATTTACTATGTGCCAGGCCTCGTCCTGAGTAAAGAAGGGTAAACACAGCTTTTGTCCTCAAAAAACTTACATTCTAATGGGGAGGAAGCATGTAAACAAATAAAGATGAACAAGATATATAACAAATGTATGGAATGTGAGTTGATTGGAAGAGCCTAGTAGCTGGGGGACCAGAAAGGCCTCCTCCAGAAGGTGACATTCCAAATGAGTCATGAAACAAGACAGGGAATTCTGAGAGGTAGAGGGTAAGAGGAAGGAATATTCCCTTAAGCTCGTAACCTTTCTGGTCCTGATTTTCTCCAACCATAAAATCAGAGCAATTGGACTGGACATGAGAAGCTAAACTTCATAGGTCCCTTCTGTCTCAAAATAGGAAATCCCATTCCTATTTCGGGGAAGCACACCACCCCTTATAGGTGACAAAGGTTCAGGCTTCTACTGCTTCCAAAATAGGTCTTTAATCTAGGGTGTGTGAACTTCATTTTTAAAAAATATTCTGATAATTATATTTTAATATAATCGGTTTCCTTTTGTCCTATGAATTTTATTTTATGGGCAGCTAGATGGCACAGTGGCTAGAGAACTGGACTTGAAATCCGGAAGACTCTTCTTTATGAGTTAAAATTTGATCCCAGATACTTAGTAGCTGTGTGACCCTGGGCAAGTCAACCCCATTTGCCTCAATGATCTGGAGAAAGAAATGGCAAGCTACTCCCATATATTTACCAAGAATACCCAAAATGGGGTCAGGAAGAGTCAAACAATACTGGAAAACAACTGAACAATGACATTTTATTTTATGGATTTAGAAACATTGCTCTGAGGTGTCTATCGGTTTCACAACATTGCCAGAGGAGTCTACTGTCACGCACAAAGGAGATTAAGAATCTCTGGCAGGGAAAGAAAAGAAGAGGGACCAGGGCAGTCTTGTGGTACACAATGGATCATGACCTTCATGATGAATTCAGTAACAACAAAAGAGACGAAGGCATCACACAGGTAGGGGAAGAACCCATAGAGAGCAATGTCACAGATCTGGAGGGGAAAAAATATCCAGGAGAAGATGAGCAGTAGTAACAAAGAGGGCAGAGAGGCCAAGGAGGATGAGCCATGAGACTGAACAATTAAGAGATTTGGGGTGACTTTCGGGAGAGCAGTTTCAGGACAGGTGGCGTTCTGGGGCACATTTTTTGACTTTCCAAAAGAAGGACAGATATTGCTTTTAAAGGCATAAGCAAATTACCTGCAAAGTCAGAATATAAAGTTTCAGCAAAGCATCTACTTAGGGGAAAAAATCACCAGAAATAAACTAAGTATCAGGATAATGGCAAGCAAGATTTTCTCATGTGGGTATGCATATCTCCATACACATACACACACTCACACAATGCACACATGCATGCACATCATACAATTTTCTAGTCAATGAAGTTATTATTTTTGTTCACTTGTTTTTTAGTTATATCCAACTGTTCATGACCCCATTTTTTAAGTTTTCTTGGAAAAGATACTGGAGTGCTTTGCCATCTCTTTCTCTAGCTGCTTATACAGATAAAGAAACTGAGGCAAATGGAGTTAAGTGAGCTGCCCAAGGTCACACAGCCAGCAAGCATCTAATGCAAGAACTGAACTCAGATCTTCCTCATTCCAGGTCCAGCACTCTACCTACTGTTCCACCTGGTGGCCCTGATCAGTGAAATGAAGAAAAGTCTAAAATAATTAGCTTAAATACCTAAAATTCAAACTGAAAACAAACTATTGTGGGAAAGGTTCGATTTCGGTTGCAAAATTTCTTTGGTAACAAACAAACAACATTTTTTTTTCCATTTCTAGCAAAATTAGGAGAAGGGAATGTCCTATGGAAAGAATGTGACACTACAAAGAAAGGAAAAAAATATGAATACCATTTCTCATCCATCTCTGACTTTTTCAATAATTAGCTGTATTTATAATTATCACTCACTCAAAGAATAATAGTCAGAACTGAAAACTGAGCAAATTTTCCCTTTTTTAGGAAATATTTTTCTCATTATAGGAAATATTTTTCTCATTTTCTCATTATAAGAAAATATCTTCCTTCTCTCAATAGAAGAGACACACAACATTAAATACGAAATGATCTATGTCTCATTACATATTGTTTCTACTTAAGTGATAAAGTCCTTCTTAACATCTGCACACTCACTTCTTTAACCATTTTGTCCCCTAATCCATCCCATAAAAAGATTAACCTAAACATCCATTACCCTTGTATATACCCTTTATATAACCCAGGATATAAAAAAAATTACAAAGAATAAAAAGAGGACTGTTATTCTCTTTCCTTCAAATACAGAGATAAGTGTTTTTGAGTCCGGTGCCTCAGGTAAAGTGAGTCCATTATTTGGCAGATTCATTCATAGATTCATAAGGCCAAGAGAAAGCATGCCTCACTGATTCCTTTTCTAGAATATCTTTGTTCTTGTTGTTCAGTCATGTCTGACTTTTCATGACCCCATTTGGGGCTTTCTTGACAAAGATGCCAGAGTGGCTTATCATTTTCTTCTACAAATCATTTTACAGTTGGGGAAACTGAGGCAAACAGAGTTAAGTGGTTTTTCCCAGGGTCACACAGCTGAGGTTGGATTTGAACTCAAGTCTTCATGACTCCAGGCCTGGAGTTCTATTCATTAAGTCACTAGAACATATTACCTGAGATTAAATTCATTCGGGGCTTCCCTTAGAAAAGTAAACCTTAAGTGCTCCAAGTTTTATAATTTATAACTCCTTCTAAAACCACAGACCTTCTGCAAATGACTCCTCTTTCTATCAAAGCCTAAACACATTGGAGGTTGCCAGCAATAATTTTCAACTAAGAAAGTGAGAGTCTTAGTGATACAGTACATAGAGTTCTAGAGCCGGAGATAGAAATTCAAATTTGAATCTGTTTTGTCTGAGAATTCATCTGAGTTTGAATCCTGACTCAGATATTTCCTAGCTTTGCAACCCTGGGAAAGTCACTTAACCCCTGTTTGTCTCAGTTTCCTCATCTGTAAAATGGAAAGATAATATTATTTTTTATTTTATTAATATAGAAATATTTTATAATAATATTTATAATCATAATATCTCCCAGAGTTATTGGATCAATTGAGATAAAATTTTAAAAGTGCTTTGCAAAGCATAAGACATTATATAAATGCTATCTATTATTTTTTTATTAACTTCAAACCTTTTCACTTACTCTAGTAAGCGGGAAAAACAGATAATTCCTCCTTAGGGAAAATATTATTCAATAACTAATAAATACAGCAATTTTTAAAAATCTATTTCCATATATGGGGTAATCTAGTGCATGTGGTTTTATACCAGGTGACAGAGGAGAACAGCTAGGTCAGGTTGTAACACTAAGTAACAGAGATCCTGGTGTAGAGTACAGCCAGTGAAAGCTGGACCTCCAATGGAAGCTGTTTCTTTTCTTTTCTTTTTTGCCATTATAAAGTAATACTGGAAAATTCTGCATCGACTAAAATTAAAATAGGCTTCATCAGTACACTATTCACTTGATGTGCCCACAATCAGAAAAGGGGAAAAAAAAACCCAAAAACACCACCTTCTTCCTCTCCACATCATCAACCAGTCAATAAACATTTATTAAGCTTCTACTATGTGTCCAGAACTATGCTAGGGCTGGGGATACTAAGAAAGATTAAAAAAAACAGTCCCTTGCTTTGAGGAGCTCAAAATCTAATCATCATCATCATTTAATTTTCACCAGGAAGAATGAGTAGCTTATCTATCTCCAAGAAAATTTCCCCCATCTATATGTGCTATGGAATAGTTGAGAAAGAGTTAGAAGGAAATTGAGTACCCATCAATTGGGAAATATCCATATAAATTTTAGAAGATGAAGATAATAGAATATTACTGTTCCATAAGAAATAATGAACATGCACAATTCAGAGAAACTTGGAAAGGCTTGTATGAATTGGTGCAAAATAAAGTAAGTGGAATCAGGAGGACAATTTGCACAGTGACCACAATTACAGGTTAAATAAAACACCAAAATACTTTCAGAATTCTGATCAAAGCAGTTCTCAACCAACTAATGGTAAAACCTGTCTCTCTTCTCTTTAGCAAAGAGGTGATAGGGCCAAAAGATGTATTTATTTTGTTTTGTTATTATTACTTGTTTCAATGAATGGCTCTTATTGGGGGTCAAGGGAAGAATGTCATTTAATGCAACAGTGATTTAAAAAAAAACAATAATTTTTTTGAAGAAAGCATGTGTTAGAAGATAAACAATAGCCCTAACCTGCTTTCAACCAAAAGGGCTTTATTGAGAAGGGAGAACTTGTGTATACTAATACAGAAATGATTTGATAGTCAAAAGGTAAGTTATTTTACTCTTATTTTTCCAAAATATGACTCCAAATGATGGTCAACAAATAGATAATAAGGATCTCACTGGGAGATGAAACTCAAGCTGCCATGGAGAGCCTGTGAAGTAGCCGAGTAAAGATTACTTCTGCCACTGCCAACAACGCAATGAGTTTTTTTAAAAAAAGTCCATGTGTGTCTATGGAGGATGTTCAAAGAGTATGCTGAAATATTAATTTAGTTTAACTAGTTCAATTGGAATTTATGATATAAAGGATAACACCTTGAGGGCTAAATTTTAACAAATTAAGTGTCTTTCTGGGCAGACAGATTTAATATTTAATGATTAGAGATTCAATGTTTGCTTAAGAACCTGTATACCAATCAACTGAGAAAGTCG
Organism: Gymnobelideus leadbeateri; assembly: GCA_011680675.1. Classification (NCBI taxonomy): domain Eukaryota; kingdom Metazoa; phylum Chordata; class Mammalia; order Diprotodontia; family Petauridae; genus Gymnobelideus; species Gymnobelideus leadbeateri. The sequence goes on from WOXC01002037.1 coordinate 353,436, forward strand.
ACCTAAAACCATGCTAAAGAATGTGAAGTTAAGGACCAAAATGCGCAACAAAAGGGAAAAGAAATTCTGTTCTATGTATAGCTAAGAGACTTATAAAATCATTATGGGATTTAGTTCAAATAAAATGCCAATCTTGATTTTTAAGTTCTTTTTATATATTAAAATATTATTATGCTATTTTTGCTATTGTTCAAGCCACTTCAGTTATGTCTGACTCTTCATGACTCCATTGGGATTTCAAAAATACTGGAGTGGTTTTTCCGTTTCCTTCTCCAGCTCATTTTACAGATGAGGAAACTGAGGGAAACAGGATCAAGTAAATTGCCCAGGTTCACATAGGTAGTAAATGTCTGAAGTTAGATAAGAACTCAGGAAGATGAGTGTTCCTTATTCCAGACCCAGCACTCTCTCTACTGCCCCCCACAGCTGCACCATTAGCTGTGTCACCCTGGGCAAGTCACTTGATCCTGTTTGCCTCAGTTTCCTCATCTGCAAAATGAACTAGAGAAGAAAACAGCAAACCACTCCAGTATCTTTGCCAAGAAACCCCAAAACGGGGTCACAAAGAGTCAGATGCAGCAAAAATGACTGAACAATAAGAACAAAATATTAGAAAGTATAAAATGCCCCATCTTAACTATCTTTAATGGATATTTTATATAAGCCAAGTGATTTAGATACTTAAATTCTATTGTTCGAACCTATAAAACAGGAAAATATAATAAAATGTTTTAATGTTCTTAACTTTCCTGCTGAAAGTTCATCTCTTTAATAATATTTTCCTTATGGTTTTTATCTTTTAGGTAGTGAATCATATTAAAATCCATATAAAAAATAACCCTGATCTCTGAAGAATCATTTTTTCACAAGTAACACAAGGGATTATGGAAAAAAAGATGATGGCCATGTCATATTACAAAAATGACTTGGATTTGAGGAGACTTGGTCCTTAACATACAAAATACATTAAGAAGCAGGGGTTCAGTGAATAGATTAGGTACACAAGACAATGTAGTAAATTACTACAGTAATCTAGTGTTTGATAAACCCAAAGATCCAAGCTTTGGGGACAAAATCTCTTTATTTGGCAAACACTACTGGGAAAACTGGAAAGCAGTATGGCAGAAACTAGGTATAGACCAGCATCTCAGACTGTATACCCAGATAAGGTCAAAATGGGTACATGATTTAAAGGGTGATACCATAAGCAAATTACGAGAGCATGGAATAGTTTACCTGTAAGATCTACATATAAGGGAAGAATTTAGGACTAAACAAGATATAGAAAGAACATTATGAAATGTAAAACGAATAATTTTGATTATATGAAATTAAAAGGTTTTATAGCACAAACAAAACCAATGCAACCAAAATTATAATGAAAGCCAAAAACAGGATGGGGGGGCGGAGATTATAGCAAGTATATCTGATAAAAATCTCCTATACTCAAAAATATAAAGAAATTATAAAAATACAAATCATTCTCCAGTTGACAAATGGTCAAAAGATATGAACAGTTAGTTTTCAAACAGTGAAATCAAAGCTATCTATAATCATATTTTTTAAAATGCTCTAAATCATTTTTGATTAGAGAAATGCAAATTAAGACAACTTTAAGGTACCACCTCACACCTACTATACTGGTTGATATGACAAAAAAAAATTATAAATCTTGGAGGGGATGTGGGAAAAGTGGGACACTAATGCACTGTTTGGTGGAGTGGTGAAGTGATCCAACCATTCTATTGAGCAATTTGAAACTATGCCCTTTGCTCTAGCACTCCCCACTGCTGGGGAGGGGCTGGGAGGGAAACAGAAAGATAGATAAAGAAAGATAAAGAAAAGAGAAACAGAAAAAAGATAGAGACAGAGAAAAGATGTTATGAAGGTGGGGGACACAATGACAGCCCAGAAGCCTCTCAGATATGAACAGAACCAGAGGCAAGCTTTGAGGGTATTGGACAGGTCTTCTATAGAGGATTTATAGAAAAAACTTGGACAAGAATCTTCGAGGATAAGAAACCAAGAAGGATATGGGATCTGCAGCAAAGGAGGAGTATCCACACTCGAGTTCAGAGATATCTCAGTACCTAAACAAAGATGAAATTTCCTTTTTTTGCATTTTAATAGTTTCATCAGCTTTATGGAGTTAAAACTTTCAAATAAATTGAATAAATGGAACCCTCAATGTCCTACATAGTCCTCTTTTTAAGCCTCACCTCCCAGAAAATCAGTTTGTAAGGAGGGGCAGATAAAAGTCACCCACGTCTCAATTTGGGGGGAAGGTCCAGACCTAAAAGTTGATCATCGTAAGGAACTGTCTATTCAGGAAATCTCCCCTACCCATGCAGTTTGGCAACCATTGTACAAGTTAGAGTTTTGACAGTTGCCTAAAGTTCTGAGAGCCATAGAGTGACTGGAATCTTATAGTCAGTATGTTCCAAAAGCAACCCAGGGACAGCCAGGTCCCAATCAATGTGAACAATGAATCATGTAAAATGGTCACATTCTTTAAATTCAAGTGGCCTATTTCCACTGGGCTGGAACTAATGACTATATTTTACATAATTACAACTCACATTGTGTGTTTCCATTGTGGTAGAAGTGAGTACTATATTTTATATCATTATAATTTCAAATAGTGAGAATTTGAATTCATGTACCCACCTCATGGGATTCATTCTTCACACTAATTGGGACCTGGCATATTCTGTACTCTGAGGGATGTTATCTCTCCACCCTGGCAGCCTTTATATCCAATAGGCACACTCTTTTTCACACCTCATTAAAATTTGGAAAACAAAAGAAAGTCTAATGGGGTTGCTTTTTGTGCCACCTACTAATCTGAAACCCTTACACCTGCTTGAGAGTATCCCATTAGCCTATCAGTATGTACCATAATGACAATATGTGAAAATGACAACATTAAACCCAAATAAATCTAACAGATTACACATATTATTGCAATAGTGAGCTTGGATACAGTGGATGCCTACTAAAGACTCTCATACTATCTATTAAGCAAATTCTAACAAAGGCAGTTTTCACCAGGACAAATATTTCTGCCGGTCCAACAGGGGAGTCTCAAAAAGCCATGGGCAGGGAAGTGGTGCTCTGGGCCTAGAGTCAGGAAAACCTGAATTCAAATCCAGTCTGAGACATTTATTAGCTGTGTGACCCTGAGCAAATCTCTTAACCCTGTTTTCCTCAATTCCTCATCTGTAAAATGAGCTGAAGATGGAAATGGCAAACCATTTTTTGATACAAACCAAGAAAACTCCAGATGGAGTCATGAAGAGTCTGACACAACTGAAAGAGCTCAACAACAAAATTTATATGTATAAAAATGGTGAGTGAAAATGCATGGACTCATTAGATATGTTTAATCTGCTTTCAACCCAGAGTATGACCTGATAAATAGAAATCTCAATTAAGAAATATATATGTAGATCCACAAATAGTGTTCAATTACCCTACATCTTAGTGCAGTTTTAAGCTTTTGATAACAGAAAATTGCACTAAGACCTTTGAGACACTGTGTGTATAGATAATTAATATATACACATGTTATAAAATACATGTAAATATACAAATATATATAAAATAAATATGTATACAAAACACATACATATACAATTACAAAATTTATAATAAAGAATGAAAATCTGGGGCAGCTAGGTGGCGCAGTGAATAGAGAACCGGCCCTGGAGTCAGGAGGACCTGGGTTCAGATCTGGCTTCAGACACTTAACACAAAAAATAGCCGTGTGACCTTGGGCAAGTCACTTAACCCCAATTGCCCTCCAAAAAGCAAAAAAAAAAAAATGAAAATAAACAAACCACATAATTGTTCTGGATATGTCTTTACAACACATAAATTCAGTATTCAGTGACAGCCATTTTATTAATGTGGGTGGAGCTTCCTCTCTTCTCCTAATTCATCCATGTTTTCTTTTCCTAGGGGGTTCTCTCATAAATCTTCCATAGGAGATTCACCCTGTGTTTTTTTGGAAGCCATTTTCTAATTCAAGAGTTCTTAACCTGGGAGTCCAAGAACCTGTTTCTTTTAAATATTTTGATCTAATAATATAGGTTTCAATATAACTGGTTTCTTTTGTAATTTTATGTATTTTATTTTATGCACTGAAAAACATTCTAAGAAAAGGTTCCTAAGTTTCACCAGAATCTCAAATGCACTCAGAAAAAGGTTCACAATCCCTGATGTAGGTCTTCTAGGATTTTCTCAGTAGCAGCAGTATAACATGTGAGCTATCTACCTGGAAGTACTCATTCTCACTGCATTATAAAGTTATGATGTTATTCTCATGTCATGTTAAGACATCCCTCAGTGAATTCTAGTCACTTGCACCCAACTCTCTGCATATGAAAAACATAGCAAGAGGGAGGAGTTTGCATTTGTCCTACAATGTCTTCTTCATTTTCCTTTCTCACTTCCCCAGACATATTCACATTCAGTCAAGAATTGAATGAAGAAAAGGAAGAAATAGAGAGGATAGTGGCTTGGAAGTTGTAAAATTCTGAACCAGAATCTCATTGTACATATTCTTGTACATGACATTTTCAAAAGGATGAGGCTCATTTATCATACAGTGTGTTCTGCCATGTTTTTTGAATATCAAGTCCTTTTGATGGGCTATAAAACTATTTAAGCATGTATAAAGAATTATTCAACTTGAACATTGTTTAATTGCCTTTTCTATCTACTATTATTTAAAACACTCCAATGTGGATCAATACTATTGACTGGTTTCTGTAGATGTACAAACTAGCTTCTGCATAGACAAGGATGAATTTTTAGCACTTTGGCACTCTTTCTGTAGTGGCAAAGAACTAGAAACTAAGGGGTTGCCCCTCAGTTAGGGGAACAGAATGGATGAACATATGGCATATAAATATAATGTAATTACATTCTTATTACATTCTTACTTTGCTGTAAGAAATGAAGAAAATGATGGTTTCAGAGAAATCTGGGAAGATTGTACAAATTAATGACACATAGTCAAATAGGAAAAGGAAACAAAGACACATAAGTACCTGCAGAGCGAAGGAGTCAATGAATGGGCATCAGTGGTGTGACAAGTAATATGAGCATACAACCAACAAGCTAACAAAATGCTGACTTCGTAAATTAAACTGTTTTATAGACAAAGAGGTTTAAAAAAACACCAACAATCAATAGAATTAGAACTGGCAGAGAATATGCAAAAGAGATTTCCCGGTAAAGGACATAAAATATAGTTTCCCCTTCAGAAAGTTAAAAGTATGACCCACTTTATTTTACCTTTTGAGCCCTAAAGGCCACATGGAGTACCCTGCTGACTTCAGCCTTAGAAGAGGTACTTCAAAACAGAAAGAGGGGGGAAAAGTGAAATATTTTGCTATTAATTGAAGCACAGAGTCCTGCAGACTGATAAGTGAAAATAGCATCAAGCAGCTTTCTTTAATGCAAATAGCCACTGGGACTGAAATGAGGTATTCTGAAAAGATTCTAAGGTTTTCAAATCAAGGTTCTAATCTTAATGTATACTAGTGAATAGAATGCTGAACTTGGAGTCAGAAAGACCAGGGTTCTAACAAATCCCAGCCCTGACTAGCTGGGTTCTCATGGGTAAATCACTTAATCTTATATAAACTTCAGATCTTGACCTAAAAAATTATAATAACATCTGAAATACCTTTCTCCCAGGGTTTTGTGACCTGAAGGGAGACTTTATAAATAAAGCACTTTCTAAACTTTAAAGCATGTGTAAATATCAGGGACCATTATAATTTAGCAATTATCTCACTGTGTATGCCAGGGCAAATTTCTACTTAAATATAGACAAAAGATCTGGGTTCTAAGTTAGCGGAACCATCACTAACTAGCAGCCCAAGCATACCTCCTTGTAGTAGCAACCACACTGACATACCCAGAATGGCTGCTAGCACAGGTGCTTAGATCTGCTTTACTAGGACAGATAGTTGTTCAAGGGGTCAACAATCTTTTTTTAATCACAATCAATAGTTCAGGGGAAAAGTCAGCACCCTGAACTTCAGAGAAAATACAAGCAGAGAAATAAAGACCAACAGACAGGGCTCTGACTGCCTAAGTCAACTATAGACTTTACATTCATCCCTGAATGGAGAGAGTCTTTACATTTGAGCAGGTGGGGAGCTCTGAACATACAGCCACTCAGAATCTCGGCCAGGGAATCACAAGACCTTTTTCATAAGTAAGCCCCAAAGCAAACCTACCAAGTCAGAGTATATATATGCAATTCTCAGAGCCAGAAGGCATCAGAACTCTCTTAACTCAGTGCCTGATTAGAAATTAGCAAAAGGTGTGGAAGCCTTCCTACAAACAAGCCTCCTTTCCTTAATGGGCTCCACATGATACTTATTAATGGGCAGAGAAGATCTTAAATCTCATTAACTCTACACTCCTCTAGCCTAAATTCTTCAAATAAACAAAGAAATTATCATACCAGATGACCCTTGCAACTTCAAAATTTCGAATGTTTCATGAAAGAACAACTGGGGAGGGTTTGAAAGGGCATCACATAAAACCTATAAAGTAAATATTGCTACTTAATCAATCAATAAGGATTTAATATGCACCAACTATGCACCAGGGACAGCTAGGTGGTACAGTGGACAGAGCCCTGGGCCTGGAATCAGGAAGACCTGAGTTCAAATATGGCCTCAGATACTTACTAACTGTGTGACCCTAGTCAAGTCACTTAGCCCTGTTTGCCTCAATTTTCTTATCTGTAAAATTAGCTGGAGAAGGAAATGGCAAACCCCTCCTGTATCTTTGCCAAGAAAATCCCATATGGGGTCATGAAAAGTCAGACACAACTGAAATGACTGCACATGGTAACACCATACCAAGTGTTGCACTGAACACTGAAGATCCAAAGACAAAAATGAGAGAGCCCCTGTCTTTAAGGAGATCATTTTTTAACAGGGGGCTAACAACACATATAGGGTGTTGCTGCCAGAGAAGGGAGTTTCATCCTAGACAGTCACAAGGACTGTGAGGAGAGTCACAAGACTATAGCTCATCAAAGCTTCTCCTACAGCAATGGCAAAATTGATTTAATTATGATTTCCAGAGAAAGAGAATAAGATGAGACATTGGAAAGGGGTTGGGGGTTTGGGTGGAAGGGAATTCAGGTGATTACAGGGCAGATGACAGATGGCATGGCTTCCCATGTAGACTTTGGTATTTAAGGGAATGGCAGAATGGGACAGAGGTGAGTTTTTGTTCTCTCACTCGCCCCTCAGCACAACTCAGCCCTAGGAGCCCAACATCAAGTAGATAAGAACAGCGTAGAACACAGCACAGTGCTAGAATTATGCTTTTGACATGGTTGGTCTTATTATTGTTCAGTTGTTTTTCAGTCTTGTCCAACTCTTTGTGACCCCATTTGGGATTTTCTTGGCAAAGATACTGGAGTGGTTTGCCATTTCCTTTTCCAGCTCATTTTACAGATGAGGAAACTGAGAGAAAGAGGGTGATGTGACTTGTCCAGGGTTACACAGTAAGTGTCTGAAGCCAAATTTAAACTCAGGTCTTCCTGACTCCAGACCCAGGGTTCTATCTACTTCACCATCTAGCTGTCCCATAGCTGTTTGGCAAGTATCTATTTGTTTTGATGGTGGGAAGAAGAAAGAAATATACTCCTTGGTCAGATAAACTACATTTTCATTTATTGCTATATCTGTCCATTTTTCTTTCTTTATCTTTCACTTTCATCTAGTCTCAGTTACTACATGTAAAGCTCTAGAACATATAAATAATACAAATAAATAGCATGCAAAATAATGGATAAGAACAGTGCCCCAATTATCAATAAAGAATAAAACAAATATAGATATTATATACATACACACACAAAATGTTTAGAAAGTTTTGCATGTGATCAATGATGACCCTGAGCCCCATGGGCCAAGCTGGCCTTTGATTTGTCAGGCTCCAAATAAAATATTGTGTAGTCTGAGCCTTACCCAACCACCCACCCCAACCTGCCCCATTCCCAAGGCTGAAGTCCACTGAGATCCCTTCAGCTGCCCAGATCAGAGGGTGTTCATACCATACGTCCACACCCTATTTTCATGTCTACTGGATTTTTCTCTTAACAGGTGATAGAGAACTGGTTCCAAGTTTACATGATCTGCCAACTCTTAACTCCTTCTTGCAGGGTCTCGTTATATATGCCACCCTTCTGGGGTTGAAACAAAAGAGGCTGGGAATCAAAGCTTTATGGAGATCTGAGGCAGCATGGGGGATTAGGGTCTCCTTCTTTAGCCTCCCAACAGCAGAAGCTTTCCCTAAACCCTGGTCTTTGCATGGGATAGCAGGCTAGACATTGAACAAAGAGACAGAATCAAATGCTGTTCCTGGCCCCCTGAAACTAAAAAAAGGCCCTACATGTGGGCATATAGAGAAGCGATCACCAAATGGGGGTGTTTGAGAGGTGAACTGGGAATCAGAAAAACAAGGTTCTGCTCTTCATCCTTCCACTTATTATCTGCGTAACCTTGAGCAACTTTTTTGAGCCTCAATGTCCACAACTTTCAAGTGGGAATAGAAACAGCATGAAGTAGTGGATAGAGAGCTGGCCTAGGGATCAAGAAGACCCACCTCTGACACCTACTGGCCCTGTGACCCTGAACAAAACACTTAATTTCACAAGATAAACAACTCTCTATGGTTATAATTTATAGAGAAAGATCTGCATAGATCTGGTAGTGGGTATAATTAACTGAGAACCATCTGCCTACACCACTGAAATCACAGGTCTGATGATAGATGGATAGACAGACAGACACATAGAGAGATGATAGATAGATGGATAGATACAGACAGATAGATAAACAGACAAGCACACAGATGATAGACACATAGATACATAGATGATAGATAGATAGACAGACAGACACATAGATGATAGACATGGATTGGATAGATAGACACATTGGTGATAGATAGGTAGACACAGATAGATACACAGATTAGATAGAGAGATAGATAAATAGATAGACATAGATGGACAGACAGATAGATAGTTAAGACATACAGACAGATGAACAGAGAGAGGTGAATAGAAACAGATGGATAGAGGATGGACAGATGGACAGACAGAAAAAGTAGCTGCCTGCACCAATGAAATCACAGGTCTGATACCAGAGATACAGACAGATGGACAGACACGGAGAGAGAGAGAGATGCTTACCCTTTACCTCACAGGGTTACTATAAAAAAATACTTTACATACCATGAAGTGCTATATAAAGTGTTTTGTTTAATTTTTTTTATGGAGAGATGAGTGACAGAAGGATATTTCCAGCAAGGATATGATTATGATTACAGTTAAGCAATGCTATATGAATACTAGCATATTCATCCAGCATTCAATTTAGTACTTAGCATATACTAGGGGCATAATAAATGTTTATTGATTGTTCTATTGATTTGCCACTGGGAAAACCAATGAGACCCTGTTTAGAGTTGGATAGGTAAATGAGGGTCATATTATGGGCACCCTGAAGACCAAACTGAGGAACTGTGTAGACAACGAGTACACAATGAGCCACTAAAGGCTTTTTGAGCAGAAAAGGTCATGATGAAGTGTTACTTAAGAAAATCTAACTTGATGGCAGTGAGAAAAATGGAATGGAACAGGGAGGGTGAGAAGGCAGGGGATCAGCTCCATCTGATAATGTATCAGAGAAGTATGCTCATCATGTGTTACCAGAACGAGTTTTATAGTGTATCCTCACTGTTGATACCATGAAGACGAAAAATGACACTTTCGAGGAATCATTCCCAGGCATAGATATTAAGAGAATGAAGCCAGTCGGGCACTAGAAATGTGAGCACACAAATGTTCCACTCTCCAGAGACCCATTACAGGGGGCCAAATGAGCAGATAGCTCCATCTTTTCCTGGCAACTGCTGTTTTCCCATTAAAAGGTTTCAGATTAAAAGGCTTCATTAAAAATCTCCAGATAGAGTGAAGGCTGTTATAAATTGTAATGTTTGTTATATGTCTTTGATAAATTTGCTCACCAGAGACAGAGCCAAGGGATAAACTCATTACTTTCTAGAGGGTCTCTGGAAAACTAGGATTCCACAGTTTTACTATAAAAAAAGATAGTACAACACATTAATTAATAGCATGGTGCAGAAGTCATCCTAGATTAGAAAGTCTTTGAAGGGAGGAACCACACCCTCTATATTTCATTCACACCCACCTAGTACTCCGATCAGTCTTCCACTTTAGAACAATGAATGTTGATGCAATCAGTGGCTAATGGCAGCTGTGTGAAGTCAAGAAGACCTGATTTCAAAACCAGCATCACAAGCTTACTAGCTGTGTGACCCTGAGCAAGCATAATGGGTGAAATCTGAAATAAATGAGGAAATAAAGGTTCAAGCTTCTAAATATATCGATCCTTTAAGCAACGCATTCCATTTGCATAACCAATTGGACCCAAGTCCCTCAGCTTGCCGCTGGACCCTGAATAAAGCGGGAAACAGAGTTTTATGCAATAAATGAAAACAATTACCAGGATATAAACCAGGATACAAAATGAGGTAATTTGATTTCTAATTGGAGGAAAGATTAGGGACTTTCCAAGTTAGGAGGGGGAGAGTGAACAGGTGCAATTCCCTGAAATAAGTTCCACTCCTCCAAGTGTCTGTATTCAATCAAAAGAATAAAGAAACAGAAATTAATTGATTGACCAGTACAGGTTCATTTTCAGATAAGATATGGGTTGCTTAAGATATATAACTGTAAGAAAACTCCTTGCATCAGTCTTTGGGTCTGACTGGGTTTCTGGGCAACATAACCTAGATCCTTGGTTAAACATCTCAAAGCAATAGATAGAAAAAGTCCACCTCTTCAGCCATGCAGAGTCAGTTTCAAACAATACAATACAGTTTTCTCACAATTCCCATAGTTGAATAAAGTTTTCTCACATTAGACTAGACCATAATGAAATGGGAAGGGAATTGAGTATTGTAGTTCACTCAATTCCCACAATTATCTCACAAGTCACTTAATTTCTGTTTGCCTCAGTTTTCTCCACCTACAATGGGGATAATAATAGCATATCCCTCTCAAGGTTATTGTGAGGATCAACGATGTTTGTAAAAGTACTTAGCACAGTGCCTGATGCATAGTAGGTGTGATATAAACACTTAATGCCTTCCTCCTCTTCCCCTTCCCTTCCCTAATGTTGAACATAGTCTGTAGTAGCTACTCTCAATCTGTTATTTTTTCAAAAACAAAGGTGTACAAAAAGACCAAAACAACAACAACAAAAAAAAAACCAAAAACCAATGTTTTTACCTTTAAACCAGATAATATTGAAGTAACTTTGAATAGTTCATTCTAAATGTTCACAACTTCCTTATCCCCAAATCTCATTCTTGGCTTCAATTTCAACTTGATGTATTTTAAAATTAATAGATTTGGCCAGAGCACTAGAATAAATGAAAACTACACTGAGTAAAACTGAATCTATTATAAAATCTGATGCCACACTTTGCACCTAAATATACTCTATAATATGAACGTTCTTGTCTTCACTCTGCAACAAGGATGCTTCACGTTCTTCCTGAGTACAACTTGACTATCTTTCCATAGAATCTTAGAGATATAAAATTTCTTAGGTAGAGGAGTGTATTGAAAAGGGTATTAGGTTCGCAGTCGGAAGAGACATAGATTCAAATTCTGTCTATGATACTCAGTCATTGAGGGACCATAGATAACCCATTTAATTTCTCTCAGCCTCTGGTCTCCTATTTGTGGCTTTACTGATGTACTCTCCTTCTCCATACACTCTTGATCTTCCCAGGAAAGGTGAAGTGAACATATATATGATTACAATGAATGTGCCACATTAATCAACTTTGGCTGAAACAAAGGGAATGTTGATAGAGGAATCAAGAGAAGACAGTTATACTCTTCAATTATATCTGGTCACCTCATTTTTTTTCATGTTTCCTTATCCCCTACAAGAGTTCTAAAAGGAAGAAGGACAGGAGCAGAGTGAGGGCAAAGAAGTAGAGAGAAGGGAAGATATCTTTTCAAGGTGTCATTATGCTGTATCATCTAATACATCTCTCATACATCAGCATCCTTCAGATGTGATGTGTCAGTTGTCATGGGAATGGGGAGATAGAATTGATCCCCAAGACAGAAAGAATATGGTTCATATCAAAGGGCAGAGCAATACATTCCAGAGTGAACCAGTGAAGCAAGGCCATTTTTCCACGTTTGCCGGGGACCCAGCTCGTGCAAATGAGTCATCAATAACTCAATTTCTTTTGGCAGTTCATTGTCTGAAATCCAACAATGCTGGAACATAGAGCATATGTGGCTGCTGGATAACTGTCAACTCTCTTTTCAGTGACACCATTTATGGGAAGTCAGAGGGCCAAAACATAGTAATGCTCCAACATTCACCCATTTTTGTATTACATTCATGAACCATCTTTTAATGAAGAAAAAAGTGATTAATTGGCTTCATTATAAACCACAGAGTCAGTGATTCGTAGTGGTGATAGGCCTGTTGAGTTTTTCAATAAAGGGGTTCCCTGCCCCCAGTGTAAATGACAGTAACATAAATTAATTACAAAACCTTCAAACCAAATTCTACAGAGACCTCTCTCAAAATGAGTACCCATTTACATTGTTTCCCAGGCCACAAAGGTGCTCAGATCCCCCTCCACATCCTAAAATCAAAATATATAAATAAACAAAAAGGCCCATTTCTCCCACCCCCTCTACTGCCAAACTTCTAAAAAGGGTTATAGGCACTTGCTGCCTATACCTAAGAGATCACTAATTTAGAGTTGAAGTATACTTCTTAAGTGATACCATCTAATAACCTCTTTTTGCAATTGGGAAAACAGGTCCAGAGAAATCCAAGAGAGCCCAAGGGACTTGCCCAAGGTCATAGAAATAGTAATTATTCCAAAATGTCAGCTGACTCCAAATCCAGAATCCTTTTCTACTGTTCCGTGCTTTCCTTATGGGGAGTTAGGTAGCACAGTGGGTAGAGTGCTGGGCTTGGAGTCAGGAGGACCTGAATTCAAATTCAGCCTCAGACACTTCCCAGCCATGTGACCCTCCCTGGGCAAGTCACTAAACTCTGTTTGTCTCAGTTTCTTCATCTAGAGAAGGCTATAGCAAATCATTCCAGTATCTTTGACAATAAGACCCCAAGTTGGGTCATGAAGAAATGAACAAAACTAAACCAACTATGCAACAACATGCTTTCCTTGGCACCTACTGACTCCTCAACTCCCTGCAATCTAATGTCTATTCTGACCATTCCAATGAAATTTTCTAAGGTCAATAATGACCTTCTTGTCACTAAATCCAAGAACTTTTTCTTTCATCCACCTTCTTCCTTTCATCTCTAAAGTACTTTATTCTACTGACCACAGCCACCTTTTGATATTCTCTACTATTGTGATTTTTATAATCGTATCCTCATGGTTCTCTTTCTATTTCTCAGAACACCCTTCTGCCTCAATTTCTAATGTTGTAGAGTTGGAGGGGATCTCAGCAGATATGTAGCCCAACCCATACATGAAAAAAGGATCCTCTCTATAATATGGTCTGAATCTAATAAGATAAAAATTTAATAAAGATAGATATGAAGGTCTTAAGTTTTGTTTTAAAAAAACAACTTCACAAATATAAAATGGTGGCTGCATTGCTATACAGAAGAAGAGGATCTGTTGATTTCAGTGGGCTGAAAGTTCAATATATATATATATATATATATATATATATATATATATATATATCATGGTCTGCCAAAAAAAAAAGAAAACCTTAACTAAAGCAATCTTAGGTTTATAATAAGGATATTCAGAACAAAAAAAAGTTGTTAATTCTTATGTACTTAGATCTAATCACCATATGGAGCACAGTTCAATCATGGACACCACATTTTTGGAAAGAAGTTTCTTAGCTGGAGCATCTCCAGAATAGGGTGACAGCAGTGGTAAAGGGAACTGAAATTACACTATTTGAGTGTAAGGTGAAAGAAATGAAGCTGCTTAGCTGAGATGGAAGGAGACCTAGCTCGAACATGACAGCTGCCTTCAGGTATTTAAAGAGCTGTTACATGGAAAAGGGATTTGACTTTTTTTATTTAACTCTAAAGGCACAATGGTGGAAAACTAAAAAGAGGCAGAATAAATTTGTTACCAATTAGAGTTGTCCCAAAGTGGAATGGGATGCCTTGAGAGGCAGTGAACTCCTTTATCACCTGATAAAGATAGGTTGAACCAAATGACCAAATGATCTTTCCAATTATGAGATTTTGTGATTAGCTATCTACACACACATACACAGGTGAATAGCTAAAAGGAGAGGAGTTAAGGAGGAGGGAAGGAGAAAAAAGGAAGATGAGGGATGAAAGAGAGAGAGAGATAAAGAGAGAGAGAGGAGAGAGATGGATGGGGAGAGAGACAGAGAGACAGAGACAGAGACAGAGAGATCACCTAACCTTTCATTGTTCCAAGCAACTCTCTAAGACTATAAATCTATAAATTGCAAAATGGTTGTTGATCTACCTTGGAAGAGAGAGTTTCTTCACCAGAAAAAAAAAAACACATGAAATCACAGATGTGTTACCTCCTCACCCAAGTAAACAAATAAATACCAGTAAAACCCTACTCTTGATATGCACACTGTCACATGGAAGTGACTATTAATCACTGAAGACCATGCCAGGGAAGCATGAGCTCTGGCAGATCCTATCAAGCTAGACATTTCAAATCTATCCCTAATGATGGACAGCAAGTCTTTCATCTGAAGACCAGCCCAAATTCCATAGAGGATATTTACCAAGAAAGCTGTAGGTGACTTGAAATTTTTTGTTCTCAGCAAATTTTAAACACCATCTACTAAGTTATAAAGAATGCGAAGGGAGAATTCACAAGGACAGAAACTCAGATCCTTAAATTCTTTCAGTAAATATATTAAAGGAGTACAACAGCACTATTGTATTGTATTGTGTTGTAACATCACTTAGTTACAATTCTTTTTGGAGTCTTGGAAATGATTTAGAATCTCTTGTAGCCATGTAATTTTATAAATCTTCTAAGTTCAAAAGGAATTTGGAGAAATGTTTTTGTAAGGATGAAACAGTGAAACTGGTTTAACCCTTATAAAATGTAAATATTATCATTCTTAAATTTCCCTGGAATTATGAAAATTAACTAAAATTCATGATCATACCTTAGAGCACAGACCTTGAGTATTATGAACAATTATATAATTGTGGTGCCCCACTGGAGCAAAGAGTTGGATTGGGTTCTCAAAGGCTTCTGATGGAAGGGCAGGCGCTCTAGGAAGTCTTTCTAAAACTGAAAAGGTATCACATATTGGCCTAGTGACAGCCAGCATCTGTCACCAAAGAGCCAGCCCAGATCCATTTGAAGAGGTTCCTCACCAGAAGGCAGTTACCATCTGCTAAACTTTCTCTTAGAGAAGTAGAAAGTTAGAAATCTGTACTAGTGAAGGAAATAGCAACACCAGCAAAATCATGGCTGCTTGAAAGTATTTATGGATTCATCTGTGGAACTTTCCCAAATGAGACATTCTTTTTCTCACCTGAATATTTGTCTACCTGATGAAAATAAATGCATTTATTATTGTTAAAAGGAAAACTTTTACTATAGTACAAATGTACTTTATTTCAGATCAAAGGGTAAATACTTTCAAGAACCTATAATTCTTATAATAATTTTAAGAACTCATAATTCCTATAATATTTTAGGAACCTAAAATTCTTCATTTCAGCTAAATTGTTTTGGAATTTTAATTATTTAATGTATTAGTAGAAAAGAGGCCCCATGTTTTCTTCTGTCATTGCATATCCATTAATTAATCACCAAATGTTTATTAAGTCCTTGGGATACTGGAGATAAAAGTACAAAGAATGAAATTATTCTTACTCACAAGAAATGTATGTTCTAACAGTAGAACCAAGGACATACTCTAAATTAATAAATTTAAAATATAAAATGTAGTTTTGTATAGCACATTAGTGGCTGGGGAAAAGATTTTATAATAAAGATGGTGCTGGAGTTCTATCTTAAAGGAAAGCAGGAATTCTGAAGTGGAGGAGGCAATATATTTGGAGAATTAGTGTTCAGTGAGGCTGGAAAGATGGTCATGGTCAGGCTGGATAGGACTTTAAAAGCATAACAGGAAAGTTTGTATTTTGCCCTAACGACAACAGGCAGTCACTGGAGTTGATTAAGTAAGAGTGTAAGGGTAGTCAGTTCCGCATTTAATGAAAATTACTTTGGCAGTAGTGTACAGGATGGACTGAAGGGTTAGAAACTTGAGGCAGGGAAACCAATTAGGAGACTTTTTCAATAATCCAGGTGAGAGATGATAAGGACCTGAACTATGGTGATAGCAATGTGAGTGGCAAGAAAGAGTCAGATGTGAGAGATGTTATATGGGTAAAAAAACAAAGGCAGGCTTTCCTACTTGATTAGGTATGTGAGGTGAGAAAAAGTGAGTTGAGGATAATGCCAAGCTTACAAACCTGGGAGATTATGGAAGGGTGGTTGTTATCTTCAACAGAACAGGAAGGTTTGCAAGAAGGGAGAGTTTGAGGAAAATAAAATTAAGTTCAGTTTTGAACATGTTGAGTTTGAAATGTCCCCAGGACATCAAGCTTGAAAGTTCAGTTGGTAAAGTGGGACTGAAATTGAGAAGAAAGATTGAAACTCAATATATAAATGTGTGAGATATCTGCAAAGAAATGATCATTAAAGCCATGGGAACTGATAAAATTACCAAGAAAGAAAATGTAAAGAAATAAGGAAAAAAGGATCCAGACAGAATCTTGGTAAACATCCTTAGTTAGTGAGAATAATAGAATGATCCAGCAAAGAAGGGTGGGAAGTGGTCAGGAAAGTGGAATTTGAACCAAAGAAAGCAGAGTCATGAAAATGCAGAAAGAATGAAAAGGTGATCCATAGTGTCAGCCACAAAAAATAAGAAAGGAAGGATTAAAACTTAAAAAAAACATCAGATTTTTCCATTAAGAGACCACTAATATTTGAAGAGAGCAGTTTCAAATAAAGAGGTCAAAAGTATGAAAAGGATTGAGAAGTGATAAGGGAGCAAGTGAAGGCAACAAGCATATATAACTTTTCAAGAAGTTTGGCTGAAAAAAAAGATAAAAGGTGAGAGTGTAAGGGAATGGTAAGGATGGGAATTTTATGGATTTTATCTTTCTAAGGATGGGAAAGATGGGAATGTTTGAAGGCATAAGAAAGAACCAATAGAAAGGGAGAGGTTAAAGAAATGAGGAAGAGACAGAGAAGCAAGAGGGAGAGAGAACGAGAGAGGGAGAGGGAGAAAGAGAACGAGAGAGGGAGAGGGAGAGAGAGAAGAGAGGAGAGAGAGAGAGAGAGAGAGAGAGAGAGAGAGAGAGAGAGAGAGAGAGAGAGAAGGAGATCAAAGACTGATGTTTTGAATGCTGTGATCTACTGGACAAGAATGGAGCTGATAGAATCCAACTTATATTTAAAAGAGTTGACCTTGACAAGGAGAAGGGCTACCACTGCACTATCAAAAACTGAGGGAGAAGAGAAATAAGGTTGATGTCAAAGGATCTCTAGATGAAGAAAATGGGATAGGACATAAACTGGCTTCAATCTTCCTATCAAACTAAGAGGCAAAGTCCTCAGCTGAGAATAGGTGATGAGGAAAAGGTATGAGAGGTTTGAAAATGGAAGAGAATGTTTGGAATATCTTCAAAGGGGAGTGAGATATGGAATAAGAGAAGAATAAAATAATTTTCTTTCTCCATTGACATTCCAGATGAGGCTAGATAGTGTAAGACATTCTCCAGCTGTGCGCAATGGCTGATGGATAGAAGAGGAAGATCATGGCAGTAATCTATGGCTGAGGTTTGGCAAAAAGATAACAGTGATAGAAGAGGGGGCATGGGATTCAAGGGAAGAAAACAGTGAAGAGTTGAAATGGTCAACTACTGAGATAAGGTTGGAAAGGAAGGAAAATGATGTTGGATAATGACCTGAAGAAGTACTGGGTGGATTAGAGGTCTCAATGAAGGCAGAGAATTGGTTGTATTATCCTGGGTCATAACAAGATTATATATGAGAAGATATTAATTTAACCTCAATATATTTTGGAGGGGAAAAAGCTAAAGTGGAAAATGTGTCAGTTACTCATCTTAGCAATACATTGCCATAAAAGTTTTAAGATTTTATATAGTACATTCACATAAGAATTTCAACTAATGAGAATGCTCATCTCCATTCCATGAATGGGAAAACTGAGATTTCAAGAGGCTAATGACTATTTCCATGATAACGCTACTTGGCAGCCAAGCTCAATAAAAACACCAGGACTTCCAATGACCATCTAATAGCTATTAGTCAATATGAGTTGCTATTAATTGAAATATTAGAGAAAATAGCCTGCCTTTCAGGACTTTTATATTAGCTCAAGGTTCAACTCTTCCCTGGGGTGTAAATAGCAATTGTTTCTGTTCTGGCAGGAAACTCTGAGGGTCTTCCCTTCCCATATTGATTCCTTTGTAAAAGCAAGCTAGGCCATCTTGGGCCATCTTTTGTCTCCATCCTTACCTAGCCTTCAATTACTGAATGGGTCTTGCCTCAGACAAACTGAGACCTAGAAAAGATCTAGCTTAAAAAGACCAAGATCTGGGACAGCTAGGTTTCGCAGTGAGTAGAGTGCCAGCCCCAGAGTCAGGCTGACCTGAGTTCAGATCTGGCCTCAGACACTTAACACACACACACACACACACACACACACACACACACACACACACACACACAAATAAAATAAAAACTAGCTATGTGACCTTGGGCAAGTTACTTAACCCCAATTGCCCTCAAAAAAAAAAAAAAAAAGGCCAAGGTCTCCCATTGCTTCTGGGCTATCCTCAGTCATCCTGACCTGTGTCTTGCCACTAGACTGGATGACTCTGGAGGAGAAAGTGAGGCTAATGACTTTGCACAGCTTTGCCTCACTCAAATCCAATTCACTTGCAAGTCATCCTCCTGAAGTCTTTGGTCCTCTTTGTTCTCAAAGAGAAAGGATAAACAGCAACAATAGCTATTAATTTAAAATGTTTAACCCTTTCATATGCACATCCCTAAAAATTCAATACAGCCAAGTTTCTATTTCTCTTGAAAAAGATCATACAGACTTGTTTTTTCAAAATCACCATA
Source organism: Gymnobelideus leadbeateri (assembly GCA_011680675.1). Lineage (NCBI taxonomy): Eukaryota > Metazoa > Chordata > Mammalia > Diprotodontia > Petauridae > Gymnobelideus > Gymnobelideus leadbeateri. The sequence continues at coordinate 372,717 of WOXC01002037.1, forward strand.
TTGAAATTTATTTATTCATTCTTTTTCTAATCCTTAAAAAAACAGAAAATAGGAAACATCTCTATTTGACATGGCAGGGGGGTGGGGGAGGGGGGGAGGACAGGACCTGAATTCTTTTTGAAGTCTCTGGTTACTAGGCTCAAATACTGATAACATAACAGCAACAAAGAAGAATTGTACAAACCAGTCCAACTGACCCAGGTTGATAGTAGATTTAAAGGTTTTAAAGAACAAAACTACAAATGACAAGATATGGATAAGCCAGGAGAAAGCTAAAGCATTAAAAGCATTATCTCTATGAACAACATCAGAGATTTATGGAGATACTAGAGTCAAGAATGATTTAAAGCCCGGAGGTTCCAACACCCAGATTAAAATGGAATTGGGAAATGTTTAACAAAATCAATAAAAATACAACACAACTTAGATAATGATAATTTGTGGTTTCCTAAGTCAATGTGCAGCCTACAGGGATCCATTTCTATTTGAGTTTGACGTCACTGGAGGCGTAGGTCTGTACCACGCACTGAATCATGGAGTTTGATGAGGTGCCTGGATTTCCTATGAGTAAATTATCAAACAAACAGAATGACTGCGTCTTGAGATCTCTGCATTGATGGGGATGGTCAACCTGTGAACTATTGTACCATGCATTCTTTGTATTGTGTGTAAACAGTTGAGCATTCTAGAAGGTGATTTAGGATAACCAGTGGAACTGAGAATCTATCATCAGTTTTCATATATACTTTTAGTTTTCAAATCTTACAGATGGGTTACAATTACTTTTTCTCTTAAGAAGTCTTGGTGGAAGTAAATGTATTTTACATGTTTGAAAAAAAAAACCCTAGCCATTTTTAATTTCTGTAAGTGCTGGAGGAAGAACAAGTTAAATAGGGCGAGTTCTCCTTTTCAATAATCATATAACAAAAAAGGGAAATTTTGGTGCCAAGATATAAGTAACAGAAGTGGAAATTTCAGTAGATAAATTTTAAACACTAGGATCTGCTTTAATATTAGTTTTTAGTTTGTATAATAACAGTTTTCATCACTTAAAACTTGTGGAGAATTTTCTTCACCATAAAAATATTTGCCCATCAAGAAATCTGATCATTCTTAGGATAGAAAAATATTTTGACCAAGGTAGCAAATATCCACAGCACACACAGAGGAAATAAGAATTTTATCACTACTATGGTTGTTCTGGGTCACAGCTGAGGATCCAAAAGTATTATTTGAGAACAAAGAGCAAAGGATAGCCTTCTGACTTTTCCAAAATGGTCATTCATCTTAGATGCCATTGGATATTCTACTAGCATTATAACATGCTCTGAGACACGCTTCAATTATACCTAATAGTAGTGCTCACTACTATGTCATATTACCTCATATTGGATACCAGAATTGTTCCTTCTCATTTTCAATCAATCAACAAATACTTATTAATATTAATAATTGACTACCTTGTGCTAAATACTGGGGCTGCATCTTTTTAATTTTAACTCAGTTACATAAATTTCTTCCCAGTAAAATGCCAGTCTGTTCTGAAACCAGGAAATTCATAACTAAGTTGGAGTATGTTTACTATGAATCAATCCCATTGTGTCTATGGGTCTATGCAGGGACTCTTAAAGGAATCCAATGACTATAACTTGGTTGAAAGCAGGCATCTTCACTCTGAAGTCCCTTGACTCTTGTTAGTGTAATCCCCCTTTTAATTCCACAACATGTACAAGTAGATTAAATCAAAACAGGGTGGTCCCACAAATCAAATGCATCTTTTCTTTCAGTCCCATCACCCACCAACCTTTCAGTCTAGACTCCAATCTACAATATGTCTAATTTATAAGGCTATGGAATGAGAAAGAAAGGAAAAAAGAAGGGGTGGAATCAAGTCTTAGACAGCAAGGACCCATCTATCATCCAGATTTTAAAAGACAAAAACTAGGGTATGGTTTAGTCAAAACCTTTCAGAGCAAGTTACGTATAGAGAGAGCCCTATGATGGATAGAATGCTGATGCTCATTTCTTTCTGGAAGTAAAAATAAGCTTTTAAACCAACAAGCTTTTACTCTAGTTGCCCATCAAAGGATCAAAGAGAGCTGGAAGGGACCACCAAATGGATGGATGGATGGATGGATGGATGGTCAGACAAGTGAATGAAGCATTTATTAAGCTTTTACTACATGAAAAGCACTATGCCAATCACCAGGGAAACAAAAAGAAAAATAAAGCACTCCTTGGTCTAAGGGACCTCACATTCTAAAAGGGGAGACAGCACATATGGAAAATGCCCAACCATTTTATTTAATAGATGAGGAAACAGAGGCCCAAGAAGGGTAAGTTCACACAGGCAGGATCTTAACCTAGCTCTCCTAACTCCAAAGCATGTATTTGTTATCTCTCCTCTAAGGTACTTTTCCCCTCTAAATCAATCTACTATTCCTTAGTAGAACGGTGGAGATCTGGATTTAATCCTGACCGTTTTCTACTGTATTTATGACTTAATTTCTCTAGATCTCAGTTTCCATAAAGAGAGGGTTTAGAGTAAGTGACCTATAAGGTCCTTTCTTGGTCTAAATATATAATTCTAATCACAGTCAGGTGTGCTACATACAAGGCTTCAATACTTTAAAACACTTTAATAGTATATTATTGCTATTTTCAAACATATATCCTGGAAAATACATCACTACTAGAAAGTTATTATTCTGTGCTCTTTGGACACATCAAACATGCCAAGCAGATTTAGACTAGAACTTCAATTTCACCTCTCATCAGCAAAATATTCCATTTACTAGTTTGACTCCTTATAACAGAGAGATGAAAGTACATGACCCACCATTCCCATTAACAGGCTCCATTTTGTAAATGTTCAAAAACAAGGCAAGAGCAGTACCTTAGGAACCATTAGTATTTCCAAGAATATTATATTAATTGTTCCTATGAGTAACATTTAATTTTTTAAAAGAGAAAGTGGTAATTAATTCACAGCCTTTCTTGCTACCCGATCTGTTCCAAGCAATCATGATGTCATCCAGTCCTTTGGCCAAACACTGATATTCTGCTGTGTAAATATAGAAAGTGCCAATAAACATGAAAAGAAAGGTCTCCTCAGCTGTAAAATGTTATTAATAGATCTATAAAAGGAAGAAGGGCGATATTAAATCTTCCTGGGCAAATCTTCAAAAATAATATCTTTTCTATTTTCTTCATCTATCTTAAAAGTCCCCCCATAAAGATAAATTACAATCTTCTATGTACAGCATCTTGCATATAGAAGATACTTGATGAGTTTTGAATATACAAGTTGAGCGACAATAATTCAAGATTCCCCATTTTAAAAATTTCTTTTCCTTTTTTGTTTCTTGGCTTTATGACTTCTGACAAGGCCAAGTGTTATAGTGATAACAAGATTTAGAGGTTAAAGTGTGTTCCCTTCTAATGGGATCTTCTGATATATAATAGCCCCTAAATCAGAAACACTGTTGTCTCATGAGATGATTCTTCACCCAGAACCCTCTCAGGGTCCCAGTACAAGACCAATGTCATAACAATGGTTTGTCATTCTATTGAATAAAAAACGTAAGCATTCTTCAGCCACTTCTTCAAAATAAACACAATAACAAGGACCTTGCTGGGAAGTCTACTTAGAATGTCTTTTACACACACACACACACACACACACACACACACACACACACACACACACACTCCCCACACCATTGGGATTAGAATAATCATAGCCAGCCTATTTAGAGCATTGTCATATAAACACATTTTGAGGAACAGTCCTTGAGTCAATAATATCCTGATAAATGGTAGGTAACAAGAAAATCCTTTTAGCCTTCTTCACAATTTACACTTCACTCAGACATTTCAGAATCATAAAAGCATCCAGGGAGGGAGATTTAAAAATCATTACACTACAATATTTGTTTAATAGAAAGTGATGGCTTAAATGTTACAATATGTTTCTTGAATATCTTCACATTAAATAGTAATTGAACAAAAAGCCTCCTGGTTCGACTCAGGGGCAGGTTCCCCAAAGCTCCTCATTATTGTAATTTCCAACTTGGAAGCCAAACTAAATAACAAGCAGTAATTTGCCAATTAGAACTTCCTGCTCTTTTCCCTTTATTCCTTAAACACCATTCAGGGGCTGAAGCAGTCAAACACTTTTAGCCTCAACACAGAAACTGAAAGGTTTTAATTTGTGTCTTTCCATGGTGAGCCTGTCAAGAGGCAGCAGTGATGCATACCATGTTCCAAAGCAACAATTCCCCTTCCATACAGAGAAATGGGTTTCCACAGTCCAATCGAACATGGTCTTGCCTTTTCTCATTTCCTTCCATTTTAGTCCCATTAATGGTCCCTCCCTGTGCCCCACTCCTTGTAAAGAAAAAAGAAATTGCACTTACTTATCTACTGGCTTTTTAAAGGCCTTAGCAATGATTCCTGGCATGGAAACCACCAAGGAAACCTTCTCTCTATGTAATAAGTTGAGAAATTAATACAAGAACGAGGGAAATACAAAATATTTTATGTGTCATGAACCCAGTTGGTAGTCTGTTGAAAACTATGGATCCCTTCTCAGAGTAATGTTTGTAAATAATTGAAGAAAATACTAAATTTCATTTAGAGGTTAATGAAAATAAAAATGTATTTTTTATCCATCCATATTAACAGACCCCCTTTAAATTCTATCCACAGACCCAAACCATCCCCAAGGTTAAAAATCCCTGCTATAAATAAGCAATGCTAAAGAGAGACCTTGGTCCTGGTCTAAGTCTCAGAAATTAGGCCTGGGCCTGGAAGGGACTCTAGCTAAAGCCCTCTGGCATTTCTTTCCTGTAGATTCAAGTCTTGTAATCTGAGGCATATACTTCAAGCTTGCTTTTCAAAAACCTGTTTTAGATCCCAAATGATTAACAGAATTTTTATGCAGGATTTCTAATTACAAACACATTTACAGATTACTGCAAGATTGGTCAACTCAATCCCCATTCTCTTGACCTAAGGAGACCCCAACACAAGTCTCTGGGCTTCCCCAACACCTGAAACAGAGCTTTCTCACCTAGTTCATTGTGGGCACTCACACCCACCACTGGGGATACACACATGGCTGAATTCTAGCCAGGGGAAATTAGTTAAGGAGAAACTACTTTTCAAATGTTTACTTTTAAAAGGCATTTGTAATCAAGGTTTTGAGTTTGTTTAGTTTTTCCTTCGCCTGGATGAGCCCTTGAATGTGTAGGGGAATCGGAGATTTCTTTCAAAGAGGTTTTGGCCTCCACTCAGAGGAAGTCAGTCACTGATAGTAGTGTCCCTGAATGGTCAACTGCAAGAGAAGAAATGAAAGAAAGGCTCTTATACTTGAAAAAGCAGCAGAGGTCAGGACAGTTAAGTTCAGAGGTCACAGTTACCTCTTCTTCTTTCAATGGGTTCCCAGCATAGGGCCTCTTTCTTACTAGGCAGTGTTGAAAGGGTTATAATCATTAAGTAAAACTGACACTGGGATTGCATCAGGCCATTCTGAGCACACAATCACATCCAACCTTAGGTATGAACACATATTCAAAATCTTGTCCATCCCCTCACTTAGAACCTCATTGAATGCCTCCTTGGTGCCAAGAATAACAAGTAGAAATAAAAATAATTCTGATGTGATGATGAGACAGTAACATGTTAGTTATTATGCAGTGCCCTAAGGTTTGTAAAGTGTTTTATAAATATTATTTGATCCTCCCTTGAAAGGTGCTACTATTATCCCCATCTTACAGATGGAGAATCTAAGGCACACGGAAACTAAGTGTCTTGCCTATCATCACACAACGGGCAAGTGGATTCAAGCTCAGGGCTTCCTGACCCCAATACTCCATTCCCTGCACCATCTGGCTGTTTACATCATTGAATTTCAAATCCTGCTACAGTGGTAAATTTACTCAAAATTACAATCTGAGTCAAGGCCAGCCTTAGGCAAAACTGGGGGAAACCATGGCCTCTAATGTATCCAATAATCTAAAATAATTCAAACAAATGGGCTCCAACTGCCAAAGAGGCAGTTAATGGTACAGCTAGAGTTACGCACCTGGAGTCAGAAAGACCTGAATTCAAATTCAGCCTCAGACAAGCGTGACCCTAGAACAAGACAGCTGACCTCAGTTTCCTCAACTGTAAAAAAGGAATAATAATAGTATCCATCCTTCAGGGTTGCTGTGAGGATTAAACGAGATATTTGTTAAAAAATAAAAAAGCACTTAGCAGAGTATCTGCCACATAAAAGACATTATATAAATGCTTATTTATTACTTTCCGCTTATTTCTGGTTATTCATTATCTTGAACCTTCTCTGTCATAGAATAAAAGAATCTGAGAGTTGGAAAAGGAGCTCTAATAGCCAAGTTGGACCCATATCCCAAATGATATAACATAATTAATAAGTAGCAACTTTGAAGACATTCAAGGAGGAAAAACCTACAACCACCAGAATGGGGCTTTTAACTTGCGGTTCCCAGACCCCAAGGGGTATGTTTCAAGAATCCATGAACGGCAACTTTCATATATACATATACACACACACATATATACACATATGTATGTATAAATACACATACACACATATATTTATATATATATGCCAAAATGTCACTCTTTAACATACATATAATTTATATATTAATATGTATGAAATATATACCTATGTGTGTATACATATATACATACACATATGCATATATCTAGTGTATGTATGTGTGTATAAGCGTGTGTGTGTGTGTGTGTGTGTGTGTGTACACAGAGACAGAGAGGGTATTGTGGTGGAGGGAGAGAGCAGGATAGGAAGAGTGAAATGTCCTAACTGCTACTTTCCCAACAAGCTCAAGGAAATGGAAATGCACCATCGTTTGTCTTACTCCAGATGCCCTGCTCTGAGAAAATTCCCAATTTGAATAAACTAAACTAAGAGGAAGTTAAAGACTGTGGTCTTAAATGGTGCCTCCTATTACCTAAACAGATTTTTACCCAGACATTTAGCATCTACAGAGAGCTTTCCAGATGCATAAGGGTAATCTCAACCAGCCACTTGCTATGATCATTACCAAAATTAGACACCTGTAGCTGTGAAATCACAATGGGCAGTGTATGCTGCAGTCTGTGTAAATCATTGTGACTCCTATTTAGAGTCATTATGGGACAGGAACCCCTGAAAAGTTATTTCTCATTACTAAAAAGAGCATGAAGAAAAGTTTCACGTATTGAGCTTGCTTGGTTAAGGCTGGAACAGTGGAAAGAGTATCGGTTATGAAACAGAAGACCTGAGTTCAATCAGTCCTGCCTCTGATGTTTGCTGCCTTCATGACTTTGAGCAAATCACTTAATCTGCCTGGGCTTCAGTTTCCTCTACTATAAAAATGAGGGAGGTTACTTCCAGCTATTGATCTATAAGTAAACACATGTTTATTTACCCTTAACACTAATTACACTAAAACTCTCCAGATCAGTAACATTCTTCATGAAGAAAAGCAATAGTAATATTCCAATCCTGGCATATTGCATTCAATTCTAGGTACCATATTTTAGGAAAGGAATTGACAAGCTTAAGTATTTCCAGAAAAAGGCCAACCAGGATGGCAAGGGTCCTAGAGACAAAGCTGTGTAAGGAACAATTGAAGTAACTAGGAATATTTAGTCTGGAAAAGGGAAGGTTAGGGGGAAATATGGTAGCAGTCTTAAAATAATCTTTCAAGGGCTGTCATGTAGCAAAACAATTAGAATAAAGTGTAGAAGTTGCATAGAACTAGATTTTGCCTTGATGTCAAGGTAATGATGCAGCTAATTAGAAAAACTTTCTAATAAACTGGAGCTATTCAAAAATGGATTCTGATGTCTTGGGAAGGAGTGGATGGATTCTCTTTCACCAGATACCTTCAAGCAGAGTCTCAGAGATGTCATAAAGCTTATTAAACCTGGACTGGCATCAAGGCAGCCTCCAACTCGAAGTGTTTGTGATTTTGGCCTGCAAACCTTAAAAACTCTATAGAAACATGGGCAATTTTGTTGATGGGAGTGGTATAAAGCTTTTATGTTAACTAATGATCCCAGGACTTTAAAATATAGAGAATGCTGAACACTATCAATAAATCCCCATCAATAAATATTTATTGAGCCCACTGCTACATGGGATTCTTCTATGAAGGGTGATGATTTTATATAAAATAAGGAAAATGTAGTCTTATCCCTGTGGGAGCTTACGATATATAAAGGGGGGAAAAACCTCATGTTGGCAGGATCCAAATGTCTGACTTTAAGCCACTGGGAAAATATATGTTCTGTCATGAAGGTGTAGGAGCAGCTTAATATAAATGAGTCTACAGATTACAGCAAATCAGACATCCACACATGGATGTTGAATTGGGGCCATCTCCAGAATCTGGCCCTAATCATGACTTGTATTTTATTTATGGCTCACTCCTTAGACTCCTGAGGTCTTTAACTAAATGCCAATAAAAAGGCAGAGGCAAAAGATAATGTAAAATAAAGAATAGCTTGCCGTTCTGCGCAATTAGATGGATGATAACGTACATGAATGCATGGTCACTTAGGGTTTTTAGACTTAATAAATTCGTCTGAATTGATAGTCTGCAGGAAATTGTCCCATATAAACATGTAAAAGATGATGACATATAGTCTCTAATGTAGCCAATAATCTGAAATATTTCAAACAAATTGACTCCTATGATTTTGTGGAATAGGAAATCAAGTCACCAGTGATATGCCAAGATGGTTCAAGGTATTACTTGCTGTTCTATCATGGAGTACTTTCTCCAAGAGTTAACTTGCCCCCACTGTGATTCTCGCAAATGAGAATCTATTAGGCTTCTTAAGTTTCTGATGTCTCTGGCAGTTCTCTCCTGTCTAGTTAATCAAGTAATACCTCCTAAGGGTACTTCTGCGATGAGTAAGAGCTAGGGCCATAATTTCTAAGCTGTCATGAAAATGGGATCTTATACATGGGCCCAACCCCAGGGGTGTTACACAGTATGCAAAATCAGTTCTGTCTGGAAAAGCAGAGCAAAGAAATGTATGGATGTGGTGAAAAGGTCTTGCAGTTTTCTAATTTATTTGAACAGCATGTTTCACAAATAATTGAAATTAGGAAAAAAAAACAATCAACAGTTATATAAGGTGAGGAAATTGAATCTAAGGCTAATCGAGGAGGGGAAAAACGCTTTTCAGCTTGATGGTAAAACTTGAAGAAATAACATTTATGTCTAACATTATGCCTACAGTAACTGATTGTATATAAATATGTTCTCTTATTTAACATCCTGCCCTCTGAATAAACAATTAGAAAGAGGGGAAATTATCTCCTTGGCTTGTTTGTTATGGGGTTTTCTTGTGAAAGAAACACTAAATGGCTGAAAATCATATTCTATCTTGTAAAACATTGTTAGGTCTCAGTTTCCCCATCAATGAAATGAGAGGACTGGTCTTGATCAGGTATTTTTTAACCTGGGTTTCAAGGATAGAATTCAAGGGCTCTGTGAAGTTTGGAAGGGAAAATTTACAACTTTATTTCCACTAACTTCCTAACTGAAATTTGGTATGTCCTTCAGTTATGACTTCTAAAAAATTATTCCAAGAGGTCCATGGGCTTTACCAGACTGCTAAGGAATCCACAACATCAAATCCACAAACACATAATACTCAAAATGATTAAGAAGTCCTGGTCTAGATGGTCTCTGTAGTCTTTTTCAGCTCTAAATCACAAGTAAATAGAATTTTCTTCAGATGAGTCCTTAGCCTTATAAATCTACAAACTGCAAATTCACTGGTTCTATGAAGACAAAAAAAGGAAATGTCTGGATATTAAAAAGATCCCTCACTGGGACTAGATTCATCAGAAGATCTATATTCCTTGAGCAGTTACCTTTGGGTCATTGAATTTTATGGTCTTAAAACATCCTATAGAAAGAACCTTAAAAATCAACAATAATCCAAGCCTTTAAAAAAAACAGATGAACAAAAGGCAACCCAGTAAATTGAAAGGCCTTAAAAGTTACCAGGGTAGTAAGTGGCAAAACAAGGATCTAAATCCAGGGTATTGAACTCCAAACCAAAGATACTAACTCCTTCTGTTACACCAAAGTAGTTTCCTCATTGTAAAGTGAGGACAAATCAGATGATCACCAAGTTCACTTCTAGTTCTAATGTCCTATAGATTTTTCAGCAGTGCCACATAAGTTAACTAGGAAACTTACAGAAGACTAAATTGTCACTCAAAAGTTTCTGATTTGATTCAGAAGGCCTCTGAAAATATTATAGATTTTGTTACTACTTGGCATTTCCTAGTCCAAAATATTTTATAATTTAATTGAGATCTTTCTCTCCTTAATAGAAGTTACCTGTAAATAAACTATTCCTCCAGTTTCTCTCTTAATTTGAACTTAAATACTAGTCTTGTTGGCAAACAGAACTGGTAATAGCAATAATGTCCATTTTGGGGTCTTAAACACAAATACAAAATGAAACAGCAATACAATTATTCCTCTGTATAATATAATATGTATTATGTACATGTATTTATATATATGCTTATGTACACTATAATGAATGTGGGACCATCTCCAGTTGTCCTGATCTATATCTGGCCACTGGATCCAGATGGCTCCAGGGGAAAAAGTGAGGCTGATGACTTTGCACAGCCCTGCCTCACTAAAATCCAATTGCTACCCATGGCATCATACTGATGTCAGGTTCCTCTTCAAGAATGAAGGACATAGAGCACCAGTCCTGGAGTCAGGAGGACTTGAGTTCAAGTCTGGCCTCAAATGCTTGACACTTACTAGCTGTGTGACCTTGGACAAGTCACTTAACCCCATTTGCCCTGCCTGCCTCCCTCCAAAAAAAAAAGAAGGAAGGACAACCAACCACAATATAATGAATACTGCGTTTTGTGACATTTGGACAACTAGGTGGCATCATAGATAGAACATAGGACTTTGAGTCAAGAAGGCCTGAATTTAAATTCTGCCTCAGATACCTGCTATGTGACCCTGGGCTACTCACTTAACTTCAGCCTCAGGTTCCTCATCCATAAAATGAAAATAATAATAGTAACTACCTCCCAAGGTTGTTGTGAAGGTCAAATAAGGTAGCTCCAGCAACCTAGCCCTACATTCTAACCCTAACTCTACCTTAAAACCCTCTATAAATACCATCACTTTAATTATTATTATTATTAAATTCATCTGCCCTTCCATACATTTTCATTGCATTGTGATTAATATTCATGTTGATGACCTACCTGAAAGGTACTGAATGATCTCAAAGTGCATCTAAAATATGAAATAAATAAGAAGAATTTATGTTCAGTAGAGTTTTAGGATTGAGTATATATTTCTATTCTAATTCTTTAAAAATTGGCAAGCCATAGATTTAGTACTAGAATATTCTAAGTGCTCCAAAGTACCCAATTCAGCTACCTTTGTGACCATTGGAATGAATTGTTCTCATCCATCCATTCCACTGGGGGAAGTCATCACATGCTTGAGGAAAACGTCCCCTTAATTCACAGACAGGTGTGAGGCATGTTGGTTCCCCTCAGCCTAGGTTAGCCCAGTTTTCCCGGGATGTGGTCACTGCATATGCTACAGCTTCTGGGAGCCACAGATGAGAAGGGGGTAACGGGTAGACACCAAAAGTGTATGAGCAGCCCTGAAAAGCGCTTGGCAAGCCCTCACACCAGAGGTGCTAGTCCTCCCTGAATGTCTTTGCCGATAAAAGCTGTACCAAAGCCCTGGGACGAGTCCCAATGAAACCCCCTTTTCCATCTCTGATCCCAACCTTGAACTGTCCCTTCTCTTAGACACTCACTACCTAGTCCAGCCTCTTCATTTTGCTGGTGACCACATTGAGGGAGAAATAGAACTTTATGTTTGATCTGCATTATTAACATTTCTTCCATTACTTTAAGTCTAGACAATGAACAAAACAATACCTCAACTTCTGATTTGTAGGGTTTGCCAATTTCCCAAGTGTTAATGCTCACACTGAAAACTGGGAATTAATGCTGTCTCCAGCACAATCCTGCTTAAAGATATACTTCACAGAATCCTTTGCAGACCAGGAGCAGATCTCTGGATCTAAGTCTGTTGCATGTGTCAAAGAACCAAAGTGCTGAAGAATGTATTCAAGATGGCAACGATAAGATTAAGAGAATATAGTGAAATAAAAGAATCCTTAAAACAGTGGCAGGACATGAAAAGTAATGTCTCCCTAAAGAACCAAAATTCCATTTAAAATGAATTTACTGAGAAAAATGCTTCATTTATTTTAGCTTAAGCTTCCCTTTCTCAAGCTGTCAATCAGGCCAATCCTCATTGGCATTAAGATTTGACATTTTCTTATTTTGGTGGATGAGGGGAAATGTACAAGGGGAAAGAGATGATCCAGTACCCTCTATTAAACTACATATTTTTTCCATGTGCCTGGATCCTACTAGCCACAAAGGAAGCTCTGATACCACCAAAGTTATTGCAAGGCAAGGCGGGAAGGATATTTATGGCGTTAAGTATATTCAAAATATTAAATAATCCCATTTTAAGAAACTCTGGCCAGGGGAGCATAAAGCTAATCAAACTTTACATTACTTAAAGATAAGAATCACTTGGCACTATTTCTCCCACTGTTAGAAAACAATTACTCCCCTTCTTCTACCAGAAAGCAAAGGAACCCAAAAAAGAAAGCCAGGCTCACAGTATGTCTGACCTCTCCAGCTACCCTGTAGGCAGCTAGGAAAGACTATGCTTCAGCCTCCAATTCATCACTCTTATTTTCACAGTCATAAATTACCTCCCAGGCTATAAAACAACAGGGTTCTAATGGGACAGAATAAAGTTCCTCAATTCTAATAACTGAACTCAGCTGTATGGGGGCAATTTCAAATCTTCAGAAAACCTTCCCATTTCACAAGCAACACCCACACACACTACTCTTTCTCCCACAATAGCACAATAATAAGAATAACAGAATGCACTCCAGGATATTGCAGAAATTCATTTGAGAACTGTGTACATCTGAAGAATCTTTCAGTTAAGAAGATGATTCACAGCACAATTCATCTTTGTGATGCAGACAGTCTGATATGTCTAAATCAAAGCTTTTATTTAAGGTATTCAATCTGTTTTCTAAGTGGATGACAACCTTTAATACACAACATTAATCTGAAATTCCTTTCCCCTCTCACCTCTAATCCTTCCCGGAGCTATCTGAAATTTTAAACAAATGTTTAATAACTTCAATGAGTACTGTTAAACTACAATTATTTGTCAATATTTGCCTTATATTAAAACACACTGCCAATGGGGAAAAGGTGGACATTATTTAATATTTCATGCTCACAAGAGCAAATGTTGGGAACAAATGATAATATCATTTTCATAGTTCTTTAAGATTTATAAAGTTAAGGGGAGGCTAGGTTGCACAGTGAATAGAGCACTGGCCCTGGAGTCAGGTGGGCCTGAGTTCAAATCCAGCCTCAGACACTTAACACAAAAACTAGCCATGTGATGTTGGGCAAGTCACTTAACCCCAATTGCCCTCCAAAAAGCAAAAAAAAATTAAAAAGTAATAATATACAAAGTAATAAGTAAACAGTAATACAGAGATAATAAAATAATGATTATAGCTGAAATATATATTGCATGTTATAAAATTATATATAATATCTGAAAATTACCAACTTTGAAATGAAAGGACCTAGGTCCAAATTCCACCTGTAATGTTTACTATCTAGTAACTATCTAGTTAAACAAATTGCTTAACCTCCCTGGGCTTCAGTTTCCTCATTTATAAAACGAGGGGCCTCAATTAGTCTCTTAAGCTCCCGATGTTGTTGTTAAATGATTTCTGTTGTGTCCAACTCTTCATGACCCTATTTGGGGCTTTCTTGGCAAAGGTCTTAGAGTGGTTTACCATTTCCTTCTCCAGTTCATTTTACAGATGAGGGAAACTGAGGTGAACAGGATTAAGTGACTTGCCCAGGGTCACATAGCTAATAAATGTCTGAAACCAGACTTGAACTCACAAAGAAAAGTCTTCCTGATTTTAAACCCCAGTGCTCTATCCACTGTATCAACTAGCCACCCTTCTTTTTTTTGGAGGGGGGAGGGCAGGGCAATTGGGGTTAAGTGACACAGCTAGTAAGTGTTAAATGTCTGAGGCCAGATTTGAACTCAGGTCCTCCTGACTCCAGGGCCAGAGCTCTATTTACTGTGCGATCTAGTCATCCCTATGAGCCACCCTTCTTGAATGTCCACTCCAATATAAATCTGCAATTTTTTATATCATTATCCCACTAATTCTCACAGCAGTCCTATGAGGTAAGATAGAGCATTTGTTACTATTTTGCAGAAGAAGAAACCAAAGCTAAGCAAAGTTGAATGAGGTCAAGACCTGAAACTGGGTCTTCCAACTCCCAACTCACTGCTATTTCCATCATATTAAAACTTCTATCAATATAACTAAAGAAATTCCAGAAATTAGTAAAAAACAATCCTTATACATAAATGTCAGATGTGATCAGCAGGAAAATTATCAAACACTATTTAACAACCCGAAACATGGTCAACAAAAGACAAGGACAAAAGGAAGGGAAAAAAGAGTTAGGTAATTGAGTAAAAACATGATTCTTGGAGTCATGCCAAGTTTTAAAAAAAGTCTATTAGATGTACTGTCAAATTAGTGCTATTTGTCAAAAGTATGTAGGAACAAACTTGAAGTGGCTGTCTTACATGTCTCAGGGAAAAGAATTGAGCTGATGCTGCCAATTGTCAATGGTGAAGCACACATCCCATGGTTCTAATTTGACCCTCCTGAGAAAGAATCCCAATTAGAAATAAATAAAGGAAACCATTTAGACGTGGTGCTTTGGGACACAGTCTGACCTCACGTCAGTGTCAAGTGGAGGAAAAAGCTGAAGGAACTTTCTAAAGGGCTTTGTCTGTTCCAGATAAAAGCAATGAGCCTTGAAGACTTAGCTTTTGAAGCAAGCCTCCCAGGGCCGAATGAGAACAACAAAAATACTGCATACAGTTGCCTGATTTTTCCTTCTTAAGTGCTGGAGTACTTTAAAATCAAGCAGGACTATGAGAATCAGCACATCTTAGGCTACCAAAACTAGCTAGCTCAAGTTTTGCGGGGGGTGTGAGGCAATTAGGGTTAAATGACTTAGCCAGAGTCACACAACTAGACTCTAAGACCAGATCTGAACTCAGGTCTTCCTGAATCCATGGTTGGTGCTCTATCCATTTTGCCACCTAGCTGCCCTGAGTTTTGCATTCTTAATGGCCCAAATTACAAGAACATATTTGTTAGCACTTTTAAATATGGCTCCCCACCTTGGTCATTGGTTCTTCCTCTTAGATATACACTATGTTGATATCACATCAATAATTTCAATTTAAGGGCCACCTCATAATGAGTTTTGGAATACTTCTTTCTTTTCAATTTATCCTATCCAAATAGAATAATCTGAGACTTCAGATTTAACTGTAAATCTCAAAGAAACTTAAAAAGATAGAGGTTGATAATGCCCAGCTTCTAGTTAATAATAGCTAGCATTCATATAACATTTCAAGGTTGGAAAAGCACTTCACAAATGTCTCATTTGATCCTCACCCCAACACTAGGATGTAGGAGATATTATTATCCCCACTCAACAGAAACGGAAACTAAGGCAAACAGGGGTTAAGTGACTTGCCCAGGGTCTCACAGCTCTACTAAGTATCTGAGGCGGTATTCAAACTCTGGTCTTCCTGACTCCAAATTCAATACATTGCACCACCTAGCTTCCTCTGGTTGTTACTATGAAACTACACCATGTGTGTGTGTGTGTGTGTGTGTGTGTGTGTGTGTGTGTGTGTGTGTGTGTGGTGTATGTGTGTGTGTGAGTGCGCGCGCATGCAAGCAAGTGCGTGTATGCATGCACACACAGGTGTATAATAAATATGAAGTCATACCTAAGCCACATTACTACCTAGTAGTGCTGGTGGTGGTGGTGGTGGTGGTGGTAGTAGTAGTAGTAGTAGTAGTAGTAGTAGTAGTAGTAGTAGTAGTAGTAGCAGTAGTACCACATTAGCTCTGTAACCAGGGCAGTACTGGTAAATATTTTACACCATTTCTCTGGAGGAAAATATGTACACACAACACACTTTTAAGTTTCAACTGGATAAATAACATTTTCTCCACTTTCTTAACTTTAAACCATCAGCAAAACAATAATATCAAGTCTAGATATTTTAGTATCTGCCAATTTCCCAAGTGTAAATGCTCACACTGAAAATTTAACAAGTGACTCTCTGGAGCAGGTATGACCAAGCTCTAGTACACTCCTGTCTGTGACCATAAAGTATAATATTATTGAAATATTATGAATGAATGAATGAATAACTAACTGAATAATTATAATAACTATATTTATATAAGTTGTATAACTAATTATAGTAGCCACCTGTGCCCTACTTTTCAATACATGTTACTCTTGAAAAAAACAATTAATAGATAGTGTTGTTCAGTCCTGTTTGACTCTTTGTGACCCCATTTGGGGTTTTCTTGGCAAAGATACTGGAGTGACTTGCCATTTCTTTCTTCAGCTCATTTTACAGATGAGGAAACTGAGGCAAACAGGGTAAGGTGACTTGCCCAAAGCCACACTGCTAACAAGTTTTTGAGGCTAGATTTGAACTCAAGAAGATGAGACTTCCTGACATCAGGCCCAGAACTCTGTCAACATAGCTGCTCTAAACAGTATAGTAGAGAAATACAGAAAGAGTTATCCAACCATTATGGAAAGAAATTTGGAATTACAACCAAAAAGCTACTAAACTGTTCATACCCTTTGACCCAGTAATAATGATAATCTATATTCCGAAGTGCTCAAAGAAAGAAAAGAATTGGAAACTGAAGAGATTTACATCAACTGGGAAATGGCTGAAAAAAATTATGGTATATGAATGTGATTGGAATACTACTGTGCTTTGAGAAATGATGAAAAGGACGGTTTCAGAAAAACCTGGAAGAAATATATGAACTGATGCAAAGTGAAATGAGTAGAACCAGGATAGCAATCTACATGGTAACAACAATACTATAAAGATAATCAATGTGAAAGACTGTTTATACCCTTTGTGTGTATATCTGACCAACACAGTGCCTCACTACAGTTCCAAAAGACTCATAATAACTATACCAATCAATTTACAAAAAAACTACTTTTTAGAGTTAGACAAAATAATAACAAAATTTATTTGGAAAAACAAAATGGTCTAGAATATCAAGGGAATTAATGAAAAGAAATACTAGGGAAGGTGGACTAGCTATGCCAGATTTTAATCTGTATTATACAGCAGCAGTCATCAAAACTGCTTGGTACTGGCAGAGGAGTAGAGTAGTGGATCAATGGAATAGATTGGGCACAGGAGACCCATCAGTTAATGAATATAGTAATCTATTGTTCAATAAACCCAAAGACCCCAGTTTTGGGGATAAGAATGCACTATTTGACAAAAACTGCTGAGAAAATGGAATGCAGTATGGCAGAAACTGGGCACAGATCATTATCTAACACCATATTCCAAAATCAAGTCTAAATGGGTGCACGATCTAGGTATAAATGATGATACTGTAAGCAATCTGGGAAAGCAAAGAATAGTTTACCTGTCAGATTTGTGGAGAGGGGAAGACTTTAGGACCAAACAAGAATTAAAGAACATTATAAAATGCAAAACGGATAATTTTGATTACATTAAATTGAAAAACTTCTGTACAAACAAAGCCAGTAACCAAGATCAAGAGGGAGGTAGGAAATTGGGAAAGAATTTTTACAACTTATGTCTCTGATAAAGGACTAATTTCTAAAATTTACAGAGAATTGAGTCAAATCTATATGAATACAAGTCATTCCCCAATTGATAAATGGTCAAAGGATATGAACAGGCAGTTTTCAGAGAAAGAAATTAAAGATATCTATAAGCATATGAAGAAATGCTCTAAATCACTATTGATTAGAGAAATGCAAATCAAAACAACCCTGAGGTACCACATCTCTCCAGTCAGATTGGCTAAGATGATAAAACAGGAAAATGACAAATGCTGGAGAGGATGTGGGCAAATTGGAACACTAATGCATTGCTGGTGGAGTTGTGAACTGATCCAACCATTCTGGAGAACAATCTGGAATTATGCCCAAAGGACTATAAATAATTTCATACCCTTTGACCCAGCAATACCACTTCTAGGGTTATATCCCAAAGAGATCATAGAAATGGGAGGAAGACCCAAATGTACCAAAATATTTATAGTACCTTTTTTTGTGGTTGCAAAGAATTGGAAACTGAAGGGGTGCCCATCAATTGGGGAATGGCTAAACAAGTTGTGGTATATGAATGTAATGGAATATTATTGTGCTATAAGAAATGAGGAGGAGACAGATTTCATATTTACCTGGAGAGGCTTGTACAAACTGATGCTGAGCGAGAAGAGTAGAATCAGAAGAAATGTGTATACAATCACAGACACATCATATTTGTGATGACCAACTATGACAGACTGGACTCTTCTCAGCAATGCAGTGATATAAGTCAATCCCGAAAGACTCATGAAAGAGAGAAATGCGACATCCAGAGATATAACTAGAAAGAACTGAGTTTGAATCCTGATGGAAGCAAACTAATTGATCTTTTTCTTTTCATTGTTTGGTTCTATTTCTTCTTACCATTTTTCATCCCACCTAGTACAATACGCCTTTGTAATTGGACTAATGTCTAATATGAATGTATTTGCAGATCCTATACTGGACTATATGCTGTCGTGGGGGGTGCGGGGAGGGAAGTAAAGGAAATTTGAAAATCAAGGAACTATGGAATTGAATCTTGTTAACTGAAACTAAACTAATAAATTAATTTTTTAAAAAAGACTCATAATAAAACAAGCTACCAACCTCCAGATAGAGCTAACAGACTTAGATTATAGCACATAGTCTTGTCTTCCATTTTCCTCTTTATTCCTTCTTTCCTTTTTTCCTTCCTTCATTCATTCCTTCTTCCTTTCTTTCAGGACATGGCTAATGCAGAAATCTGCTTTACATGACTATACATATTTGTCATGAGTTTTATTTTTTTTGTCTTCTCAATGGTTGGGGGGGGGAAGAGGAAGGGAGAGAATTGGGAACTGAGAATTAAACTGAAAAAAACTAAACTAAACAAAACAAAAATAATGTGAGAGAGTATCATCAACTCAATTCAACAAGTTATGTATTAATCTCTTTCCATAGGGAGAAAGGAGAAGGGGGGAGGCAATACACAATAAGTTTTTAGTCTTTGCCAGGCACTAAGTACTAAGTACACTAAGTACTTTATAAATACTATCTCACCTGATCGTCACAACAACCCTGAGAATGAATGTGGAGAGACCAAAAAAACACCCCCAGCAAAGGCAAAGAGACTAAAGGAGTCTGAAAATATGTGTTTTAAGTAGGATTTTTAAAACTGCCAAAGGAATTTGATAAGATTTAGGAACCAAATTTTGATTAGATCAAAAGTTACCACAATTTTCAAAATTGGGCAAAGATAGTAGATACAAATGATTTTCTCCTTTTGTAACATAACTACTTTAGTTTAGACCAGATTTATTAGGCATTCATTGAAAATGCCCTGCAAAAAATGATCAACCACAATTCCAGAGGACAGATGATGAAGCATGTTACCTTGAGTTCAGGGACTCAAGATGCAAAAGGAGATATATTTTGTTTTGGACATGGTCAACGCAGGAAATTATTTTGACTGCAAATACAGATTATAAGGGTCTTGTTTTTCTTTTATCTTCTTTTTCTGTCCTGGGGGTAAGGGGAGAGAGAAAGAGTTAGGATGGAGAGAAAATAGATATTTGTTCATTTAAATAAATTAAAGAAATCTAATTTCCTGCAAAGTATTGTTCTTTGGGCAAATAGCAATACTGAATCATTTATACAACTGATCCTACAATTTCAATCTGCTAATCTGTGGTGTCATGCAGCATCACACAGAGAAAAGAGGACCAGCATACCATAAGAGTAAGGAAGACTTGGGTGAAAACATTATCAATGACACACACTAGCTGAGTAATCACAGACAAGTCATCTAACCATCAGAGTTCCTGGCAGTTCTATGAAGACTAGAAGGTATAGCAAAGTTGCCAGTGTGTATCAGAAGAGGAAATTCCCTGTGCTAATGAAATCATGGATCCAGACCCAACCCAATTGTTATATTCTGTCTTCAAGCAGTGAAGTGCTTCACTAAGCTTGCTGTAGTGACATTAACCAGGAAACAACTCAACTGATAAAATTCAGATAGAAAGGACAGAATTAGAAGCTCTTAGATAGGAGCAAAGGAGTTAATTTAGGGTTGAAGTAAGGAAATTTTTCCTAACCTTATAATTGGAAAAAAAAAGTGGGGTAGAGAGTCTCTAAGAATAGTGGGTAGTTCTCATTGATGGTCTTCCATCTGAATGACTACTTTCCAGGTACGTGTCATAATAAGGATTTTTAGAATCCCATCCAGGTCTTAAATTCTGTTGTTCTTCAATTTTATTCCCCATATGGGCAGCAAGTTGGCTCAGTAGAGTAACAGGCCTGGAGGCAGGAAGAGTCATCTTCCTAAATTCAAATCTGGCTTCAGACACTTACTAGCTGTGTGACCCTGGGCAAGTCATTTAATCCTGTTTGCTTCAGTTTTCTCATCTGTAAAATGAGCTGGAAAAGAAAATGGCAAACCACTCCAGTATCTTTGCCAAGAAAATCCCAAATGAGTTCACAAAGAGTCAGACACAACTGAAAATGACTGAACAACTAGGGCTGTTGTTAATCCTAGACAGTCACTTAAATTCTCAATGCCCCCAGGTCACCCTTTAAGACTAAATTGCTGAGAAATTTCAAATCTTCATTGGTGTTTCTCCTTGGGAGTTCCCTAATCATAACAAGTTTTTTAAAAAAATATACAAGTGCACTCAATCTGTATGAATTTTTACTAGGATTTTAGGTAATGCAGGATTAGTCTAGACCATGGTGTCCTAACCATTTTTGTTGTCAATGACCCTTTTGGCAGTCTGCTAAAGCCTAAGGATCCCTTCTCAAAAACATTTTTAAATGCATAAAATATACAGGAAACCAATCCAAATGAAATATAGTAATCAAAATATTTAAAACGTAAGACCACATGAAGAAACCCTGGTCTAGAACAAAACAAATGAAAACACAGCCTTTAGCAGCATGGCTGCCTTTCTGTGCCAAACAGGAACATGAAGGGCATGAAGACCCATCCATGGGCACCAAGCACTCAGCCAATAGTCTGAAGCAGGACATGTAGTCTAAGGAGGGCCGTGCCACTCCTGACAATGAAGGACACACAGTATCAAAGCCCTGGACATAACTGGCATACCACTGCCTATGTTCCTAAAGCTTCTGAATACCTCTATATAAAATTACAGAGATCTAAACAAGCCACCTGTTGAACAAGAGACAAAAAAATAATATATCACATTGTGCCCTCCTGAGACTACTTTTTCACTGGCTGCCCTGACACATTCTGTCCCATTTTACACTTCAGTTCAAATACACTGTTAAAAGGGCAATGAACTTCCTTTTAATCTGGGTACTT